>CM072516.1:73020285-73130285 GCA_036898135.1 Oncomelania hupensis
GATGTTTATATTCTATTTTGTTTTTGGTAAACAGGGTTTCGATAAATTAGAGTGCAGCCTCAGCATCCCTTGCATGGGATGCCTTTATTGTAAAGTGACAGGGTGGTGGAGTGCCTTCAGTGTTACCATTAGGGTTGTTTCCGCAGATCTTTTTATACGGATCAGGGGTGAGCCCTCTTTCAACCAAGTTGTGGTCCTGATTCGGCTCTTTGCAGTCCGCTGGACCCTATAAACAATGATGAACTAACTAAGTAACTTTATCTATCTTTCTATATCTATATTATAATTATGGTAATTTTGCATTCACTGCAGTCCTTTTTCGTCATTATAGTCTTATCATATCAAACTTTGTAAGAGAGAGAAAGATGGAGAGAGAGAGAGAGAGAGAGAGAGAGAGAGAGAGAGAGAGAGAGGCGGAAGAAGAGAAGGTAGGTAATAGGATGTTGTTAAAGTAAATGGTAGCGTTAGCGTGGGGAGTTTCTTTGCATTCTGGATATTAAATACAGAAAGAGAGAGAGAGAGAGAGAGAGAGAGAGAGAGAGAGAGAGAGAGAGAGAGAGAGAGAGAGAGAGAGAGAGAGAGAGAGAGAGAGAGAGAGAGAGAGAGAGAGAGAAAAAAGAAAAGATAAAATAAGATAAGATAACAATTTTATTTAACAAGGGTAAAAGAGTAAGCAATGGGTGTGCTTTTTTGCACCTTGCTCTTGGGACTTGTAACAATAACAATTAATATAACAAAATAACTTCATAACAATAACATCATAATGTAACAATATAATCAAGATCTGCGCGCGCACACACACGTACATACATACCCCCACCCGGAAAATTGTCACCGCAACCATATACTGCTACACACAATTAATTCTGTAACACGAGTTTTGTTACTTAGAGAAAGAGAGAGAGAGAGAGAGAGAGAGAGAGAGAGAGAGAGAGAGAGAGAGAGAGGGAGAGAGTGTGTGAGAGAGAGAGAGAAAAAGAGAGACATAGACAAAGAGAGACAGAGAGAGAAGTCGAAGTCGAAGTCGAAACCTTTAATAGGATAATAGTATTAGGTCTTTGGACCTGTCTTACAGCTAGTCCTTAATAAACAATGCAAAACAAACAAAATAATTAACATAAAATAATTTGAAACAAACATATTCCTTAACTACGGTAACAAATCACTAAGCAAATTAATGCATTTTAATACACATACTCTTACCCTTCTTCCCCTCCCCATCCATCTCCTCCTCCCTCCGAACACACATAACCACATACACACACACGCAAACACACACACACTCTAACACCCATAAAAATTAACACCTTCTTAGTAACTTAAATTGTGGCAGGGTAGGGAAGAACAAAGAGGTATACAATCATCTTAAATATTAAGAGCAAAGGGAGCGTAAATATTTATGGAGCCTTGTTTTAAAAGGTGGTAATGATTTACTTTTCTTGACCTCTTCTGGTAGAGGATTCCACACGCTTGGACCAGAATAGGACAGAGATGTTTTAAATATGTCTAAGCGTGGTCTTGGAAATGTTAAATTATGTCGTGAAGATGAATAACGAGATGATGACTTGCTAAAAAGTGCTTTCAAATAAGCAGGAGCTCTATTGTTAATTATTTTATACATTAAAACGGCTTTATTGTAATTTAGATGTTTGTTAAGGGGGAGCATGCCAGCTATTTTTAATTTTGAATCAGTTGTGATGGAAGCGTTGGGGATAACTAATTTTGCAGCTCTGCGGTGAATAGAATTAATTATTTTGAACAAGGCTTCACTGCAGCCGTCCCATATTGTTGATGCATAATCAATGTGAGGTTTGATATGAGCATTATAAAAAAGTTTTTTTAGCATCTGCAGTTATGATAGATTGAAGCTTAGACAACATAAATAATTTTGTTGAGAGAGTTTTACAAAGATGTTCAATATGTGAATGCCAACCGAGTTTGTTATCTATGATTACGCCTAAAAGTTTATGACTTTCAACCTGTTTGATATTTTTTCCATTCACTACTAAATCAAGAGAAAGCGGAGCCCGCTGATGCTTTTGTCTAGTTGTTATTAACATAGCTTTTGATTTAGCTGGATTCAGTGACATATGGTTTAAACTGCACCAGTCAGCAACACTGTTAAGGGCACATTATAGAGATTGCTGAATTTCAGCTATGTTACTGCCTTGATTTTGTAATGTTGTATCGTTGGCTAACATATGACACTCAACAGAATTATCTGCGAGATGTAAAGGTAAGTCGTTATTATAAACACAAAATAAAACAGGACCTAAAACAGATCCTTGAGGAACCCCCATGCTTGATTTGGCCTACAGAGGAATTTTTACCATGGACATGTACGAATTGCGTTCGTTGACTAAGATATGAATGAAAAAAATCCAAGGAAACAGAGCCATTGAGATACAGTTCAAGCTTTTGGAGCAGTATGTAGTGATTAACGAGATCAAACGCTTTGGAAAGATCTAGAAAAACAGCTCCTGACAACGTAGAGTTATTCATAGCAGAAAGCCATTTGTTAGTTAAAAGAGCTAATGCAGTGGAGCAAGAATGGTGACTACGGAAACCAGATTGTAAGGAATGAAAAAGATCAAGATCCTCTATATATTTTGTAAGGTGAGTGTGAATGTGATGCTCTAGTATCTTTGAAAGTGTAGACAGCAGAGATATCGGACGATAGTTATTAAGATCAGAACTTACTTTTGACTTAGGAAGGGGAATAACCTTAGCTTGTTTCCATGTGGTTGGAAATGTATTTTTAATTATGCATAAGTTGAAGATGTACGAAATGGAATTCACAATATAAGGCAAAGAAAGTTTTAAGACTTTATTACTAATTTCATCAGGACTTGCCAGACTTTGTATTTTTAAGTTTTAATATATATTTTACAACTTCATTTATGGTAATGGGTGGTATTTTAAATGGTGAAGAGGTACTTGTTCTCTGCTTACAAAATGTAATGAGACAATCTGAACAAGTGTATTGTGAATATTTTGAGCAATCCGATTTCAGTACAGAAGTAGCGACTGAAAGAAAATGGTTATTGAAGGCATTAGCAGATAAATTAGATGGAATTTCATGATGATTTGAAGATGAGCCCTTAATAAAAGAATTTAGGGCATGCCATAGGTGAGAAATGTCACTGTTATTTTCTATTAGTTTATTAAAATAATTTCTTTTGGAATCGCGCACCATGTTTTTGATTTTATTACGAGATTTTTTATACTCTTGAAACTGTTTAGCATGTTTAAGTTTGTCTCGCTGTGACATTGTTTCTATAATCTCCGGAGTCAGCCATGGTGGGAGCTTAGGATGTTTTACTCTTTTCTTTTTAATTGGTGCATGTCTGTTAAGTATAGATAAATAAATAGAATACCAACGTTCAAGTGCATCATTAGGGTCATTAGAAGTATAAACGTCATCAAATGATGCATCAAAGAGGTCCATAAGAAAGGCTCCACGATCAAAGTGTTTGAAGGACCTGTATGTTATATGAGTGCGACCTTTAGTGTTTGATTTGGGTAATTTAGAAAACTTTGTACAATATATGGGGAATGATCACTTATGCCCAAAGCAGAAATGGAAGCATGATCAATTGTTGCGGGTTCAGTGGTGTATATATGATCAATTAAAGAAGATGTTGATGAGGTTACCCTAGTAGGTGAAGTTATCAACTGATTAAGACCCAGAGAAGATGTTAGGCAGTCCCATCTATTTTGTGGTCTCAGAAGATCAATGTTAAAATCACCAAGAATGAGAACATCAGCATTAGGCTTATAATTGTATATTTGGTCCACCATGTCTGAAAAATAGTCAAACCAATCAGCAGTACTAGCTGGGTTCCTGTATAGGAAGCAGACAAAAACAGGTGAGGCTGTGGCTGAATATTTGAATTCAAGCCAAATGCATTCAACATTGACGTGCTCAAAGTCTTGCCTTCCTATAGTGAAAGTATAAATAGAGATGTGAATGTAAACAGCAACACCAGTTTCACCATACATTTGGGCATCACGTCTAATAATAATGTAATCTGTAATATTTATAAAAGAGTCACATATATGAGAGCTTAGCCGCGACTGTAATACCATAGAGATGAAACTTCGGATCGGAAGACCGCAAAAACACTGACAGGTCTGGCACTTTAGTGTTCAGGCTGGCAATGTTGAGGTGACCGATCTTCAATAGCGGCATAGTTCAGTCTTCAGATTGCTCATCAATTTACTATCGGAATAAGTCACACTGATATTATTCCACTTGCGGCACAGAAGTTTGCTGTTCTGCACACAGCATATACAAAAGTTGTGTTTAAAAGTCTTAGTGCTTCTGGCACCAATACTGCAGTCTTTTATGTACAAAAAACCCACAATAAATAATCAACATATAGAATATTGCAAAGTCAGACAAATGTACGTGCAGCAAACTTATAAAACAATTGCTCAATATACCAGCAATACCTTCACCCTCTCTCATCCTTCATATTTTCCCTTCTCCCCCTTTCCCTACACTCCCCACCCTTCCCCCTGGTAACACTTCAGTATCAATTACTGTCTAATCAACTGCTGCAGTAACTGTGTTATTTGAGAAATAATGTTGCTGCTAGATAAGTGGATGCATTATGCTGATAAACAAAGGCATGTGGCATAGATGCATGGAGAGGCGAGTTGACGTTTTCATTAATAGGAAGTTGAGTCACACATTGTTGCATATGAAGATCAAACGGCTGACACTCATTTTGCGCCATATGTGAATGCTGCTGAAATTGTTGTTGCTGCTGTAGTTGCTGCTCTTGCAGCTGAAGTTGTTGTTGTTGCTGTTGAAGTTGTAAATGCTGCTGAAGTTGCTGTTGCTGCTGCTTGTAGTTGCTGCTGAACTTGCTGCTGCTGCAGAACCTTCTGCTGCTGATGGCATTGTTGCTCCAACTGAGGTTGTTCTTGCTGCTGCAATTGTTGAGGATGGAGATGAATACGATTCTGGAAAGGATGAAGCATCTGTGCATGGCTGTTTCTGTTTTCACTCTGTTTCTGAACAGGAAAGCTCGACCACGGATATTTGAGGTTGCGAGCAAGTTTGAGAAGTCCTTTGAGGCTCGGGTGCAGCAAGTCTTCATATAGATCCTGTTTAGGTGCCTGGTTTCTGGTTAAGAAAGTGCTGTGATTGTTGACAAACATGCAGCATTTATCAGAGCATGCGATTTGCAAATTTTCATTAGATTTTCTGATGACAGCGTTGATATTTCTGCCTTTGGCGGGTATGATAGATGAAAGGATTAGTTGGGCTGAGGGAAAGACAGTGATCAGTGCATTGATAAGGGACAACCACTGGGCAAGCTCAATAACGCCCCCTTTACAGTCATTGACCTCAACGGGGGTAACCACACGTGAGACGTGAGGACAGGGTTGTTGAGACTGTAGCCAAAAAGTCAGAGAACGTACACCGAGGGTTGAAGCAGAGACCTTCTGTACAGCAGAGAACTCGCCAGTATTCATCTTTTGAGGGTTCAGTTTGTTCAGCGTACTGTCTCCAAATATAATGTAGTCAGTAGATGGTTGGCCTAAAGTCCCCTGAGAGAGTTTGTCAGTGAAAGAGGATTTCTTGTCATAATATGATTGGCCTTTTCCGATCTGTACTGGAATTTTGCTTGAAGACGATGGGCAGGACCCTTGTACAACTGGACTCAGTTCAGTTTGAACAGAAACAGAGAGAGAACGAACGAACAACGAACAAAGCTTTAATTTCTGAAGGCACTGGCCCTTAGAAAAGGGTCACAATACAATACATGGAAAACAATAAAAGCAAACCGAATGCAAATAGAACAATTATCAAAGTGAGCGCTTTGAGCAGACAATTCAATTCAATTCAAATCAATATTTTATTTTAAAGTCTCTTCACGTTGTGATTTTAGACCACTTCATTCTCACGCATGGACATACAGACATACAATTAAAACTGAAATGCAACCATAAATAATAACATTAAGCTTATTACTAATAATACTACAAACATTTTCCAACTGCGGACACGTATATTATACGAACTATCTCCATTATTGCAGGACTATGCAATAAAATGTCAATGTCTTCTTGAATACCCACAATGATGTTCTTTTCTTCATAAAGTGGTGTCAAAATAGGACATTCATATAAAATATGTTTAACAGATATTGGGAATAAACAAGTACACAAGATATTTTTTGAAAACTTTGTGTTCCATGAATTTACTCTTAGTTTATTAATTAGCCTACACAAATGTCTTGGACAAGCATAATTTTCGACGTTTCTACTCTGAGGTAAATCAGAATGCATACGCTTTTCCAGTAAGGATAATAATTCATATACTGAAGGTGATATGTTATTACATGCAATAGAATTATTTGCTTTCATTGCTCCTTGTTTCGCCAATTTATCAACTACGTCATTCCAATAAATACCCGAATGAGATGGAATCCAGCAAAAGCTGATTCCAATACCTTTAGATACCAAATAATGAATTATAAACTTGATTTCAAATAAAATATCTGTTCTCGTTTTACATGACCAATGTTGCAAAGAATATAATGCTGATTTTGAATCAACACATATAAGGATATTAAAGAAAGCAATTGGGAAGTTACAAATTATGTTTAAAGCCATAAGGATAGCATACAATTCTGCTGTAAATACTGATACATTCTTACCAACATAATATGATTTTTGAATTTTTAAGTCAGGGATCGCAATTCCAGCTCCAGCATCTGATGTTTCTAACACTGACCCATCAGTATACATTTTTAAATGGTTAGTATATTGCCTTTCGATATGCTCCCTAGCTTCAGTAACAACTAGATTAACATTTTCATTTTTCTTTGTTAGAGAGTAATCAATATCAAATTGTGCATTTGTATGTTCCCACTGCGGAATTTGAGGAATACTTGGTAATATAGGAATAGATGAAATATCAATATTACAAGTTGTTAAAATATCATTTGTATAATTTCGTATTGATTGGAGATACGTCAAATTCCTAGCTCTTTTTGGAAAATCTATATTAGAATCAATTAATATTTCTTCTGAAAACAGAATTTGGAACTGACAAACCTCTGACTACATATTTTGCAACTGATAATTTTTGTTGTTCAGGAAAAGATAACAGGCAAGCTTCTTTATATGACTTAAGTGTACTTGAATGCACTGGAACACCTAGTGCTATTTTAATTGCTTTACTGTCAATACTTTGCAACTTATTTAGCAATGAATTTGAAGCTGAAAAATATACTTCTTGTCCATAACTAAGCACTGACCTCACTAGAGATATTGCCAAATGAAGTAATGTATTTGTGTCTTGACTCCATGGCTGTGCACAAAGTAGTTTTAAAAAATTTAACCTTTTACTAGCTTTTGATATTAAGTATTTAATATGAAAATTCCAAGATAATTTTGGAGTAAGATATACACCCAGGAATTTTACATTTTGCTTATAATTTAGAATTTTACCATTTAGTTCTAACTTAGGCAAACACTTTGAATTTACACCATTATTAAACAACACCAGGCAGGTTTTTTCCGCAGATAACTGAAGACCATTTTCTATCATAAATACATTCAATTTATTAAGTTCTATCTGATATATCTTTTGTACATAGCTTACAACTCTTTTGCATGTATTTTTTCTTAAATTAGTATTAATCCAAATAGCAACATCATCTGCATATTGCACAACATTAGTGTGTTTAGACATGTCTTTTGGAAGATCGTAAATAAGAATAGAAAATAAAATTGGGGCAATTATTGATCCTTGAGGAATACCCATGTCAATCTGCTGAAAGGAGGAAAATGTTTTACCAACGCGGGTACAAATGTATCTTTGAGATAAAAAATTCTTAAAGTATTGATACATTATTCCGGATATTCCTATATTCTTCAATTTGTAAAGTAAACGTGCATGCCAAACACTATCATACGCTTTACGTACATCAAAAAATGTTGCTAACGTAGACTTTCTACGAGAAAACTGCTTTTTTATATGTGATGTTAGTTTAACTAAATGATCGGTAGTACATCTTCCTTTTCTAAAACCTGCTTGATTTAAAGGGAAAATAGAATTTTTCTCACAATAATGATGCATTCTATTAAGAATAATCTTTTCCATTAATTTTCCAGCTTGAGATGTTAATGCTATTGGTCGGTAGCTATCTAATGATGATCTTGTTTTGCCTTGTTTTAGAACTGGAATTACAACTGACTTCTTCCAGATATCAGGAAGAGCTCCATTTAACCAACAAGTTTGGTAAAATGAGTGAAGTAACTGTTTCCAAATATCAGGCAAATGGATCAACATTTGATAAGAAATGGCATCAATACCAACAGCAGATTTATTGGAATTAAAGGAATTTAGGGCTTCTAAAAATTCAGCGTATGTAATTGGAGAATTCATATAATGACATTCAATAGGGTGTGGATCTTCATAATCTTCTTTTTGTTCTTCTTTTAACCTAAAACGATTCTGAGATTCATCAAGACTTGAAGACAGACTATTTTCTGCAAAATTTTTAAGAAATGATTCAGCTTTAACTAAAGAACTGGGAAAAGGATTATTTTCAACTTTTACAGGATAGTTTTGAAGATGGTAACCATTTTTTATTTGCTTTACCTTTTTCCAGACCTTGTATGTATCTTTTGATTCTGAAACTTCAGTTTTACAAAATTCTGTCCAATATTTAAGTTTTGCTTGCGCAATAATTCTGTTGCATTGTATCTTTGTACGTTTCATTTCATTGTGATTTTCTGGTGTTTTGTTCTTTAACCATTTTTTAAAATGATCCTTTTTAGTGTGTACAGCTAGAGCACAATCTTTGTTCCACCATGCATTGTATTTACGGTTTTTATAAAATTTGCATTTAGGTATTGAATATTCAGCAGCCTGAATAATAATATTTGTAAAATTTAAATAAAAAGTGTTAATATCTTCATGAATAATGGAGTCGATGTTTTGGGATGAGAAAAATGTTTTAAAATCTGTCCAATTTGCACGATTGTATTGAAACTTTGGAATGTTATCTTCAGTGTTCACATCTTCATCAATTATATCCTCATTTAATTCTATATGAATGGGGATATGATCACTACCCAAAGTATCATTAGTTGTAGACCAAATGCAATTAACAGCAAGATATTAAGGATAAATCTATCGCAGTAGCTTTGTGAGTTGACACATCAGGAATTCTGGTATATGAACCATCATTTAAAAGATATAATTTAGAATCGACGATGTTTTCTAGAAAACGATTACAAGTTATGGTTGTACATCCAGATTCCCAAAAAGGAGCATGTGCATTAAAGTCGCCTACAATCAACCATTTGTTATTAAATACATCTAGATGTTTGATCCAGTCAGAGTTGTCATCTTTTGGACCATTAGGATAATATACAGAAAGTATATTTAATATAAAGTTATGGTTGATTTTTATCATTGCTCCTGTAGCAAACACATCATTAGTATCTTTAGGTACAGGCATAGAATCCAATCTAGAATACTGTAAATCAGATCTAATGTATAATGCAGATTGAACCATCCCCGTGTTCTTATTATAACTATAAAGTGGGGGATAATAAAAGTTATCAATTTTTGGAAGTCTCTTTGGTGAAATGTGTAAAGATTGTAAAGCTAAAACGCAATATGATTCTTGTAAAACATGATGCTCAAACTGTAGTAAGTTGGTAGAAATTGAGCGACAATTCCATTGTAGAATTTTAACATTGTGTGTCCTTTCTTTCATGTTGTCAGTCAGTATAGAAAAACCTTTGTAATCAACAACAACAATAACAAATTCTTATAAGGCTTATGAATAAATGTCCAATTTCAACAATAAGACTTAAGAGTCAGGTGTGAAAGGGTCAAACTGATGAAATATAAAGACAAGATGACACTGTTGCCCCATACAAGACATAAAGACTACCAAACTCTCCCATTGTCTCTGTCCTCTCGCCACTGTCCCCTCCAATTATAATAACCCTGTGGTTGGATTTGGCGAGGGCGAACAAACCGTCTCGGCTTCTTCCAGAACAATTGATGGAGGTGCCGTCCCAAGTTGCCCGCTACCACTGACGACCCGGTGGCATTGAGGTGGATATGGTCGTAAAAGGCTCTTGACTGCTGGACGTTTTCATGGGCGACAAAAGTTACGTTTTCTTCATCCACCAGATCAGCAAAGACAAGAGCGTTAAACAAATCTCGCTTGGCTTGAAGGTTGGAGTCTTGCACAGGTGACACTCTGCTCACAACCACTTTCACCTTTGGATGATCAGCCTTGATCTTTCGAACTGCATCCACAAAGGTCTTACTGGCTATCTTCGGGTCTTGGGTCTTAACGTTGTTGATGCCACAGTGTAGAACAATGGCACTGACGGGATCTGTCAGAGAAGCTTCAGCAGACTTGAGAGCACTTTCAATTTCAGCAATGGTAGACGCTCTTTTCTTGGTAATATGAACACCATATGAAAGTCCCAGTCTCCTGGCTTGCACCCCGTTCAGTACTGAGTCGTGCAGGACTACAACAATGGGACGATTTGAGAGGTAGTTTTGTCTTCTGACACAGTGCTGAGCTTGCTTCCGCATTCCTCCAGGCAACTTTGCGTCACATGATACGTCATTTGTCGTCGAGAAAGCTGTGACGTCACCCTTCCAGACCTATTATTTCTTTCCCCATTTCCAAGCCCACCTGCGGATGTTTTGCCGCTTGACCGTTTTGGAGGGCACGGGAACTGGTCAGGCTTCGATCCAGATGAGGTAAGATCAGTAGAGGCTAACGGCGAAGCTCTAACGGCATCTGCATAAGAGCGGTCTCTTTCCGACTTGTTTTCACTAACCTCTAGGGTATCGCGACTTTGCGTAATCACAGCCTTTTTCAGATCAATGATCACGACGCACTGCTCACGCACGATGATTTCAAGAGATGTCAAGCGGTCGCAGAGTTGTTTAATTAAAGATCTCGTCTCAAAATGGACGACCTCGTCATGCTCATTTGAGCAGACTTTTTAGTTTGGAATTGCGCTTTTATAAAATAAATTATTATTATTATTATTAAGTCCAAGGTCATGGCGACGATGGCACGTATTCGCTTCTCCTGTTCCTGAAAATGAGTGTCATAATTATGGTAACTTAATGTTTACATACAATGCTCTAGGCATGCCCAAATTGGCAGGGCTGGGTTGTAGAACTCGGTAATGTGCAGATTAAAACTTTTTCCTAATGATATGAGAGAGAGAGAGAGAGAGAGAGAGAGAGAGAGAGAGAGAGAGAGAGAGAGAGAGAGAGAGAACTAAGAAGAAGAAGAAGAAGAGTGTGGGGTGGAGAGGGTTGTGTTAGGTGAGGGTGGGTGGTGGTGTTAGTGGGGGGTCAAGAACGTTGAGTGGGTCATGAGAGGTCAGTACACTTTCGCTAGTTTAACTGTTATTGATCTTCCCTCCTCACTTGCGGTGACCCACGAGAGTTTGTTAAGACCCCCTCTAGCAAAAATCTCTTTTCCTTAAACAAAATAATCATCACCGAATAATCTGTTTCCCGACTGCCTCCTCCCGCCCCCTCCACTCTCCTAACCCCAGCGAACCCTCCCAACCTCTTGGCCTTCTTTTTACCCACTCCTTTGATTTTCTAGAAACCCCAAAATTACAACATCTGTACATTGCTTTTTAAATGTGATCGCACAACATATTTCCTGTCTTAAAAATACTAATAATAATATAAATAAAAAGCCACAATAAAACAAATAAGCAAAACCAAAAGACTGAGGGAAATAAAAATAATGACAGCGGTCTCCCACAATTGTAAGAAGATCCGTTGGATCTCATTTTTGATATGATGATGATGGTCATTGTTGTCAGGGTGGCGACGTGGTGATCGTCCTTAACGCTCATGCAATAGGACGTTAAGCATCGTTTTTCGTTCGTTCGTGAGTGCATATTTCTCCTCTGGTTTTCTGATCATTCTACATGCATGCCTGTTTTTCTGTTTCTCTCCCGCCTTCATACCTAAAATAATGAGGTCTTTATCTCAGTTTTTCATTCTTCTTAATCTTCTTGTCACATTTATCACTCTTCTGGGAATTCCTTGTTTGTTCTCTCTATCTGTCTGTCTGTGTCTCGATATCTGTCTGTCTGTCTGTCTGTCTGTCTCTTTCTTTCTCCCTCCTCTCCTCTCTAATTTAGTATTCCACTGCTCCACCTTCCTACTCATCACCATCATCATAACCACCCTCCTCCTTATCATCATCATCATCATCATCATCATCATCATCATCATCATCATCATCATCATCATCATCATCATCATCATCTCCTTCTTCTTCGTCTTTGCTTCAGCCATTTGATTCTCTTTGTTTTTCTTTTCATCCTTCTTTACATCCACTTCTCTTTCTCTTTTTTGTTTATTGGTATTTCTCCTCGTTCGTCTTTTCAAAATTCTCGCATGCCATCCTTTCTTCTTCTTCTTCTTCTTCTTCTTCTTCTTCTTCTTCTTCTTCTTCTTCTTCTTCTTCTTCTGCTTCCCCCCCTCTCTCTCCCATTCATGTTCTCCTCTTTCGCCCCGCCTGCTTGTGTTCTCTAAGGTCAGTGTAAAATTTGGAGGCAGCGCGGAGAAAGGGCAAGGCCAGTTGTGTTGGGATGATGTCATGAATGTTTTATTGCTTTCCGTACCGTCTTGGACTGTCAGCAAACTCGCAGAAGCCAATGCCATGAAATCGTGGACTAGCTCTCTCTCTTTTTCTTTCTCTCTTTTTCTCTACCCCTTTCTCTCTTTTCTCTCTTTTCGCTCTCTCTCTCTCTCTCTCTCTCTCGCTCGCTCTTTCTCTGTCTCTCCCTAACCTAGATCACGAAAGAGATGGAGCTCAGAGATATATAGTAGGAATGGAGTAGAAGCTAATCTGGCGATGGCATAGCAGCGATCTTTTGCCCTCTACTCTTTTCACTCTGTCTACAGCACATAGATCTTGCGCTGAAGAATGAGCCCGAGGTCTCCCTTGCTCATCCCGCCCTCCCTCCCTCCTCTCTCTCTCTCTCTCTCTCTCTCTCTCTCTCTCTCTCTCTCGATAATCACTTGCATTGGAATGCCCATTATAACCTAGTTCTAGACTAGTAATTACAATCAGTTAGGGCAATTTAAGAGTGCTAGGGTAATTATATATCGCTAGAATAGTTACATCAATTATTAGGGTAGTTTTACAGATTAATAGGGTAGTTATATAGATTAATACATTGATAATGACTGTTAAGGAGTGAGAAGACAGCGTTCTGTTTGAGCGTTCTGTTAGAAGAAAGAACAACTTCCCTCCAACATTTTAGACCTCAATGACAGAAGTCTAGTTGGCTTTTCTGGTAATAAGACGTTGTCGCCTCTATGGCTCAACTTTCCATCTCGCCATTTTCTTCGCTTTTTCTTTCTTCTACACTATGAACAAAGCTGTAACTGTTTTTATTTTAAGATTAAGTATTACTAGATTTAAGTTCTGCTATACCTTTCCTGTTAGTTCTCGTATTACAATTACATGTGATGTTCTGTTATGACGTTATAATTAGTAGTCGAAAGAGAAAGAATGAAAGAATACAAACACTTGAACACCGCAGTAAATATCAAATCTTTCAATAATGGCATTGAAAACAGTCACTTTAAAATGTCCAAACATAACAAGCGATTTCCTTTCCGTTTTTAAGTAGCGTGTTACGTTTGCGACTCGCACGATGGTACGTGTGAGTCCCGCACGATAGATCCGATCGTTTTATTTTGCAAAGCATTCAATAACAGAGTGTATTTGCCTTTGATTTGATTTTGCGTTGTTGTTAGAAGAAGCTTGTTATAATGTTGATAATTTTCGTTGGTCGATATTATTGGAGAATCTTCTAGGGTTGCTTGTTTACCATCGATCGAAGCATCTAGATAAATCCAGTAGAAGCTGTGAGATGGTTCTTAAGTTGTATGACGTAAGACAGTGATGACGAAGTTTATTTTGATTGGTTGTAATGCATCACGCCGGAACGTTCTAACGTTATCTCGAGTATAGAGAAAAACTATATAATTGATGCACTGTGTAGAGAAAGCGGAAAAAGCGATTGTGCGATTGTATGCAGTTCTTGATGTACGCTGAATAAAGTGGGAAAACTTCATACGACGACTCATGCCTTGTTGCTGAGTGAACAGGTTGCGTGGATAAACGAATCCGAGTGACACTTATCAGGATTCAAGCATTGGGACTGAATCAACTACTGATAAAAACCATGTGTAACATAGCGACTTACCTTTACATCGCATGTTTGATTGATGAATATATGTTTGAGACGAACACAGGAGCTCCCCAAGGAACAGTATTATCACCTTTTCTTTTTAGTCTATATACTTCTGATTGTAGGCATACTCAGGTGACATGCCCCATTGTGAAATTTGCAGACGACACTGGCATGACAGGACTGATTACGGATGACGACGACACGACATACAGACAAGAGATTGACAGTTTTGTTTCTTTCTGTGATAACAATTTTCTTGAATTAAATGTCGGAAAAACCAAAGAAATTATAATTGACTTTAGGCGCAAGAATGTTGTTTTTGATGAAATTTTGATTAAAGGTCAACCAGTAGAAAGGGTTAAAAGTTACAAATACCTAAGAATAGTTTTAGATGAAAAATTGACATGGAACGACAACTTAGATCATATTGTCAACAAAACACACAGCCGTATCTATTGCCTGCGCAAATTAAGATCTTTCGAAATATCACATAAAATACTGCAAATGTTTTTCACATCTGTTGTCAGCAGTGTCATGACCTTTGGCCTGTCTTGCTGGGGTGGTAATGTGACAAAGAGAGACAAAGACAGACTGGACAAAATCATCAAGAAAGCAGGTGGGGTGGTCGGGAGTAAGCAAGACGACATACAGACTATTCACAAGAGACAGGTAGTGAAGAAAACGACAGCAATTTTGGCCGACAGAGATCATCCTCTGTACATGGAATTTGACAGTAGGTTAATAGAGAGAAGTGGTAGATATAGGGCAGTAAAGACGAAAACGACGAGGCACAAACATTCATTTATTCCGACAGCCATTCAGATGTACAACGAGCAATTAGATAGGGCAAACACAAAACACACGACTAACTAACATACCGACTAGCTGCATTCCCACCTGGGCGGGACTCACTACCGCACTATAGAATTAACGTGCAGTATGCTCTTTCTAATGCTAAACTACACTTTTATGTTTTTATGTGTATACATTCTTAAATAATAGTCTTTTATACCCTTTTTATGATTGCAGTTTACTTTTGCTTACTATGTGTTATATACTTTTTGACTCCCATTGCTATAAAAAAAAGTATAATGCATGCCTAAAGATAAGTGTATGTGGTGTTTCTCTTTTGCCTGATTGTTAGCATGCCGTCCTTAATGTTGCATATTACATGTATGTTTTTATCATATTTATAATTGTGCTGAGTGAAAGATTTCCTTGACGACATTGTAATTTCCATTTTATGGATTATTAAAGATTATGACTTATGACTTATGACTTGACTGCATTATTATTATGGCAAGAACTCAACAATAGAGTAAAGACTAAAGAAATAAAAGGTAAAGCCATCCCCGTAACCTTTTGGTCTTTGGACAAGGAAGCGTTTGGGACCTCCCTTTTTTCTAGGCCAGCTGAATGAGAGCGGTGTTTATCTCCCCTCCCTCGCTGCTTTGGATGGATTTGGTTACGGTGCCTATCTCCCCTCCCTCGCTGCTTTGGATGGATTCGGTTACGGTGCCTATCTCCCCTCCCTCGCTGCTTTGGATGGATTCGGTTACGGTGCCTATCTCCTCTCCCTCGCTGCTTTGGATGGATTCGGTTACGGTGCCTATCTCCCCTCCCTCGCTGCTTTGGATGGATTCGGTTACGGTGCCTATCTCCCCTCCCTCGCTGCTTTGGATGGATTCGGTTACGGTGCCTATCTCCCCTCCCTCGCTGCTTTGGATGGATTCGGTTACGGTGCCTATCTCCCCTCCCTCGCTGCTTTGGATGGATTCGGTTACGGTGCCTATCTCCCCTCCCTCGCTGCTTTGGATGGACACGGTTACGGTGCCTATCTCCCCTCCCTCGCTGCTTTGGATGGACACGGTTACGGTGCCTATCTCCCCTCCCTCGCTGCTTTGGATGGATTCGGTTACGCCTTGCACTTGTTTCAATCTTTTTGTATCGTTTGGTGGTTGCCTTCTAAGCATGTACTCATCCAAGTACTAACTCTTCCCGACGCTGCTTAACATAAAACATTGCTAGCCTGTGCCCTAACCACTAGCGCAATACTGGTTAATAAAAAGAAAAGTATGTTCTTGTGAGTAGAATATAGCTTTCCTATTGATCAGCATGGCTAATTATGCCTCGCTGTTATGCCGCTCGCACATCTATCAACGACCGGGCATTGAAAGTCTGTACAACGGGATAACCAGCGTTTAAGACGGACCCAAACGTTATTGAAGGTGTACGTGGAAGAGAAATAGAGCGTTCTTAGACATTTGTCAATGTTGAAGAGACTGTTCGTCGTTGCAACTCGCCAGATCGTAGATAGGTGCATTTGGGCCCTTAGTTCCTATTGATGGCTGGATCCATTGCTGTGTCGTTTGGAGTCGTACATTTATTGCCCAATCTGTCTGCCTTTAGCTAGCGTGTCTTTGCTTATTGGCTAATTGCTCAATGTCTCCTCTGCCAGTGTCTTAGTGCACTTCGGACCTTTTGGTTCAGTACAACTGTCCTCATTTTCAATCTATGATTTGTGTCCCCTTGGGAAGTGTCTGTTTTATCCTGTATTTTTAGCTACGTTTGTGCGATAATTTTAGTAGATTGTGTCGGAGTGTGAATTATTGTATCTTAGTGGCTTGTTGCTTAATTAATATCTTAACTAATGACATTTAAAGGAAATATATTAAATGAAGTTCGATTTTTATAAATTTAAATAATCTTCCCCAACCTACTCCCATTCCTTACGTCTCCGTGGTTTTGATTGAACGTTTTAAACTGAACTCGAGATGGTTCGACAGCAGTAAACTGACAGGAACGATAAATCAAACATGAAATTACCATAAAGTTGGAGTTGCGGGTCTTTTAGAAAGGGATTGATGAAAGATGTTTTGATGTAGCTCGGCATAGGCTAGAACAAGATGAGCCGATATCCATACATATCGCCCAAGATTGACTGGCATCCATCTGCTGAAGGACTAGAACGTTCATTCTTACGTGTACGGCGACGCTTCACAAAGGGATAGCATTGGCACTATTGAGAATGGGGGTTAAGGGTGAGGAGAAATGGGGGAACACAAGGGTTGGAGGTTAATATCCCGGGCTGATGTTCTTTTCTTTTATTTCTATTTCTCTCTTTCTTTCTGCCAGCCTGCTTTCCTTTTTTTAATCATCTTCTTTACTGCTTAGCCTAATTTTTGATTAACATACATAGCAATGTGAGTCTATGTACTCCTATCCTATCCTATCCTGTCCCGTAACTCGGAGATCGTAGGGGTACCACAGATGATCGTTTAACCAGCATACTCCATCTTTCTCTGTCCTCAGCAGCCCTGATGGCTTCGCTCAGTGTCAAACCAGTCCATTCTCAAATGTTGTCCTCCCACCTCTTTTTCGTTCTCCCTCTTCTTCTACCTCCTTGCACTGTGCCTTGCAGAATGGTCTTCGCAAGACCTGATGATCTGGTGACGTGGCCATACCATCGGAGTTTCCGTTTCTTCACCACTGTGAGTAGGTCATTATGTTGTCCAATGGCTTGTGTGATGGTCTGTCGGACTTCATCGTTGGTGATATGTTGGGTATAGGAAATGCCCAGAAGTCTTCTGTAGCACCTCATCTCCATGCTTTGTATTCTTCGTTGTAGATCTGCTGTGAGGGTCCATGCTTCGCAAGCATATAGGAAGATGGAGATGACAAGGGAGCGCAGCAGTCTTACTTTGGAATGTAGACTGATGGTCCTGTCTTTCCAAATGGACTTCAACCTTGTCAGGGCAGCAATTGTTTGTGCGATCCTTTAGAGGACTTCCTGTCGGGACCCATTGTCTGATACAATGGCTCCTAAATATTAAAAGCTATGCACTGTGTTGAGGGATTGGCCTTGGACTTTGATGTCCGTGTTGATGCCATTGGTGTTGTTGGTCATCATTTTGGTCTTCTCTGCACTTATTTCCATTCCATAAGCTCTGGAGGTGGTGTCAAGCCTGTGTACCAGCTGTTCAAGTTCTTGTTCCTCTCCAGCCAATCCATCAATGTCATCCGTAAAACGAAGATTGGAGATTGCTCTACCTCCTATGCTGACTGTGCCTTCGTGATCTGCAAGAGCATCTGAAATGATGCGCTCTAGGAAGATGTTGAAGAGTGTTGGAGAGAGTAGGCATCCTTGACGCACACCGATTGTTGTTCTGAACCAGTTCCCGATGACGCTGTTATGGAGGACTGCACTGGTAACCTTGTCATACAGGCTTTTGATGACTTCAATAATTTTAGGGCTGATGTTGTACACTTTCATTGTTGCCCATAGAGCTGCATGCCAGACTCGATCAAACGCCCTCTTGAAGTCTATGAACACATGATATAGATGTTGTTGGTGCTGTATGTATTTCTCACAGATTATTCTGAGGTTGAAAATCTGTGCAGTGGTACTTCGCCCTGCCCTGAATCCTGCTTGTTCTTTAGCTATGATTTGTTCAGCTTGGGTTTTCAATCTGTTGAGTATTATTTTCAGGAGGACTCAATGTACTCACCCCAACAATTTTTTTCTCTCGAGATTTTTGCACATTTGTGCGAGGTGAGTCCTAAAGAGTTCAAAAATGACTGGATTAAAAAAAGTCCGTCCATCTGTCTGTCCGCCGTCTTCCGTCTGTCTATGCAAAAACTTTAAAATGGCTAAGTACTCAGAACCGGAGGTCAAGGTCATCTCAATGTCAAAATTATAGAAAGGTCAAAGTCAGTATTAAAAATGTTAAAAAGGTAAAGGTAGTTCCATAGCCTTGTGGCCGTAGGGGAGCGTGATGTTGGAGGTCACACTTATCTTGGGCCAGCGTAATGAGGGTTATGCCCATCTCTCTCCTGCTTTACCTTCCCCACCCTTAAGAGGGTAGGTACTCAGTAACAGTTTGTCAAGTCAGTCAAAGTCAGTATTACTTGTATGTATTATTGACGAGAAAAACATGGAAAACATAAAGGGCACATAAAAGCAAAGCTTACATAAGTTCTATCCTTTTGTCACATTATAACAATGAATTGTCTACAAAAAAAATGTTCAGCACAAGAAAATATTAATATTCCAAAAGATTACATGCGAATAAGTTCAACACACACACACACAATAAATTAATTAATATTCCAAACGATTGCTTAGAAACAAATTGTAAGAGACATTTGAGTACGAAAAATACAGAAGGGGATGGAGGAGGGGTGGGGGCCGAAAGAAAGAAATGAACTAAACGCCTAACGAGAAGGGAATACACGCACGCAGGAGTAAATTGTACAGACTATATTAGACATACAATATTAGCTTTAGTAAGCAGGGATAGCTCAGTCGTCAGAGCGCACGACTTGTGTAAGTGCGTCTTGGGCGACGTGGACTCGAATCCTGACTTCAGCTAACTATTTTATGATTGCTGGATATTAGTGGCCAGTGACTTGAGAAGCTCTCTGAGCTTGTAAGTGCGCTGCATAAAAGCAATAAGAGCAATCTCTTTACAATTTAAATGTTGACTCTAAAGTTCAGAGCTAATGAAAGTGTTTGTAGAAGTTTGACTTAGGTGCCGTACTAACAGTAGTGTCGGAAGGTTGTTGATGCAGGTATAATTATGTGTATGTATGATAGTGTCTGTCATGCAGGATTGCTTGCTTTTAATTGTGTGCTTTTTCTTCTGTATAAATATAAGCGAATTACATATATATAGGCCTAGAAAATTGAAGCGAAATAAAAGAAAATTGAAGCGAAATAAAACGTCTTATGAGGATTGCAATCCGGGAAACTGACCACATTCGTTTTTAATTCGGAGTAAAATTAGTCATACATGCGCGCAAAACAAACAAAAAAATAAAACAAAGTGAAACACTGAAACTAGCACTTTGAGGTTAGGCAGGTTTCTGCATGCAAACAACTAAAACTAATGGAAATTAGCCGGAGTCACCGGCCGGTCGCACTCAATGATTGATACAAACGGCATGCTGAAATGGCGGACTAGCAAGGGGCTTGTAATTCCAGCCGCTATGCTGTGACAAATCCGACCCGAGGCACGGGGTGTCACGTGATGTGATGTGTGAGTGTATGTGTGGAGAGAGAGAGAGAGAGAGAGAGAGAGAGAGGGAGAGAAGTTGCAGCATAAATTCAGTGTTCTCAGAATCATCAGAGCAATCAAAACTGACAGTTAAAAAAATGGCCACTTTTATTTTGATTGGAACTTTGGTCATCAATGTGTTAGGCGAACGCTCTGCCGCTGAGCTATGGCGGTGGGGTTTTTCAGTCACAGTGTCGACTGTCTATGTGCCTACGGCTTGTTGCTTGGGGCAAGTTACTTATTGTTAGCTAAACGATAGCAACATGCAAGGTCGCCTTCTCGGTCACCTACTTCCCAGTGTTCCAAGCACGTCAATACGGCAGCTGCGCTGTATAAATGAACATTGGATGCTGCTTAGTTCTCTGTCTCCATCCGAACACTGTAGATGTCGTTATTGAGTAAATCAATCACAGGACACTGTTCACTGGCAAACAGCTAGGTCTGTGGTAGGAAGGAGTTACTGTGGGATAGGGTGGGAAGATGGGGCTGGATGAGTGGGAGAGGTCACGCCGACTCCGAGTTCAGTTCAGTAGCTTTAAAGTCCTTTTTCACCAAAATGATAAGACAATGAAGCTATTTAAAAATAAATAAATAAATAACAATAATAATTTAAAAAAATTAAGTTAAAAATTTTTTAATAAATAAATAAATTAATTAATGAAATAAAATAAAAATAAATAAATAAATAAGTTAATAATAATAATAATAATAATAATAATAATAATAATTATAATAATAATAATAATAATAATAATAATAATAATAATAATAATAATAATAATAATAATAATAATAATAAACCAAATATTAAATCACAACCAGTACTATAAATAATATTACCGACACATCATTAAGTAAGATATACTAATGTTTATCAGAGAAATAACCTAACAAAAGAACTGATAAATGTTTTGCTAAAATAATGCAACTATCAAAACTAATTCTGCGTAGTGATGCCGACACAGAGGATACGTTACCCGTGCCAAATTTCGAAGGATCTGCTTGCCCCTTAAAGTAGTAGTTGTTCGGTGAATTGTTTTCCTCCAGAAATTCTGCCGCTGTACTTTTTTTTTATTAAGGGTACGGCACAATTTCACATTTAAAATAGTCGTGCAATTTGAAAGCTTTTAATGTATGCCTTCATAAGAATAATTTTATTTTCAGAATATTGTTTTAATTATTAACATGGAAAAGCCATAGAAACCTTTAGCAAGGTGTGAGCAATGTATTTGGTATTGTCTTGCTGTCTAGGAAATTATGTCGTCGCCTGTGAAATGACGTCGTTCTTGTTGTCTATGACATTATTTCGATGCCTGTGAACGGATGTCGCGGTTGTAAAATGATGACTCTCGCTGTGCATACCTTTCCCTGTCTTGCTTCTCACTGTGTCACCAAGACCGCCATGTTTATTTGCACTAGTGTTGCATGATCTCGCGTTTTTTCCTATTTATCCACGAGTTCTTGGTTTGAATGTCTCGTGTATTGCTAAGTTTTACCCCTGACTGTGCACGGACTCCCACCCCCCTTCCTCATCAACAACACAACGACAACCCGCCCATCTTCTCTCTCTTTCTTTCAGTTCCAAACTCTTCTCACCCTCCCCGATCTCATCCTCTGTCTCAACGCACATAGGCACACTCTCAACACACAGACACTTTCTGTCTCACTCCCTCTTTTCCTCTTTCTCCCTTTCCTCCCTCCCTCTCTTTCCATCCCTTTTCTGTTCTTCCTAATTCTATCGCCAACACTGCTGCGCTTGTTTACTGTTGTGTGCTATGATTGTTGTCGCTCTTTCTTTCTCTTTGCCGGGTAATTCTTGGTTTCCATGTCTCGTGAAGTGCGACGTTTTTGCAGCTGGCAGGGTCTGAAGGAAGTGGTATTGTTTCTGTCAGCTGGGGGAGGCCGATTGGCGTGACGGTGTATCGATCCCGGTGCCTTAAGAAAGTGCCGGGGAGCTTAACACAGCACTGTGTTTTGTGCACGGTGCTAGGAGTAGGCAGGAACTCAGCATTGGAGGGTTTGACTATCACCAGCCTTTCCGCCTGAAGTTTGGGTTGTACACGCAGGCATCAACACTGCACATCCAGCTCACCTTTGGAGAGCCAGTTACCACCACCCAGCTTCACAGTTCCTCAGTTTTGGAAATTCATATTGTACTAGTCTGCTGCAGTAATTATTTGCTAGGCTGCTGTAGTGGTTGACTAGTCTGCTGTAATGGTTGACAAGTCTGCTGCGGTATAGGTTGACACTTAAAAGGCTTTAGAATGATCCTTAAGTTCTAGCGTTTTTCCTGTACGCGAATACAAATACGAAAACTGTATTATCTCACTGGGAAATTACATTGTGGTGCCAAACATAAATTACAGAACGGCATAAAAATACATATATGATACAGAAATTATTATTGCACACAGGAACACAATTTTCGTAACATTAATATCACTTAAACACACATTGTGGTCTCTTTTATTCCTATTGCTCTACAGACGGCTTAGGTCTTGAGTTGCCAACCGCCACGTTTAGTCCGCCAATCCAATATCCAGACATCGAGCTTTACGTTTTGCTCTCCGCGGACAGTCTCAGCTGTGTAGTGTGTTACACGCTCACATGTTCCACCCTATCCACAACAACAAACACACATCTACCACTCAAAAATGTGGTGTAAAGGCAGGGAGATCGCTATTAGAGGACGGAAAGGAAATCGAATTCGTATTTTCGAAATTTTAGATTGACTGTATACAATACCATTATTGAAGGGAGGGAGGAAACCTGATTACCCGGAGAAAACCATCGGTGACCTCAATAGTCTCGTGCCTAAGTCACGTGAGTTGGCCCCTTGTGGGAATCGAACCCGCGACCTTCGGCATAGGAAACCGGCGACTAAATAACTGCGCCACGAGACCACCCTAGGTATAAGACACAGCGGACTAAAAATGGTCTCAATTCGTTTATTTCACTAAGATGCTTTTTCAGGAGTTACAATGGGTTTTAATTTTTTTTTTGGGAGAGGAGGAAGGGGGGGGGGGGACACAAATAATATTTACTACAACCCTTGAAATACCCCCAATATGTAACGTTGCGACAACGTCATACCCGCAAGAAGGCTGTGCGGAGTAGTATCAGAGAACATGCAGCCTACATGCGAAAGTAATTAGATTCCATAACTTGTTGGGACCCTATTACCCTAAATGTAATAATCACTTTTAGATGTTTGCAAACTTGACTGAACCAAAACGCTAGAGAACGATGTCAGCCTGCCTGATCATACAAGTCCTACATTGTTATGATTGTCAACTCCTCGGAAGAGGGGAAAAGATCGATTGAACGTGTGTAAGAGGGGATAACATAGTGTCAAAACTATCGTCGTGTTCTCCGCAGTCTGCCCAATACACAGGCGCTTGTATCTGGACACGCTTTACAGGCATATGCGCTCGCATGTCCAGATATAAGCGCCTGTGTCCCAGTAATAGCTTGTTCAAGTCTTTTGGCGTAATCAGGCAGGGCAGACCAGCGGAGCCTGTTATAATTGGGTTTGCACCTTGTAGTTGTACGCTTGTGAGATATGCTTACACTTGTAAGAGAAGATTCGTTATCAAACAATGGGAAACTACGTGTTTTCAAAGAAATTCTTGTGTTCCCCATCAATTCTTAGGCAGTTGTGCACTTCAGTGTGTCTGTCTCTCTCTCATCCTTTCTCCCCCCCCCTCTCTCTCCCTTTCTATCCCACCTCTCTCAGTGATAGCCATTTGCATGGCATGAAAACTGTAATCCAGGTGGAGGACCAATGACCTGCTTCCATCTAAGGAGACGTCACCTTCGCGGCACTTCATGCTGATCTAATACCACACTCTGTCTTCATGGCGTATTGCACGTTGATAGTATCATAACCGTCCTCGCTAATAATGGCAGTCTGGCAGTATGGTCGTTAAAGGGATAGTGGACAGTGGATGAAAGCGTTTAAGTACTGTATTCTTAATAATCAAAAATGTGTCTGTTTGTTCTAGATAGAAATCCCCAGTTTGGACCTGATCGTCGCCAAATTTGACATGAAGACAGGTGATCTCTGTGCTGGGGAGTTGCCAACAGTATTGATTGTTTTCTCACAATTGTTCACAAATATCTTTATTGCACGATGCAATTTGCAATGGGCACATTCCAAACGATGGCCATGTACTGTTAAAGGAAAAGTTTACCTGCCGCTTTAGAAAAGGGCGAGACTTTGTTTTAGCCTGCTTGTTTTCAGTGGCAGATTGCTGAGACCTGTGACCAACATGTCAAGTTATTTAGATTTTCTGTCTAATTTTTAAAATGGTCAGGAATCAAAACAAAGTCCGTTCTTCGGTCCTTCGCGCACTTAGAATCATTGGACACATTTTACATTCTGATTTTCACAAATCTATGAGGTTTCACAACTAAGCAAGACTAATCGACTTACGGGTAACAAGATGACCTTAGTTGGCACACGTCTCGGTGTTGTTTTCATTCCAGCTATTTTTCATTTCCATTTGCCTCATGCAGCTAAGATTTTTTGGCAACAGACTGCAATGTACACTTGCCTAACTTTAACCTAAATTTATGGGAAAATGAATCTTTTTCATTGCATCTCTTCTTGTCACATTTAATCTTCTTCTTCTCCGTCTGCTGCTACAAGCAAGCGACACAGTTTGCCTGCCGTTGCTGCGTTTTGTCACCAGCATCTCTTTTGGGTCAGACGGCATCCTGCTGTTCGTCTGGAGCTTGATTTTATGAGGCTCCCTTTGCTGCCCACTTCAGATTGCCCTGGATGCTGTAAAGTGTCTAAGGTGTGTAAACTGGTGCTGACCCGTACTAAGAATATGAACCTCTGTTTTTCTTCCCTTGGCCACCTTCACCCCTCTCTATCAACCTTGTGTCCACGGTTCGCCTTCCCCGTCTCCATCCTCAGCTTTAGCCACTTAGCTTCTCCACCCCCACCTTCCTCTACCCACTACCCCTTGTTCCTTTCCCATTGAGTCACCAAGTCAAAACGCATCCTCTCTTGCCATTCCCCCTTCCTGTCTGCGGCATCCTCTAATCCGCCTAGATGACCGCTGCGTCTGACCGCCTTCTCTTCGCCCGCCCAACCGCCAGCCCCCACCCCACTCCACCCACATTCCTTCAAATCCGCCAAGATGACCGCTTCCTGTGACCGCCCACCACCAATCCGCTTCCCTTCTAGATCCTTCCACATCCTCTAATCCGCATAGATGGACGAAAGCTTCTGCCGCTGACCACTTGATTGTGTAGCAAGATGTCGGCACTCCTTGTCTTGAGGTTGTGGGGCTGGTAATATTGATGGTGCTGGTAATGTCTTACGGTATGTTTTGTTGTACATCAGGAATGTACTTGAATCTTGATTGATAGAGGGGAAGGACGTGGTCAAAACTATGGAGTTAGGTTGTTTCGCCTTCGGACACAGAACTGGACTGGAACTGTGACATGCAACATTATTTTGGTTAAAATATTGTATTAAATGCAGTTTTCTAGTGGTCAAGGAAAATAGGTGGAACTACAGGAAGAAGAAGACAGACATAAGACATATAAGACGAAGAGGAGAGGAGGAGAGGCAAGAGAAGAAGAAGAAGAAGAAGAAGAAGAAGAAGAAGAAGATGCTGCTGCTGCTGCAGCTGCTGCTGCTGATGATGATGATGATTGATGAGAGAGAGAGAGAGTGAGAGAAAGAGAGAGAGAGAAAGCTGTCCGAGGACCTTTTTTTTTTAAACCTAGCAAAGTTTTTGCGATGCAGATGCAACAATTTTGTCACACTACAAAGTGTCTGTCCGGCTTTTAGGACAGACTACTAGTCTTATGACGCGTAGACCTCCGGCGTAGAACTGACAGTAGTTTTAGAGCGAGCGACAAAGCCCCGAGAACACCTTTACGACCACGTGTGGCGGCTTACGTGGGATTATACTGACCTCTGTTCTTTTCATTCCCTTGCTTGAACCTGATCTGTTATGTGTCAAGACATCAGAGAAATCGGCGTTAAAGAATTGAGACATTATAGTATTTCTTTAGACATTATAGAGGTCTACGCAATAAAAAAAAGACATCGCAAAAGAAAGTTAGGTCAACCAGACACGAAACAAAATGTTATTATATTTATTTATTTATTGAATCACTTAAGAAAGCTCTTTCCGTTATTACGATGAAAGTCATGGGCTCGCTCACTACTTCCAGCTCCTACCCTGCTGGCCGCGCTTCCAAATGCGTAGTCGTACCTTGAGAACTAAAAACAGTTTTGTACCACATTTTATACGTCTAATTGGTAAAGGTGAAGGTAAAGGTGGTCCCAGAGCCTTGTGGCCGTAGGGGAGCGTGATGTTGGAGATCACACTTATCTTGGGCCAGCGTAATGAGGATGATGTCCATCTCTCTCCCTCGCTGCTTTACCTTCCCCACCCTGAAGAGAGTAGATACTCAGTTGAGTCAACTGGGGGCGTTGTTATTTGTCGCTTCACGTTTTGCGGTCACCCATCCAAGTGCTAACCGCACTGGACGGTGCTTAACTTGCGACACAGTAGCGAGTGCTCTAACCACTGCACTATCCGACACCCCTACGTCTGATTAACAGATAATAAATGTAACCAGTTGTGCAATATATGTGTGTGCGTGAGCATGTATGCAGTGTTTGAGTATGCAAATTATAACACTGCATTTTTTGTTTATATTAGATCCTATTAACACCACCTTGTAATTTCTCATGGACATAATACAGTTTTCGTATTCGTATCTATAGCGCTTTTCCAGTTCCAGAGCTGCTCAAGGCGCTGGCCGATACTGGATCTACCTCAAGCCACCCGAGGCGCCCACTCGCGACCCTTGGGCGCATAGTCTGACGCCCAGACAACTGAATACAATCCTTGGGCGACCGGGGATAGGGAGAAAGCACCTAGTGCATGCTGGGAGTATTTGTGTAGCCAGCACTCACCCATCTAGGACCTGAGTGTGAGAATCTCATCCAAAGGAGTTTCTCATTCTCTTGATCTGTGTAGTTGTTGGTAGTAATGTTGATACAAGTCAAGGTTGGTCAACTTTAGTCTTATGCATGGCAGTGGTTGAGGCAATAGGCCTCGTGTAGTGGGCGTGCGTCTTGGGCGACATAGGTTGGAATCCTGACTTCAACAAACTGTTTTGTGCATGCTGAATATTAGTGGCCAGCGCCTTCAGAAGCTTTCTGAGCTTGTAAACGTCATGCAAACAGATTTGTTTGAATGTAACGTAAAAGAGGATAGGGTAGGTAGTCATTCGCCGTAGCCACAGATACGGAGGATTGTTTGGTAGACTGAAGAATGACCACGATTCGCTGAGACAAGGGGAACACTAATCTTACAGAGCTTCGTTATTATCCTTCCCTTCAGCTTTTTAGCTCGCAGCCCGGGATTTTCATACACATCCAGCTTAACGGGAACGGGCTGGGGGAAGGAGTTGATTAGGAGGTGTAGGGTGTGGGTGACTTTTCATTGACGGTTAAGTAAGTATTGCAGTAGCCTCGTGGCGCAGTGGATTAGTAGCCGGTTTCCTAGGCCGAAGGTCGCGGGTTCGATTCCCGCCAGGCGCGAACTTATGTGACGTAGGTACGAGACTATTGAGGTCATCGAGGGTTTTCTCCGGGTACTCCGGTTTCCTCCCTCCCTTTAATAATGATTTTGGATGCAGTCAACAAAAACATTAATAAAAATTCGATTTTCTCTGCGTCTTTTAATAGTGATCTCCCTGCCTGTACACCATATGTTTGAGTGATAGAGGTGTTTGTTGTGTGAGTGAGAGTGGGTGTAATATGTGAGCGTGTATGTTGGTAAATATCGCCGCGCTTTGAGTCTGATTGTTGACTTGGGGAAAAGCGCGTATATAACATCCAGTATTATTATTATTATTAATATCAGAGGAAGAACTTCATCAATTTAGTTCCTAAACTTAACTTTCAATTCATAATCATCAAACTAGTTATGGGAGAGGGGGTCGGGGTGTGTGATAGGCAGGCAGAGTTTCTTCATACAAATATATAAATACAGAGATACCCATTTTACTTGTAGGAAGCACTTGCGCTTTAGTCGTTGCCCGTGCATTGCATTTATATAATTATATCGAACTCTCTTCCTTTGTATCGATTTTATGTCCTCCTGCACGGCGCACAGCTTCATGGAAGTGAAGACATGGTCAAGGCGCTATAAGTGACTGAAGTGGTTTGTCGTAATTGTAGGCATATATGGCTTAATTCATCAAATGCACTTGTTGCGCTGGTGTGAAAAAAGAAGCTAGTCTTCAGAAATCACGCAGTTCCCGCAGATAATTTCCAGCAGCATGTCGTTGGTCTATCTCAAGTTAACCCTCTCACATGAGTAAACATTCTCCGCACTGAGTTTGCTACACTAGCATGGATATAATCCTAATCAATCGTTTTTGTCGATGAGGCTATCTTATTGACACACTGATCGGTTGTGGAAAGAATAGTATACTCGGTCCCTTTTGATACAGCCAGTGCAATTAAAGCAAGATCGCAGTGACTTGCTCCTCCGAGTCCTATGTTTGCTGTGGAAACAATTACATTGGATTGGATAAGATTGGTTTGAATTAGATAGTGTTTATCACTCTCAAAGAGTTTATCAAGGCGCTGACTAGCTCCAAGAATTTTTTGAGGCACTAGCCATCGAGATCCAGCATGCTTAAGATAATATGGTGAAGTCAGAATCGAACCCTCTTCGTCAAAGCTGTACGTGCAAAGGTCTGGTGCCGTGTACATGCACTCGTTGCTCCAAACCCACCACGCTAAGTTTGGAATGTTCAGCGTCTCTTCCTTTTCATGGAGAACAACAACTATGTCTGCTATACACACTTTTCGCTGCGGTGCTATTTTTAGAATCAACCTTGATGCTATTAATAGGCAGGTAAACAAATGAATGTACCGAGTTATTTCCAAGCTATACATTTGAAAGAGGCGATTTATTATGGCATTTTTGTTTCTCTCGGTGAGACAACACTCACTGTGAATTTTGAAAGATATGTGACGCTGTGTGAATTAAATTCAACCTGCAAACTGACGCTGTGTGATCTTGGGGATACTTTACCTGTTGATGAATTCCCAAATCAAAGAAAAGGTTATTGAATGTATCATCAATACCGCTTCATTGGAATCCAATCGACATTCTTGAAAATAGTTCAACGCATCTATTTAGATATTAAGAGTCAAAGAAATGTTCCATTTTAAGTTTAGAGACGCGCGCACCATTGATTTTGTATTCCATGATTATAGGCGTTGTCGATGGGGTATTGATTTTGCTCTTGTCCACGTGTGCGTGTGTCCGTCTGTCCGTTTCTTGGGCTGTGCGTCGTCTTGAAATTATTGATTCCCCTCCCCTCCTCCTCCCTTCTACGACCCTTTTCCAACCCATCCACAAAATAAAAGGATACATTTTGCAAAAGCATGAACCTGACAGTTGTTGGACACTGACTATGGATGACTAAGAGCCTGATTGGTTGCTTTTAGCTGACCCCTCGCGAACCTTTTTTTTTTTTTTACTATCAAAGCCACAGTGTAGTGCCCGTAGTGTTTAATGTTGCTGTACACTGTCCATGTCTGTTTGTAATCTCACTCTTTCCCAACACAGCCTTTAACTATTCTACTTCGTTTCTTATTTATTGTCACAAAAGTAACTGTTGGTGTCGTTGTCATTGTCGTCATCGTCGTCATCATCATCATCATCGTCATCGTCATCCTCATCACAATCATCGTCGTCATTGTCTCCTCCTCCTCCTCCTCCTCATCATCATCATCATCATCATCATCATCATCATCGTCGACCTCGTCGTTATTGTCATCGTCAGAACACTGACATCAACAATATACCACGGAATGAATTTGCAACTTGTAAGACAACATCACAGACGAAAATGCGAGGCAAGAGCGTGTTTGCGAGCAACTTACCCATTGATTTCCAAATAATATGTCTGCACTCTACCTGTACTTATGGCGTGCCAGCTGCTCAGTCTAATAATAGCGCGATGTAGGCCTATAACCATAATTATTTTGCGATGAATGGATCGTACGTGTGTGGGTTTATTGCTGATGATGAAAAGAACATACGTGCCTCGTAAAACGTCAGCTCTTGCAACAGTCGCCACAAACGGGAATAGAGTTGTCGTAAACTAGTGACAGACACATCAAACGGGCGGCTGACGCGATCAAATAATGACTACCCTAAATATTATGCGGGCTGCGAGCTTAACGAAAAATATATATTGTGCCACCACACTGTAAGTATTACAGAGACGCTAGATGACATGCTCACAATGGTGAAGAAACGGAAACTCTGATGGTATGGCCACGTCATCAGAGCATCACACCTTGCAAAGACCATCCTGTGCACGGTGCCAGGAGGCAGAAGAAGCGGGAGACAGAAAAAGGAGGTGGGAGGACAACATTCGAGATTTGACTGGCTTGACACTGAGCGAAAACCGTGAGGGTTGCCGAGGACAGAAAAAGATGGGAGTACGCTGGTTAAACGATCATCTGTGGTGCCCCAACGACTTTCGAGTTACGGGATGGGATAGGAAAGAATAGGATAGGATATGATAGGCGTGCAGAACAGGTCATGGACAGGCCGGGCTGCATATCGGAGTTAATCCGTTCGGTTATCTCACCTAATTTCAGAGAAGACTGGATGAGAGCTGCTTTCAGTCATCTGGGAGGCAGGACTGATTTCAATATAATTATACGTTTAAATATCGCCGAGTTTGTAAGCAAAGGAAATACAACCAACAGGCTGGTAATTTGCAGAGCTTTACACTATTATTTTATGTTAAAACCACTGTTTAAAAACTTGGACACCTCAAAGTATCATGTAGAATATCATCTTCGATAAAACTTCATTTCTGTTAAAATTATAATAATTATGCAGTTTGATTGTCAAAGTATGCAGTCTGTTTGAGATTGTAATAGTCTCGTCTGCTCTCTCTCTCTCTCTCTCTCTCTCTCTCTCTCTGTGCACTTTTTTCTCTCTCTTCACTTCCCCGATGCCTATGTTTCGGCATGCCTCTACTTAACAATACATTATTAATAATAACAAGGAGTTCATAAAGCGCTTTTTACCAATGCGAGAACAAATCCTAGAATAATATTTATGACCGAAGATACTCTCCTCTGATTTGAAGTTTTCAACGCCTTGTCCATCTGTGAGCATAACGGCTGACGACCGTCAAGCAACAACACCGTAGAAAAATAAATATCATCAGTATCACGCTGATCGCTATCCCAAGTTGCAGATAACTGAAAAGTACATATAACATATTTATAAATACATTACTGATGGCAATGGTGGTGGAGGTGATGATGATGATGATGATGATGATGATGATGATGATGATGATGGTGATGATGATGATGATGATGATGATGATGATGATGATGATGATGATAAAATAATATAGTAAAAAAAATATGTAAATGAATAAATTATTTAATAATTTTTATTTTATTTTACCATTGCTTGGATTTCAACCCACGTCCTTCCGTTTTACGAGTTTGCTGAATCGCTGTGTGTTATATTGGAGTCTCAATGTACTCTCTTACTGTCTTTTTTAGCGCGGACTGAAGAATTTAGGACAGGCACGACGAGAGGATTATATAAGTCTCACCTCTCCCCCTCTTCTCACGGCGTCTCTCTCTCTTTCTCTCTCTCTCTTCCTCAGCAGACGGCGAAGCCCGAAGGATTCTATTGCTAGCAGGCGGAACCCTTTCATTGATGAAACGTGATCACAAAAAAAGGAAGTGACGTCATGCTTAGACCGCAGCTTTGCAGAAAGAGGTAGGGTGGGAGTAAGGAGTGAGTGGAGGGGGGGGGGAGGGAAAGAATGGCGGAATCTGGATCAGTGTACATATTTGCAGAAGGAGATGATTTCTGCTTGGCCCTGGATAGCCTAGCATTATTTGAGACTTAAAAAAGAAAGTGCTTGAGGGATTAAGTGTTGTGGAGAAGAAGATGAAATGATGTGGTTGTGAAATAATATCCAGCAAACTGGTCACAAATGGCAAAGGACGAACTCTAATGCGGATGACATTAAGTTTGTGCTCATCTGAAGTTAACATTGAGGAGACTATGTTCGTTTGGGGCTAATGTGTGGTGTTGGGGATAGGGGAACGGTTTGAGCTGAGCTGTTGAGATTAAAATTGACCTTGCTAAAACCATCGATTTCGGGGTGCACAACTTACTGTACGTATATCAGCACTAAACAGCAGCAACGCTGCATGCTTCTTTATCCCGTCTTCTCTTCCCTTGTATTCCACTCCCAGCAGTTCCACAACATGTGATATTGCGGGAACAGCAAAGGCATCCCAGCAGTTCCACAACATGTGATACTGCGGGAAGAACAGCAAAGAAATTACAGAGGCGGGGAAGACAATTTTATTCCGTGTTCCTCCCATGCAGCCGCTTCGCTAAATGGATTCTTTGGTTTTTAGCGACAGCGCGCGTATGGATACACATAGAACGAATTTATGTCTACGGAAGCGATCGTTTTTAGTGTTATTCCGCTGCCGTTTCGAGTTGCAGTTCTGCTGCGATTTCGGTTGCCATTCCGTCAAATGGATATTAATTAGGTTAATTTTTCTGACAAATTAGCAAGATCCGCACGAGAAACAACATCGTCATAGGAACCTGGAATGTCAGGACCCTAACTGCGGAAGGAAAATTAGAAGAACTGGCCCACGAGCTGGACCACTATCGATGGAACGTTCTAGGTATCAGCGAACTGCGCTGGAAAGGCCTAGGTGAAACAACGACTGACAAAGGCCACAAGCTCTATTTCAGCGGTAGAGATGACAGGCACGAACACGGCGTTGGATTCTTGGTCCACAAGAACATTCTAGCCACTGTCATGGGTTGCCGCCCAGTCTCCAGTAGACTCATTACCATCCGTCTGAGAGCAACCCCTTTCAACATTACCATCATCCAGGCCTATGCCCCAACATCAGACTATGAAGACAGCGAAGTGGAGGATTTTTATGAAAATATACAGGCGGTCCTTGACCAAGTGCCGAAGAAGGACATAGTCATAGTGCAAGGCGACTGGAATGCCAAGGTTGGCCAAGATGCGCACCACAACTGGGGAGACACATGTGGACCCCACTGCAACAACGAGACAAATGACAGGGGTCTGAGGCTATTGGAGTTTGCCAGATACAACAATCTGGTACTGGCAAACACGCTTGGTCTCCACAAAAAATCCAGACGATGGACATGGCACAGTCCCGGCGGGGAACATCACAACCAGATCGACTACATCATGGTCAAGAAACGCTTCAGATCAAGCATCAACAGCAGCAGGACACGCACTTTTCCAGGAGCAGACATTGGAAGTGACCACGATCTCGTGATGATGTCTTTCCGGCTCCATTTGAAGAGAGTAAATACAGCAAAGTGCACTAGGCTGAAGTTCGACCTGGACAAACTGCAAGACCCGGAGGTGGCAAAAATATTTCAGGCCACAATTGGAGGGAAATTTGCACCACTGCTTATTTTGGGGGCAGGCGAAGTAGATGTCAACACCATGACCAATACCTTCAATTCAGCTGTAACAGATGCCGCCACTGAGATCCTTGGCAAGCATCGACCAAAGAAGAAGCCGTGGATCACACCTGAACTTTTGGATCTGTGTGATAAACGAAGAGAGTTAAAAAAGAAAAAGAACACCTCACAGAGAGCTGATGTCTACCGAAAAATCAACAGTGACATCCGAAAAGGCATGCGCACAGCAAAGGAGAACTGGATAGAAGATCAATGCCAGCAAATAGAGAACAATCTGAACAAGAACAACAGCAAGAAGGCCTACCAGACTGTGAAGCGGCTGACAAGTGTTAAACAGCCCAAAGTCTCCACTATCCAAAGCAAGTCTGGCATATATATGCCTTACAGAAGAACAAGAAGTCTTGGACAGATGGACAGAGTACTGCTCTGACCTTTACAACCATACACCAAATGGAGACCCATCAGTTCTAGCATGTCCCGAGAGCAAAGAAGAAGAAGAAATCCTCCCAATTCTCCGGGAAGAAGTTGAGGCAGCAGTGCAATCGCTGAAGAAAGGGAAGTCAGCGGGAGTGGACAACATACCAGCGGAACTGCTACAAGCAGGAGGAGAAGCGATGACTGATGCTCTCACCATTATCTGTAACAAGATCTGGCAGAGTGGGGAATGGCCTACACCATGGACCCAGTCGCTTGTCATCACTCTTCCCAAAAAAGGTAACCTTCAGGAGTGTGAAAATTACCGCACCATCAGCCTCATCAGCCATCCCAGCAAAGTCCTCCTGAAAATAATACTCAACAGATTGAAACCACAAGCTGAACAAATCATAGCTGAAGAACAAGCAGGATTCATGGCAGGGCGAAGTACCACTGAACAGATTTTCAACCTCAGAATAATCTGTGAGAAATACCTACAGCACCAACAACATCTATATCATGTGTTCATAGACTTCAAGAAGGCATTTGACCGAGTCTGGCATGCAGCTCTATGGGCAACCATGAAAGTGTACAACATCAGCCCTAAAATTGTAGAAGTCATCAAACGCCTGTATGACAAGGCTACCAGTGCAGTCCTCCATAACAGCGTCATCGGGAACTGGTTCAGAACAACAATCGGTGTGCGTCAAGGATGCCTACTCTCTCCAACACTCTTCAACATCTTCCTAGAGCGCATCATGTCAGATGCTCTTGCAGATCACGAAGGCACAGTCAGCATAGGGGGCAGAGCAATCTCCAATCTTCGTTTTGCGGATGATATTGATGGATTGGCTGGAGAGGAACAAGAACTTGAACAGCTTGTACAGAGGCTTGACACCACCTCCAGAGCTTATGGAATGGAAATAAGTGCAGAGAAGACCAAAATGATGACCAACAACACCAATGGCATCAACACGGACATCAAAGTACAAGGCCAATCCCTCAACACAGTGCACAGCTTCAAATATTTAGGAGCCATTGTGTCAGACAATGGGTCTCGACAGGAAGTCCTCTCCAGGATCGCACAAACAACTGCTGCCCTGACAAGGTTGAAGCCCATTTGGAAAGACAGAACCATCAGTCTACATTCCAAAGTAAGACTGCTGCGCTCTCTGGTCATCTCCATCTTCCTATATGCTTGCGAAGCATGGACCCTCACAGCAGATCTCCAACGAAGAATACAAAGCATGGAGATGAGGTGCTACAGAAGACTTCTGTGCATTTCCTATACCCAACACATCACCAACGACGAAGTCCGACAGACCATCACACAAGCCATTGGACAACACGATGACCTGCTCACAGTGGTGAAGAAACGGAAACTCCGATGGTATGGCCACGTCACCAGATCATCAGGCCTTGCAAAGACCATTCTGCAAGGCACAGTGCAAGGAGGTAGAAGAAGGGGGAGACCGAAAAAGAGGTGGGAGGACAACATTCGAGAATGGACTGGTTTGACACTGAGCGAAGCCATGAGGGCTGCTGAGGACAGAGAAAGATGGAGTATGCTGGTTAAACGATCATCTGTGGTGCCCCTACGACCTTCGGGTTATGGGACAGGATAGGATAGGATAGGAATTTTTCTGGCATTTATGTCAGCTGCTGCCCTCAACGCAAATCGTCTTTTGTCGTTGACCTAGTTTACTGACACGGAAGGAAATAGAGACGGACTCCCCCTTTGATGACGTGATGATGTTATCTTACCATCACATCCAATCCCCAGCACTCCCGTTCTTCCCTTCCGTTTTCTATTCCTCTTTCCCCGTATTCCCCTTCCCCTTCCCCTCAATCGGTCCTCTCCTACCCCTCCCCTCTCCCCACAATTCGTCTTTCTTTTGTCGCCTCTCCACTCCAGCCCTATCCCAGACAGCGAATATTGGATTTGCGGGCAAGAGCCAAGAGGAAGCGAGGAAGAAAACGACACATTTAAGGCAGTTGTAGCCGTTGTTTGCTACTTTGTTCTGCCATACAAATCCATGCCATCATCTATCACATTATTATGATTATGGACTGTAGCTAGGCTTTGAAACAGTCGTGAATCAGAACGACCCAATTGTCGGTCGGTCCGTTGATGGGAAAATGGTAAACTCTACTATTTGAGGATAGCTGTCAGGCGTCTGCGTTCTAGGGGCTGATCACCGTTGATCCTTGCCTGTAAATTCAGCCCCGATACACAGGCAGCACAGGAGGAGATTTAGGTCTTGTTCATAACCCCGTCCGACCCAAATCCAACATAAACGTCCACTGGTATAGCTCGCAACTCGAAGTCGTAGAGTTATGCTTGAGGCGCTGAGAAGTTAGTCCCTTGATCATTGGAGGACTGCATCTAAAAAGGATAAGAATATATTCCAGATGCCTTGGTGAACTTTAATCCCCATTGTGTTCTACACACTGTGGAGATTATTATAGCGTTTTGTTATGTATGAAAGCTGTAATAATAATACAGAGGACGAATAGACAGTGGGTTTTGCGCTATGCGTCTTCGTCATGATCCATCACATCGTCATCAAGAGAAAAACAAAGCTTTACGTCCTATAATAAAATTATGTTAAGGACAATAAAACGGGGGTCAATAAACCCCATTGGACGTCAAAGAAAAACCAATACCAGTCTTTCCCATGTCTGGACGTAGAAGGTGGAGGATAAAATTAAATAAAGGCTAAAAATGTTAAAATTTAGGTTAAAAGTTTTAAGGGATAATGATTATAAAAACTAACTGACTAGTAACACTCAACCAAAACTAATTAATTACAATAATGTGGTTAATCTAACGAAACAAGACCACCCAGACAAAAGATGACCAAGACCAAGTGGGCCGACAAGGATAAAAGAGATAAATTCTCTGGCTAAAATACCCAGTTTTACAGCCCCGAAAACCGGGCCACAACTACTCTGGATTTCAATCCAGGGGGACTGAAATATTATCATGGATTAAAATGATAAAAAGTCTAAAAATTAAGGTTTAAAATGCCTTTTCCAATTAGCAAACTATTTCAAAGCAATATGTCGATGAGGACAAGTACTAAGTACTATTCCTTTGTCTAAACAGGAATGCCTTCTAATTAACCAATGAGGTTCAATCAATGATAAAATCTGGTTAAAAATGCCTTTCCCAATTAGCAAGTTATTTAAAGGCAGTATGTCTATGAGGACAAATACGTTTTAAGATCAGAACTAAGAAGTATTCCTTTCTCTAAACAGGAATACCTTGTAATTAACCAACAGGATTCAATCAATAATAAAATCTGGTTAAAATTTAAGCTAATATGTCTAAGATTTAGACACCCGTTTAAAATTATTTCAGGAGCCACGAGAAGTCCTGATGGTAACAAAAAGGTCTGACATCAAACAAAATCGACTCATCCCATCCAAAAAAAAAAAAAAAACACAAAAAAATCCTCATCAATGTTATATCAGTTTATAGTCCCCTCTCTTCCCGATAAGGATTTTCAGAGAGGAGACTATTTCGTTCATCAATGTCATCGAACTTTGCTTATATACTGTCCGCGCGACCATTCTTCACAAGAGGACTGTACGTATATACTGTACTACAAGTACACCGAGTTATAATAATAATAATAATAATAATAATAATAATAATAATAATAATAATAATAATAATAATAATAATAATAATAATAATAATAATAACGACAACAACATTTGTATAGCGCTCAAACCAGACTTGCGGTCTGTTTTCGGCATTCAGGCACTCGCAGTCATCCGCAACCATAATGATATATTCATCAAAGAATGTGACAGTCCAAAGCCAAAGAAAGACGGATGATTGAAAGACTAACAAGTCAGTGATGAACCACACAAGAAACTGAGATGATTATGTATGTTCTCTTATGGTTTTCTTATAAAGCGTTGTGGCCGAGTGGTATAAGGCGGGACTAACTTGTCTTTTCCACAGGCCTGAAACCAATGGCGCCTGACAGGTGTGGGATGGATCCCGCGCCTCTGGGCGGTATGTTTCTACAACTATTATTACTTTCCACTCTGGCAACGACTCGGAGGATTTTTTCCGGGTACTCGAGTTTGCTTCCCCAGCAAAAGTTCAAAAGCACAACTAATAATAGGTAGTTTGAGTTTGGGCGTCATTGGGCGAAAGTCACACATAATTTAGAGGACGGAGGAACCTCACGTTACTATAGGTTCAACGACCAGGTACTCGGAGCCAAGGCGAGCCACATTGTACTCGTGGATTTCGGTTAGGGCCAACAGCCTAAGAGGGTTGGGCCCCGTCAGGTCTTTCTTGCCCAAGACACACTGTATGATGAAAAGAACCATTCACTCCATACCGGATCGGTCTTCCCCCGAGTCACGGGTCACCAAGGACCGCGCCTTCTGTTTGCCACCAGGACGGAGATGATAAGTGTGATACTGATGGACAACTTAGTAAGATCCGCACGATAGACAACATGGTCATAGGAACCTGGATTATCAGGACCCTAACTGCGGAGGGAAAATTAGAAGAATTGGATCACGAACTGGATCCCTATCGATGGAACATTTTAAGTATCAGCGAACTGCGCTATATATGCCTAGATAAAACAACAATTGACAAAGGCCACAAGCTTTATTTCAGCTAAAGAGATGACAGGCACGAACACGGCGTTGGATTCTTGGTCCACAAAAACATTCTAGCCACTGCCATGGGTTGCCCCTTAGTCTCCAGTAGACTCATAACCATCCATCTAAGAGCAGTCCTTTTCAACATAACCATCATCCAGACCTATGCCCCAACATCAGTGAAGTGGAGGATTTCTATAACATCTGCAGCTGTCCTCGACCAAGTGCAGACGAAGGACAGTCATGTGAAAAGATTACTAGAATACCAAGGTTAGCCAAGATGCGTAGCATAACTGGGGACCCCACTACAACAACCAGACAAATGACGTAGCATAACTGGGGACCCCACTACAACAACCAGACAAATGACAGAGGTCTGAGACTCCTGGAGTTTGCCAGATACAACAATCATACTGTCAAACACGCTTGGTCTCCACAAAAAATCCAGAAGATGAACCTGGCGCAGTCTCAGCGGGGAGCATCACAACCATATTGACTGCATTATGGTCAAGAAACGCCTCAGAAGAGAGTAAACACCCGCAAAGTGTACCAGACTGAAGTTCGACCTGGATAAACTGCAAGAACCGGAGGTGGCAGAAATATTTTAAGCCACAATTGGAGGGAAAATTTGCACCACTGCTCATTTATGGAGCTGGTGAATTAGATGTCAATATCATGACTACCTTCATGATCATCTCAGCTGTGACAAATGCCGCCACTGAGATCCTTGGCAAGCACCGCCCAAAGAAAAAACCGTGGATCACACCTGAGCTTTTGGACCTGTGTGACAAACGAAGAGAGATGAAAGAAAAAAAGAATGCCTCACAGAGAGCTGATGTATACCGAAAAATCAGCAATGATATCCGAAAAGGCATGCGCACAGCAAAGGAGAACTGGAGAGAAGAGCAATGCCAGAAAAAAGAGAACAATCTGATCAAGAACAACAGCAAAAAGGCCTACCAGACTATGAAGCGGCTGACAAGTGTTAAATAGCCCAAGGTCTCCTCTGCCCAAAGCAAGTCTGGCTTGTGCTTTACAGGAGAAGAAGTCTTGGATAGATGGACAGAGTACTGCTCTGACCTTTACAACCACACAACAAACAGACACACATCAATTCTAGCACGTCCCCAGAACAAAGAAGAAGAAGAAATCCTCCCAATTCTCTTAGAAGAAGTTGAGGCAGCAGTGCAATCGCTGAAGAAGGGGAAGTCAGCGGGAGTGGACAACATACCCGTAGAATTGCTTCAGCAGGAGGAGAATCGATGATTGACGCCCTCACCATTATCTGTAACAAGATCTGGCACAGTGGGAAGTGGCCTCACCATGGACCCGGTCGCTTGTCAGCATTTCCAAAAGAAAGGTAACCTTCAGGAGTGTAAAAATTACCGCACCATCAGCCTCATCAGCCATCCTAGCAAAGTCCTCCTGAAAAAGAATACTCAACAGTTGAAGCCCGAAGCTGAACAAATCATAACTGAAAAGCAAGCAGGCTGCAGGGCAGAACGAAGCACCACTGAGCAGATTTCAACCTCAGAATAATCTGCGAGAAATACCTACAGCACCATCAACATCTATATCATGTGTTTGTAGACTTCACGAAAGCGTTTGACCGAGTCTGGCACGCAGCTCAGTGGGCAACCATGAAAGTGTACAACATCACCCCTAACATTATTGAAGTCATCAAAAGCCTGTATTACCTGTAAGCCTGTATAATGTGCCATTAGGAACTAGTTCAGAACAACTATCGGCGTGCGTCAAGGATGCCTAATCTCTCCAACAATCTTCAACATCTTCCTGGAGCGCATCATGTCAGATGCCCTTGCAGATCACGAAGGCACAGTCAGCATAGGGGTAGAGCAATCTCCAACCTCTGTTTTGCGGATGACATTGATGGATTGGCTGGAGAAGAACAAGAACTTGAACAGCTGGTACAGAGGCTTGACACCACCTCCAGAGCCCTTGGAATGCACATAAGTGCAGAGAAGACCAAAATAATGACCAACAACATCAATGGCATCGACATGGACATCAAAGTCCAAGGCCAATCCCTCAACCCCGTGCATAACTTCAAATATTTAGGAGCCATTGTCTCAAACAATGGATCCCGACAGGAAGTGCTCTCCAGGATTGCACAGACAACTGCTGCCCTAACAAGTTTGAAGCCCATTTGGAAAAACAGGACCATTAGTCTACACTCCAAGTTAAGGCTGCTGCGCTCCCTTGTCATTTCCATCTTCCTTTACGCTTTCGAAACATAGTCCTCACAGCAGACCTAAAACGAAGAATACAAAGCACGGAGATGAAGTTATACAGAAGACTTCTGGACATTTCCTATACCCAGCACATCACCAACGACGAAGTCTCACAGACCATCACACAAGCCATTGGACAACAAGATGACATGCTCATGGGGGTGAGGAAACGGAAACTCCGATGGTATGGCCACTTCACCAGAGCCTCAAGCCTTGCGAAGACCATCCTACTAGGCAGGGTGCAAGGAGGCAGAAGAAGAGTGAGACAGGAAAAGAATTGGGAGGAGGACATTCAGGAATGATCTGGCTTGACACTGTTGAACGCCATGAGGGTTGCTGAGGACAGAGAACGGGAGTACGCTGGCTTCACGATCATCTGTGGTGGCCCAACCACTTTCGAGTTACGGGATAGGTTAGGTTAGGTTACGTTAGGGTTTGGACGCGCCACAGGCTGCGACTACACCTTCCGTAGCGGAGGCGGCTAAGAATTTCCTACAGAAAGTGACTACAACGTGTCAAAAATCAACAAAACCAACAAACAAACAAAATCAGCCAACAGTCTATATTCCCTTACCTTTTTTATTTTCTCTTCCAATGAACGCGATCTTGACTAAAGCCAATATTTGTGAATGTCCGAACTCACAAAATATATCCAATCGTTTGCGGCGTTTCGTGACGACACGGAATTCTATACCAGGTGAAGTAAAGGACCAATCTTCTAATTCTATAGGCTATCCTATCACCTGTAATTTTTAGTAGTTTTCCTTTTACTGATAAATTAGTAAATTAAGTGAATAATACACAAGGAATGCATTTGGTCAACGCTGCAGCACCACACACAAAAGCACATATAAAACATAGTGAACAAGCTGACAGCAAATCACTATAAAAGTATAAGAAGATAAAGTCATAAAACAGAGGAACTGTACAAAAGGGCAAATATAATTATAGTTGCTAATCAAAACAGTGGTGAAGAAACGGAAACTCCGATGGTATGGCCATGTCACCAAAGCATCAGGCCTTGAAAAGACCATCCTGCAAGGCACGGTACAAGGAGGCAGAAAAAGAGGGAGAAAGAAAAAGAGATGGGATGACGACATTCGAGAATGGACTGGCTTGACATTGTGCGAAGCCATGAGGGTTGCTGAGGACAGAGAAAGATGAAGTACCCTGGTTAAACGATCATCTGTGTGTCCCAAAGACTTTCGAGTTACGAGATAGGATAGAATAGGATGGGATAGAATAGGATAGGATGTTGAGAGAGAGAGAGAGAGAGAGAGAGAGAGAGAGAGAGAGAGAGAGAGAGAGAGAGAAACCAACAACAATTATTCTATGTCAATATACGTGTGTGTGTATGTGTGTGTGTTGTGGTTGTGTGGTTGTGTGTGGGTGTATGTGTGTGTATGGTTGTGTGTATGGTCGTGTGTGTTTGTGTGGAATGTATGGTTGGTTGTATGGTCGTGTGTGTTTGTGTGATTGTATGGTTGGTTGTGTGGTCGTGCGTTCGTATTGTTGTTATCAGTACAACTTATGTTAATCTGATGAATAAAATTTGATACAACAACATTGTTGGTTTTGTGGTCGTGTGGTTGTATGGTTGATTGTATGGTTATGAGTGTGTATGCGTGGTTGTATGTTTGGTTGTATGTGTGTGTGCATGGTGATAGTACGGGCGTGGTTGTGTCATTAGATGTGGGTGAACACAATGCGGAATGGAAAATAATATACATAATGCAGCGAAGTGGAGGAGAGGACCAATTAAAGAACTGTAGAACGAATTAAAGAACTGAAGGACCAAACAGCTTGGGGAACACAAGAATGAACTCGAGAAATTAATCTACGATTACAATGCGGGCACAGAAGAGCTGGTGGAACACAGGTATGTCCCCGGGAAAATAATCCACCATTATAATGCGGGCACAGAACAGCATGCCATGTCTGGGAATGCTATCATAAGCCTTGTCATGAACCGAGCAGTTTACCCTGCCCATTGACTATTTAGCCATGTGTAGTATTTGTAACAGTAGAGAAGTTAGACTATTACACAGCAGCAATTAAATTACACAGTAGACCACACACCGCGAGCCCGACCCACGCTAGCGCAGTGAGTCAGCACTTGAGCTTTGAATCGGACCGTTTTAACCAATCAGAGCAGGCTCAGTGGGTAGAGCAGTATTGACTGTGTCAGAGCCTAACACAGTTTGAATCAGTCGTGTGTGAGACGAGGTAGAGTCAACATCTCCACAGCTAGAGAAATCTCTACACTCATAGACCAGGAAGCAGGACTTTGAAATCTTAGAATTCTCTCAAGTCATCACGGGCCTGAACTTGTCAAACAGGTAAATGAACACCCTTCTGTTTCATCGTGATATATTTATATTATTGTTGAAATTATGTTTGTGGAATTTGCTATGCATAAATGTGAATTGTTAATCCGAATTTGCGGGACCACGTGGAAGAGCCTACCACGAGGCGAAACACGACCGGTTGCGCCGCCATGTTGTATCCCGTACGGAACCACTGTTGTTTAACTTATATGTATGTTTGCAGGCCAGTGGCTGTACCACTGAATGTTTATAATATTATTAATTCTGGATGTGTATAGTTAGACACGATTTATATTTATGTATGTATAGGAATTTAGAGTGAGATTCCAGTGGAACCCGGAAGTAGCAGAATGTTCGTCGCTTATGTATAGAGATGTGGAGCTATCACTGAGGGCTACTTGGCTTTCAGTGAGACGCTCTGCACAAACCGATTATTCAGGGTTGTGCAGAATTTCGTCTCTTATATTCCAGACGAGCAGGCGAGCTATCCCGAGCTATCCCGAGCTATCCCGAGCTATCCCGAGCTATCCTGTGCACCCCACTCCACAGAAACGACTAGTTGGTTGAGGAGACTCTACCGCACAAGACGGAAAGAGATACCCGAAGAAACACCCTGTCAGACCCCACAGCGTGGCAAGGGAACCCAACTACACAACTACAAAGGTGTACCAGAAGCTACCTCACAGAAGGACTTCGACCGCACCATCAGAAAGTTAAGTGTAATCTCCGAAGGTGCACTTAAACTGATCATAACAGGACCACAGTAGTCCAACTCTTCAGAAACTGTAAAGCGGACCACAGTAGTCCAAATCTACATGAGATATTATAGCAAAGTGCCCGAGGAAGAAATAACAGCTGCCTAGACTATCAGCGATCGAACTATTAGCATTGAAAGAGACTTTTTAAGTTAGATTAGTACTTAGAGAATCTTGTATAGAGTAGAAGAAATAAATGTGTGATTTTAACTGTTATCAAGTGGCTGGACTACATATGATTCATAGCCGTGTGAAAGCTAGTGTGACAGTATTCTTTTACCATTTTTCTATCTATTTCTGTACCCCAACCTTAACACAGAACGAGCTAAACAAATAAATTTATTAAAGTAATTCATAGGGTAACTTACTAGCAGTTCCCACCGAATAAACGTGAGGGTCCATAATTCCATTGTGCAGAGCCCATAAACCCCACGTGACAAGCCTACAGACCTAAGCTCGTCTGTCGGTCTGTCAAGCTCTTCCAACGTCTTATTCTGGAACTCGAAGTTTTATAGGATTCTCAGCGAAAGTCCGGCAGCCTCAAGGTCAGCGCCACCCAGGACGAGGGGAATAGGATATAATTACTTGCTAAGACATGTTTTCAAAACCATATTGCGCACTATTAATTAGAGACTTCAGAGAATCGTCAACTTATGTTAATCTGATGAATAAAAATTGATGCAACAACAACAAAAGAATCGTCAACTTTACAGTTGACACTTTAATTACCCAGGCCAAAATATTATTAAAGTTTGGGATCTATCTGGTGACATTTTAACACAATTGTTCTCTTTTTACATAAAAAGAGATAACAATTCTCCATATTTTTCTGAACTAATTTTATTCAGCTTCACACAGCCTTATCGCTGGATACATTACAACAACAACAACAACAACAACAACAACAACAACAACAACAACAACAACAACATCAAAGCCATAGGCTATAATATATACACAAAAAGGTAAAGATCTCGTTCGTTTAAACACGCACACACACACGCCCCCCCCCCCACCCACACACACACAACCGTGTAGAAATGCCGTTGTGATGACTTTCATGAAACTATGTACGTTACTTTGACATTTTTTACAAATTTGTTCATTTTTTGAAGGTAACCCTAACCCTAAGCCTAGCACCGCCCTAACGAACACTGTTTTGACGTCAAAATAACGGGGTCCGTCAAAAGAAAGTACGTAGAGGTTCAAGTGTATGTCAGAATAAAGGCGTTTCTACCTAGCCACGCACACACACACGCACACACACACCTACACACACACACAAACACAAACGCGTCACATTTGATCTTTCTTCTGGCAATTTTGAGGTCTTTGACATTAAGTCTAACCTCATTGGTTATAGACATTTGATACGGTCACTTTTGAGTTCTTCATCTTCTTTCAAGAACAAAAACATATAGAGACAATCCACCATAAGCTTCCTTCCAATTTCTTTCAAGCTGAAAAGCATTCTAGCCCAATCTTAATTATCGACAATCTGTCTTCTTAAAATTGTCTTTATCGCAGAAATCATTTGAGCTCAGGGAAGACAACAAGTATGTGTGTAAAACACTAGTGATAAGGATGGCCTCCCCTAAAAAGATGGTCTGGAGTTTAATGGTTGCATCTTGGATAAAATCTGTACTAGTTGCTGTCCTTCTTATAATGAGGAAATAATAGAAAGATGTATCTACCCCTCCTGTGCTGCCAATGCTTTGTTGTTGTGGAATTGTGCCTTAGATACACGAGGCACGGTAGTCTAATGGTAGTGCTTTGGCTTGCGGATCTGAAGGTCCCGGGTTCGAGCCCTGACCGGCCCATTGAGTTGTGTCTTTGGGAAAGACACTTTACTCCCGTTTCCTACTCCTTCGGATGAGAGTCTAAACCGAGGTCTTGTCTGTGTGTCGCATACATTCCATCATAACGGACTTTAAAGATCCTGACGCTCATATCCTAGACGGGTGAGTGCCGGTAACAAGAACACACCCAGCATGCACGTGGTCCTTCTCCCCCATCCCTGGCTGGCCAGGATAGTGCTCAGTTGTCCGGGCGTCAGACCATGCGACCAAACGCTGCGGGTGGGCGTCTCGGGCGGTTTGAGTTAGATCCTGCAGCGCCTAGAGTCTGGTCAAGTACGGCGAGATAAGAGCGCAATAAAAATCCTCAATAATAACAATAAAAAAATACAGATGGTCATTTCGCTGTCTTCTCAGTTCGCCAGTACATCAGCGAAAACTCAAATGACTGACTTTCCAAAGTATGAGAAAACGGGTGAATAAAACACATCTTCATGCAACAATATGGCTGGCTGCGGAGATGGGAAAGAACCTACATTTTTGAAAGAAAATTCATTGCCAAACATAGTTTTAAAATCTGGGGTTGCATGCAGTCTTGGTAGTTTTGAACATAAACTTAACATTTCAGCTCAACCTGTAGACGTAGAAAATTAGTGTCTCCTATCGTCTGCCTTACATGTTGCGCAATCATTCCAATTTATAATGATAGAATAATCATTTTAATAATTCTTTCTACGTTCTTTTTTATACGGAGATCATTCCAATTTAGATTATATGAAATCACGTTGTTTGATACTGAAATAATTCCAATCTGCAGAATAGAAAATCATCTTTCCAACTCGGCCTGAAATAAACAGTATCGGATTCATCAAAAAGGATTTTCGACATCTACATTTGAGGGTTTTACATTAAATCGATGTTAACCTGTGGTTAAATAACCTACACCCCCTCCCCCACCCTCATCCCCCAACCCCAACCCCACACTCCCAAACCTCAACTTCCGTTCAGTCTTAAATAAAGATGTTCTAGTTTTATCCAAAATCAACCAATACGTCTGGCAATGTCAGACAATATTTGTAGCTTACTGATGGAAACAGTATTAGATGTGGTGGTGGTGGTGACGTCAGTCAGGATTTATTGATGAAAAAAAAAAAAAAATAAACGATGGAATCCGCTGAGAGTGAGCCAGTGAGAGAGTGAAAGAGAGAGAGAGAGAGAGAGAGAGTGTGTGTGTGTGTGTGTGTGTTTGTGAGAGAGAGAGAAAGAGAGAGAAGGGAGGAAGAGGGAAGACAGAGAGAGAGAGAGAGAGAGAGAGAGAGAGAGAGAGAGAGAGAGAGAGAGAGAGAGAGAGAGGAGAGAGAACAAGAAAGGAAGAGAAAGAAAGAGAAAGAGAAAGAAAGGAAAGAGAGTGTGTTACGATTGAGACCCGCACGATAGATCCGATCATTTTGTTTTGCAAAGCATGCAATAACAGAGTGTATTTACCTTTGATTTGATTTTGCGTTGTTGCTAGAAGAAGCTTTGTATAATGTGGATAATTTTCGTCGGTCGATATTGTTGAGAATTTTCTGGAATTGCTTGTTTATTATCAACCGAAGCTTTCAGATAGATCTGGTAAATAGCTAAGCGATTCATCTAACCTAAAGTACGTTATATGACAGAAGACAGTGCATAGTTCCGGTGACGAGTTTTATTTTGATTGGGTGTTATTGCGTCGTGCTGGAATGTTCGAACTTTTTCTCGATTGCAGAGAAACTATATAAGCAATGTATAGTCTGTTTGTAGGAGTGAGGATTTTTTATGAAGATTATTGAAGTGCTTATGTATGCAGCTGTTGATGTTTGCTGGATAAAGTTGGAAAACGTTGTACGACGACTCCTGCCTTGTTGCTGAGTGAACAGTCTGCGTGGATAAACGAATTCGAGTTACACATATGAAGATTCAAGCATCTGGGCTGTATCGGCTATTGATAAATAAGAGAGAGAGAGAGAGAGAGAGAGAGAGAGAGAGAGAAGATAAGATAGGATAAGATAACATAAGATAACATAAGATAACATAAGATAACAATTTTATTTTGCAATGGTAAAAGAGTAAGCACTGGATGCGCTTTTTGTCATCTTGCCCTTGGGGCTTTAACAATAACTATTAAATACAATTCAATGTTATAACATTCACATCATGGAACAATAACAAATAAACAAAATTATCAATAGATATGTGTGTGTGCGTTTGTGTGTGTGTGTGTGTGTGAGAGTGATATTATGCGTACCTCAATATTTTTTTGCCACAGTCAACAACTGTTTACTGGAGCCTTTTCGCAGTTCTTCACAACACATTCTTTAGAAGGGGAAACCCACAGATTCAGAGCAACCAGAAACTGTACGTCCAACACTGGAAAAGCAAGTGCACGTTGGTCTGAGGATGGCTAGCTCAGGGTGTGTGTGTGTGTGTGTGTGCATTGTGAAAATAAGAGAGAGAGAATGTGTGAGTGTGTGTGTGTGTGTGTGTGTTTGTGATTGGATGGATGGGTGGGGGGGGGGGGTGTGATAGAGAGAGGAGGAAATAGAGAAAGAGCGAGAGAGTGATATAGAAAGAAGTAGTACAAGAAAGAAAGAGAAAGAGGAAGAGATAGAGAGGGAGAGAAAGAGGAGGAGGAGAAGAAGAAGAAGAAGGAAAAAGAAAGAATGAAGAAGTAGAAGAAGGAGGAGGAGGAGGAGGAGGGGCAGAAGTACCGAAACAAATACAGTCAAAATATCGACGAGGATGGTAGGAGGAACAGTTTGGTGAAGCAATATTGCAAGCATGTGTGAAAGTTAGATTGCCAAATGCTTTGTTAGTGTTGAGTGTTTACTTCACCCAAACCCATCTCACCGTTTTCTCCATCCTTCCCTCTCTCTCTCTCTCTCTCTCTCTCTCTCTCTCTCTCTCTCTCTCTCTCTCTCTCCCTCTCTCTCCCCTCTCTTTCTCCCCCTCTTCCCCTCTCTCTCTCTCTCTCTCTCTCTCTCTCTCTCTCTCTCTCAGACCTCATTCATTGTGTGCAACAGCAGCTTAACGATCGACCTACACGTGCAAGCATTCGTACTGGGCGAGGAGCTTATGTGTACCTCGACGATCAGCTTCTTTACCGGTGACGCGTACACCGCTGCCCGCAGATAAATTATCGTTCTATATTCATGGAGCTAGTTTTGACAGCGCTGACGACTATGATCATGGAAGTTTTTCGTTAACTCGTTTCCAGCGCTCTGTCGGACCAAGAAGCCCTCGTCCACGTGTGACTAGCGATGTTTGATGTTGCCACAAGGATTGTGGTGGATTTCCCCAATTGTAATGGCGTAAACCGTTTTGACGGAATTCCCCCAATGCGTAGCAATTATTGTTGATGATGGCGGATTTTTGTTGCACTCCGAAAGGTCACTTGGTCCTTGTAAAATATGACAGACTTTGATAAAATATTTTGAGCATTGTCATTAGGAAAATAAGAGGGCTTTCTATTTAAATGTACTTTTTGAAAAATACACACGTTTGCAAATCTGAGAACACACACCCACGAGAGAGAGAGAGAGAGAGAGAGAGAGAGAGAGAGAGAGAGAGAGAGAGAGAGAGAGAGAGAGAGAGAGAGAGAGAGAGAATAACAGTGCCCCTCCTCTCCCTAAATTAAAAGAAAGTAACAATAATAACTTAAAACTTTTGGCAGAGAATATGCCTCTTTTGTTCATTGTGCCACTAAGGCGACTTTGGTTACAGTAGTTATCATTTAGTTATCATTTAGTTATCATTTAGTTAATGTTTTTCATGCCCTACTCCTCTTCCTTATGTGGCAATGTTAGGTGTTTGGGGTTGAATGGCGGAACAAGATAGGAATTACCGGGTGCTTTCACGTGCCCCACAATTACAGAATTGCTTGTTTGTGTCGGTTTTGCAGGTTACATCACTGAACTGCTTGGTGCTAGAATTTGCTTGATTGACAGAGTTCTTTTACTGAATCGGTCTTTTGTGTTTTCAGGCGACAACCTTGAACTGCTTGGTGCTAGAATTTGCTTGATTGACAGAGTTCTTTTACTGAATCGGTCTTTTGTGTTTTCAGGCGACAACCTTGAACTGCTTGGTGCTAGAATTTGCTTGATTGACAGAGTTCTTTTACTGAATCGGTCTTTTGTGTTTTCAGGCGACAACCTTGCACTGCTTGGTGTTGGAGTTTGCTGGCGGCGGGGATCTACAGTCTTTCATCAAGAGCCACAAGGATATGCGGCTGTCAGAGGACAAGGCTAGGCCCTTCGTACGACAGCTGGTCTCCGCCTTACACTATCTCCACGATCGAGGGGTGGCTCACAGGTACGGCCGCGTCCATGTTTTAAAATCGTTCAATGTCATGTGTGTCAACATCAGGTCGTCTGCCTCTCAGTTTTGTGTTGACAATCCTTGATATCAGTATACGTGTCTGTTTGAAATGTCCTTCATACCAAACTTGTCTAACAGACAAGCCAAAAAGTTGGTATTCTTACTAGTGGATGTGTGACAGTCCAGTCCAATCTTAATGATCCCCGAGAACGCTCATATCGCAAAAACCCACGGTTTATTGCCAACACGGGATCATAGCAACTGAAACAAAAGCATTTTACTAATACGGCTCATATCACCAAAATGCAACTGCTTTTTATCAATATGGCTAATATAACCCATAATAACAGCTGTTCATAATTATCTCAAACGTGTAGTAATTTATGAAAACGCTGGCAGAATGGGTCAATAATAATATCGCCCTGCCCGCAGGCGAGTGGGATGCTAGCGTTGGGTAGTTCACACACGCGGTGTTTGCGATTCGTCTTTGACAAACAGACCTGTGTTGTCAGCACAACATTCAGATGAGAAACCCCAGCTTAAAAGAGAAATGCATTTTTCTGGGTATTTCTATAAAGAGAAATGCATTTGTCTGGGTACTTTATAAACACTGTCGGTCTTGAGTTTGTTTTTCTCTCTTGAAAATGTGGCAGTAGTTATGCCGGTGACGATCCTTTCTTCGACATTTCCCATACTATTTACAAATATTGCCTTATCTGTCTCGTCTTCATTGTTGGGTATTGTCCATGTTTTGTCCGGTGTGCGCTGTTAATATTCACATGTCTCTAGGCTAAGTCCGTGACTTGGTAGGCTAATTCCGGGACTTGGTAGGCTAATTCCTTGATTTGGTAGGCTAATTCTGTTATTTCGTCTTTTTGAAGTTCTATTTGTTATTTAACTTTCTATACTGTGAACAACAATACCTATACTTGCTTTTCTTTTTTAGCAGTTCGGTCCGTGTATTGAGTATTTGTCATTCCACGTTTAAAACTATTGTCTGGTCTGTGGTTGCTATCTTTGTCCTGGATTGTTTTGCGAGGTCTTGTCTTGTATTTTTGTAATGTTTTTATTGTTTTGTTGAATCGTATTATTCCTTGCTACACTTTGTATTGTGGTGTCATTTCTTGTAATGTGGTGTAGTACATTGTTCAGTGTTGTCATTTCTTGTAATGTGGTGTAGTATCTTGTTCAGTGTTGTCATTTCTTGTAATGTGGTGTAGTATCTTGTTCAGTGTTGTCATTTCTTGTAATGTGGTGTAGTATCTTGTTCAGTGTTGTCATTTCTTGTAATGTGGTGTAGTATCTTTTTCAGTGTTGTCTTTCCCTATGATACTTTGCATTGTCTTGTTTAATCCTTGTTATTATCATTTATTTAATTGTCTTGTTAATTCATTGTCTTAGCATTTCTTGTGTTGTTTCCTAAGGTCTTGATATTCGTGTCCTCTTTGAGATGTTTTGTATTGACTTGTATAGTTTTGTCATTTGTTGAAATAGCTTTGTGTCTAGTCTTGCCTTGTAATTTCTCACTTTGGATAGTGATTTGGATTGTTTCATCATACAACAGTAACCTTAAAATTAATGTTTTATTTGCCATTTGTGTCATCATACCAACAGTAACCTTAATATTAATGTTTTATTTGTCATTTGTGTTGTTTAACTTGTCATTTGTGAAGTTGTCTTATTGTTTATAATTATATCTCATGACCTTTCGTCCTGTTGGTTTACCTTAGTTACAACAACAAAATGAAACGTCGAGAGAGCTCAGATGAGAAATGGGGAGGGGTGAGAGAGAAAAAGAGAGAGAGAGTAGTAGGATAAAGAGATTAAATTATGAATACATTAAATTAATTCATCGAAAGGACTTTCTCATCGTCGTTGTCATCTTCATATCTTTTAAAGTTTATATATGCTTAAACCTATGGCACACCTTACACAATGTAACAAGCAGACGATTGTTGATTGTGCGTTGACTGTTTTGGCTGTGCGTGATCTATAACCCAAAGAGCTAGACTTGTAGGTGGGGTGACCTCTTACCCCCAAGGCGAGACAGGATGTAGATCTCTGACTGAGGGTCAGGGCTAAAGGATTAGGATTTCCTGTTGGGGCGAGGGTCTAGGTATGCCCAAATTGGCAGGGCTGGGTTGTAGAACTTAATGCGAAATTTCGGTAATGTGCAGGTTGAAACTTTTCCCTAATGTTATGAGAAAGGGAGAGAGAGAGAGAGAGAGAGAGAGAGAGAGAGAGAGAGAGAGAGAGAGAGAGAGAGAGAGAGAGAGAGAGAGAGAGAGAGTTTAAAAAGGACTTAAAACCTTTATTACAATTATAACAATCATGTTACCAGAATCCTAATTTTAAGATTATTGTTATTATCTTAGTACACTAAGAGAGAGATGGAGAGAGAGCAGAGTGCGAGAGGCGTGGAGGTGAGGGGAGAGAGAGGGAGGCAGTGTTGACTTAAAAAAAAAGATCTGTGTAAGACTACATCAGAGAAGGAAAAAGAAAGCAAACGTTTAAGGGGCGGAAGACAAAAAAAAGCCCGTCCAGACAATAGCCTAAATAAAGGAGGATAGATCTAGTTGAAGAAAATACCTAGACTGGGATTTTTCTTCTTCCTTGTTTTTTTCCATTCACCGAAGGATAGAAGTCGGAGTTGACAACAAGGTGTACTTTGTTTACCTGTGGCCCCGGTGTAATAACCTCTTCACTTGCTGACTGCAGATCTGCCTACAAATACCCTTTTTATCGTCCCGAGACGTAAGTGAGAAGATGGTATTTTGAGAGAGAGAGAAAGAGAGAGAGAGAGAGAGAGAGAGAGAGAGAGAGAGAGAGAGAGAGAGAGAGGTTGAGGGATATGGGGGTGGAGGAGGGAGGGGAGTGGATAGAGATTAGATAGAATTCTAACTGCTGAGTAGCCAGGATTTTTACAAGATGTTTGAGAGAAATTCATTTACCATAAAATGATATATTAAAATAAATAAATATAAATATATATAATTTTAACTTGTGTGACTGTTCTAGGACATAACGGTGAGACATAAAATTTATTTGTAGGGGAGAAGGGGATGGAGGGGTTCCGAATCGCTTATTCAGCAGAATTGTTTGTTGTCAAAAGGTGAAAGTTGGAGCAAGATCAGCGCACTATTTGACATTGTACCCATTAATCATCTTTTCCTTTTAAATATATATTTTTTTGTTTTAATAGGTGTCGGAATTCAGGCTGGTAAAGAGCTTCCTAGTGGCGGAGCACAATATAGCGAAAGTCTGTCGTGGAAGGAGTTGAGAGAGTATCTTACGGTCAGTAGTCTGTATAGTTTGCTTTACAAAAGCTGCTATAAAATCGCTGTATCTTATTTAGCAGTTTTATTAATGATATCTCCAGCGAGTTTTATTGGGCGTGGGCAGAGTGGTGGATAGAGCTATATTAAGGGGACTGACGAGACAGGAAGACGGGAAAGGTGAAGAACGTGGAACCCAGTGGGTGCGTTGTAGACTACGGAGGTGCTGATTTAGTAGCATGGTTTTCTATAAGGGTCAGAGTTAGATTAGGTTCAGTTTTGCAGGGTAACATGTTATTGTTATTAAACTATTGTTATTTAGCGTTATAGCAAAGTGTCTTGAATCTTAAATCTTAAATCTAGTAAATAGCACGTGTTCGTTATTTGGAGGAGTTTTGCAAATCGGTGGATTGTATAAAACAGTTCATGAAGGGTCGCCTATTCTGCTGGTGTTACGTTGAAACGAACGAAAGTGTGTCTAAAGCGCGCACGATAGATCTAATCGTTTCGATTTGCAAAGTATTCAATAATAGAGTTTATTTACCTTTGATTTGAGTTTGCATTGTTGTTAGGAAAGGCTTTGTATAACGTTGATAATTTCCGTTGGTCGATGTTGTTGTAGAATCTTCTGGATCGGCTTGTTTACTATCGATCGAAGATTCGGGATAATTGTAGAAATTTGAAGGAACGATCCGGAAGGAGAAGAAATGTGTAATGACGTAAGCCAGTGATGACGATCTTTAGTTCGATTGGTGGCAGTACGTCATTTCTACAGTATACCAAATTGTTCCAGAAAAGAGAGAGGTTATTTAATCGTGTGCCGAGATTGTTGTTGAGAGAGTAAAGTTGTTGATAGTGATTTGGAAAGTTGCTGTGAAAGTTGTTGAGTTGAATTGAGAATTGTATGCAGTTGTTGATGTGTGCTGAATAAAAGTGGAAAACTTCATACGTCGACTTTGTGACTTGTATGCTGTTTGGACGGGCTGTGTGAATAAACGAATCTGAGTTACACCCTATCAGGAATTCAAGCATCGGGGCTGAATCAGATACTGATAGAAAACACCAACATCAAACGGAGTGTAACAGCTGGCTACCATATGAAAGGATTATCTCCCTTCCAAATGCCGCTCATTATTAGTGGACATCGCTGAAGCTGCAGTGATTACCCTTGGCTTTTGTTTAAACCCCACCCTTACTTTAGAATGGAACTGTGACGAGGTCATCTCCTGTTCAAGTGTTCTTCTTCCGTTTAACAGTATTATCACCTCGTTTCTGTAAAACTGTTGTTCGCTGATTTCATTATGCAGGTACTCTGTACCGCTCTTTAATAATAATAATAATAATAATAATAATAATAATAATAATAATAATAATAATAATAATAATAATAATAACGTTAATGATTGGGTTTTGATTATAGCGCAATTGTCCACGCTACTGTTGCATGCTCAGTGGGTGTTTTTAAAAGAAAGAAAGGTTTACCTGAGTAGAGGCACGCAGATTCAGTACTAGCTGACTTAGCAGTGACACATCCAAAGGGCCTTTTAGATGATTAAGAAACACTTTCAAAATAAATATTTAGCAACAATTCAGTCATGTCATTTGAGGGCCCTTGAGTATAGTGGGTGAGTTTCGGTGCAAATACAATTTTATTAGGAGTTGGTGGGAACTGTTCCTTCTTGTCCTAGGCGACGCTGCATAAACTAGACTTGCTTACTACCTCTCGTCAACACACACAATTCCTTACGCCCTCACTCTTTCACTGGCTCACTCTCAGCGCACCCCCCCCCCACACACACTCACCAACGCTCCCCCACACACATAGGCACGCGCGTAAACCTACACAACATATATACATAAACCAACACACAACATACACATTTACAAACAATTACAAACACAAACTCTCTCTCTTTCTATTATAATCGCACACACACACACGCACACACACAAATGCACACACACACACGCACACGCCTAGGTTGGAATAGCCATTGGAACTATCCTCCCTTCCTTATCACCCTTTCGCGACACCCGTCAGTTTTCCAGCCACCCCTTGGATATCGATGACTGCGACCTCGCTGCTGTACCCGACGGTGGAAGGGTACCAGACTGAAAATCAACCTTAAATGGAGGTCTAAAAAACATTAGAATAGAGCATTAGTCAGGCACACGTGTCCCATCAACACACCCATACACACGCACACACACACACATACACACCTCACACGCGCGTGCTGGCGTAGACACACACATACACAAATACACATACCTTACATATCTAGAGTCTGCATTTGTTGCATGCATGCGCAATGACGCAGAGAGAGAGAGAGAGAGAGAGAGAGAGAGAGAGAGAGAGAGAGAGAGAGAGAGAGAGAGATCTATGACCACAGAGCTTATCGAAGTCGAAGTCGAATCCTTTAATAGGATAATAGCATTAGGTCCTAAGGACCTGTCTCACAGCTAGTCCCTAATTAACAACAAAAAATAATATAACACTAATTTGAAATTAACATACATTTTAACTATAGTAAGAAATAACTAAGAATATTATTGCACCTAAATACACATGCTGCCCCCTTCCTCCCCCCCCCCCCTCCAATATTCCTTTATATTATTTCTTCCTCTTCCTCAAAACACATACACAAATACACACACTACAAATTTACATATTTTCAAAAGCTTATATTATCGTAGGGTAGACAATCATCCTAAATATTAGGAGCAAAGGAAAAATATAAAATATGTGGAGTCTAGTTTTAAACGATGTTGAAATGTTAATGACTTAGTTTCCTTTACTTCTTGTGGTAGAGAATTCCACTCGCTTGGACCAGTATACGATAGAGATGTTTAAAATATGTCTAAGCATGGTTGTGGAAATGTTAAGTTTTGTCTGAAAGATGAATAACCAGATGATGATTTGATACAAAGTGCATTTAAATAAGCAGGAGCTCGATTGCTCATGATTTTGTAAATTCAAACGTCTTTATCGTAATTTAGGTTTCTGTTTAGGGGGAGCATGCCAGCTATTTTTAATTTTGTATCAGTTGTGATAAAGGTTTTGGGGATGCGTAATTTTGCAGCTTGGTGTGAATAACATTTTTTGTTTTAAACAAGGCATCACTGCAACCGTCCCATAGTGTTGATGCATGATCAGTTGGAAAAAGTTTTTTGCATCTGCAGTTAAAATCGTTTGAAGCTTATACAACATAAATCATTTCATTAATGTTTTTAAAAAAAAAATTATTATCTGAGATAGTTTTTAAAAAGACTTGATATTTTGCTCATTCAGAACGAAATCAAGAGAAAGCTAAACCCGCTGATACTTTTTTCTAGTTGTTATTAACATAGCTTTTGATTTAACCGGATTCGGCGACATGTGGTTTAAGCTGCACAAGACCGCTACATTGTTAAGGGCATCTTGTAGAGATTGCTGAATTTCAGTTATGATACTGCCCTGCTTTTGTAATGTTATATCGTCGGCTAACATATGACACTCAACAGAATTAAGCCTATCTGTGAGATGTAAAGGTCAGTCATTAATATAAATACAAAATAAATAGGGCCTTTTAGCTTGTTTCCACGTAGTTGGAAATGTATTGTTAATAATGCGTAAGTTGAAGATGTAAGTACATGTAAATGAATTAACAATATAAGGCAAAGACATTGTCCAGCCCTAATAACTAATTTCATCAGAACCTGCAGATTTTGTTGTTTTGAGTTTTGAGATATATTTAGCAACTTCATTTACTAGGGTGGTATCTTAAAAGGTGAAGTATTATTTGTTGTTTGCTTACAGAATGTATTGAGACAATCTGAACAAGTATACTGTGTTTTTTTTTTTTTGGGGGGGGGGGGGGGAATTCAATACAGAAGCATCGACTGAAAGTTAAATGGATATTGAAGGCATTAGCAGATAAATTAGATGGAATTTTATAATGAAAGGAAGGTGAGCCATTAATATTTCATTTTCTAATAATTTATTAAAATAACCTTTTTTTGAGTCACGCACCATGTTTTTGATTTTATTTCGATATTTATATATTTTTCAGGGCCGGACCTGGGAAAAGTCGAAGGGGGGGGTTACAGATTCAGCGAAGGCGCGAAGCGCCGAGCCTTCTAGGGGGGTCCGGGGGCATGCCCCCCCCCCCCCCCCCCCCCCGGGAAAATTTTTTTTCTAGGATGCAAAATGGTGCAATCTGAACCTTGAAAAAGCCATTTGTGATGGTCTGGGACTTTGAGCTTTTTTAACACTTGAACTGACAAACTCTAGGATACAAAAATAATCCTCTGCCCCTCCCTTAAAAAAACAACAACACACACAAACATTTATTTATCAGCAGAGATGTTTTGTATACTATTATTATTCACTACTTTTTGTCGATCGGTAACGGTATAAAGCTTTACCTTGTAGTTTATGAACATCACCGCCCTGCTTTCATTTTCAGTCTTGCTGCACTATAGGTTCCTCGGCATTAGTACCATTTGTGAATTGTATCTTCCTGCAAAACAGTTCACTGCCTCTTTGAAGTCAATATCAACATCCCTGTGCACTTTCAGTAAAGCAAGTCCATTGAGCCTCTGTTGCCCCATTGTGGAGCGCAGGTCGTTTTTCAGGTTGCGCAACTGACTTTTTGAACGCTCACACTCGGCAGTAGTGACAGGCAGGGTGCAAAGGTACTTTAGCATGATGAACAGGTTGGGATACAAATCCCTGTCACAATGTTTCAGTGCTTCTGATGCCGTGGATGGAATGATAGCTGTCGCATTCTCAGCAGCACTTCGCCATTTGCAAACCCACCGTTGGTATTCTGCATCAAGGGTAGCGTTGTCTGGTAGGCCAGACTCCCACAACATTGCCAGTGTCTTCACCCCTTCTGGAACCTGCATGAAACCACCCTGGTTGTCTATTAAAGTGCTTGGCACCAGACAGGACTGCTAGGTCAGCATTTTTGAACCTCGAGTCCAATTCGGTTGACAGGTGTTCCAAGAAAGGAATGGCAATTCTAATCTTGAAATATTCTTCTGGAGTGGCCGCAGGTTGTTGTCACGGAGAGTCTGTCTGGATGCTTGACGAGGAACAATAACATCAGTCGTCAACGCATTTGCCATTTTGCTAACTTCACCAAACCAGGCAACGAACGCTGTGTTCATAATTATCAACTTAGCATCTTAATTAATATTTCTAAAATGTTGTTTTTGGGGGATTAGGGCAGTATCAGGGTGAAGGTGCTGGAAGAGGCTTGCGGCCAGAACAGGAAAATATGGCTGCATTTACTAATTTAGGCTTAGAGGTTGGGTTATTTGGTCGTTTCAACGGGAAAACGATTTGGACGTTTCAACGGATCCCTTGAAATGGATTTCCGTTGAATTGTCTATAAATAACTCTTTGTACCTTGGACCAAAAGTAACTAAAAACTGCAATGTTTTTAAAACATTTTTTTAAATTGAAACTCTTTGCATTAAATAAAATCTTTTTTTTTTACATTTGGAGGGTGGGTGGGGGGGGGTTCCGGAACCCAGGTCCCCCCCCCCCCCCCCTGGATCCGGCCGTTTTGACACTGTTGATTATCTCGCTATGACATTGCACCTATAATTTCTGGGGTCGACCACGGTGAGAGTTTAGGATGTTTTACTCTTTTCTTTTTGATTGGCGCATGTCTGCTAAGCATAGATAAATAAACAGACTACCAACGTTCAAGTGCATCATTAGGTTCAATATAATTATAAACGTCGCCAAATGATGCATCAAACATGTCCGTAAAAAAATGCTCCATGATTTAAGCGCATGAAGGATCGGTATTTTATATGAGTGCGACCTTTAGTGTTTGATTTGGGCAATTTAGACAGCTTTGTACAATATATTGGTGAATTGTCGCTTATACTCAGAACTAGCACAAAGGTACGCACGATTAATTGTTGCGGGTGCATTGGTGTGTATGTGATCAATTAAAGAAGATGTTGACGAGGTTATCGTAGTATGTGAAGTTATCAACTGATTAAGACCCAGAGAAGATACTAGGCAGTCCCATCTACCATGTGGTTTGAAGAGATCAATGTTAAAATCACCAAGAATGAGACAATCAGCATTAGGCTTACATAAGCCTACATGTGGTCCACCATGTATGAAAAATAGTCAAACCAGTCAGCAGTACTAGCTGGATTCCTGTAAAGGAAGCACACACAACCAGGAGAGGTGGTGTCTGAATACTTAAACTCAAGCCATTCAATATTGACGTGTTCAAAGTCTTGCCTTCTTATGGTGAAAGGATAAATTGTATTGTGAATGTAAATTGCAACACCTGTTTCACCATACATGTAGGCATCACGTCTAATATAATATAATCTGGACAATTTACCAAAGAGTCACATATATTAGAGCTAAGCCACGATTCTGTAATGCCGTAGAGATGAAACTTAGGATCGGAAGACAGCAAAAACACTGACAGGTCTGTCACTTTAGTGTTCCTGATGGCAATGTTGAGGTGACCAATCTTTAACAGCGGCATCGTTCAATCTTCACAACATAAATTTATTAGCGGTGTATGTCACACTGCTGTTATCACACTTGAAAACGAAGAAATGTTATGCATTCCACACAGGATAACGTTGTTCAACTGTAGAACAGCAAAATACGGTTTTATTGCTTCTAGCACCAATTTTGCTGTTATTGGTTTGTACATAAACCACAAAGATTAATCAAAATTTTAAGATTTGCATAATCAGTAAAAGAAAGAAACATATAAGAGAGAGAGAGGCAGACAGACAATCAGACAGAAAGTGAAAGAGAGAGAGAGAAAGAGAGAGAGAAAGTGAAAGAGAGAGAGAAAGAGTGGGAGAGAAAGAGAGAGAGAGAGAGAGAGAGAGAGAGAGAGAGAGAGAGAGAGAGAGAGAGAGAGAGAGAGAGAGAGATCATTATATACCCACAACTTTTGTGGCCAGCCCACACAACAAATCAACAAGATGCCATCATTAATACTTGGGTCACCAAGGCATGCGTTAGGCCACCTGGTGTCTTTACCTGCAGTATCATCAGCACGGGCGTGTTCCACACAGCAGCAGTTGGCCAACGTCCGTGATGATTAGGGTCTCACATAGGTATTAGAGGATATTGCATAGTCGTATGTGATATTGGGCATGCCCAATGCGGTTAACTGCTGCTTTAGAGTTGCGTGGCGGAGTTGTACATGCACCCAATTATTAGTATAATAATCCCCATCTTGATTCACACTGCTGTTGTCTGTATATTACGGCGGCCACGAGTTGGATTCGGGTTTCGCTTTAACTGGTCAAAGAAAGGAAACATAATTGATCATACTGCCTTTATAAAAAATGTAGAATCCACGACTCCAAAGATGCCAATTTGTTGCGCACATTAGCGTCGAGTAACGTCATGAACCACTGAGCAAAAGACACCATAGATTGTCGTTTGCCACTGAAAGAAAAATATCCTAATACCTTCTCAATCGAACTAAAGTGCACGCATAACGTAAGCTTGCGCGTTGTAAAACGTCGGATGATGATGATGACGATGATGATGATGATGATGATGATGATGATGATGATGATGATGATGATGATGATGATGATGATGACGATGATGATGATGATGATGATGATGATGATGATGATGATGATGATGATGATGATGATGATGATGACGATGATGATGATGACGATGATGATGATGATGATGATGATGATGATGATGATGATGATGATGATGACGATGATGATGATGATGATGATGATGACGATGATGATGATGACGATGATGATGATGATGATGATGATGATGATGATGATGATGATGATGACGATGATGATGATGACGATGATGATGATGATGATGATGATGATGATGATGATGATGATGATGATGATGATGATGATGAGAAGAAAAAGGGATTGGGGAGGAGGAGAGGAAGAGAGAGGATTTGAACACACTACATTATAATGTCACCCACGTTGTATGATCATCTTTGTTGTACAAATAAAACGTGCAAGCCGTGCGGCCACGACCTGCAAGCTGGCATAAAAGTACATAGACATCACACTTCAAAGACATGGAAGTGTACATAAATGGCAATTACCTCCGCTCTGTCGCACAAGGCAGCGACCTCCACCTTCATGCTCTTTAGCAGTCCATTGTTGGGTTATAAACAAATAAGCTTTTTAAAAAATAATAGCGTGTAAGGCATAAGATGTAAAAAATGTTATTCGTCCATTGGAAAAGTTGCTTCCGGCTATGCAAAACGAACTTAATAACAATTGATATAACTATTTTTGGTGCAAATGGTACGCAATTGTCAAGGAGCGTAAATATGACCAGCGAGAGAGCTGTACGTGGTGGAGGAAACAGCGAGAGGTTCAGTCCATTTGTCAGTGTCCTATGATGGCTGCCAGCTAACGCTCCTGTTTGCCCGAAAGACGAAGGGAGATCACCAGGAATGCTTTCATGCAAAGGGAGGCAATTGTTTTCCCTTTCCTGTGAAAACCGTTGAAGAAACAAGGGAGGGCATTCCTCCAGCATTCCTAATCGCTGACCTCAATGGGGTCGCCACCTTGTCCCTTACAAGATTCTGACCTCTCAGCTGATGTGTACCTGTTGTCATAGCAATGCTTTTCAGTTTGATTGAGTGATTGAAGATTGGACAGGTAGATAGGTAGGAAGTCAGTTGGCGCGTTGGATAGAAAGATAGAGACAGACAGACAAGACAAGAGGAGGTCATTTCCCCAAACTGGTATACTAGCCACTAAGACAGTATGATCATGAGGTGTATGTCAAGGTCTGTCCCCAGTCCAAGCCCATTTCAGACCTTTTCATATATATGCCTCTGATCTGTCTCCAATCAAAGCCCTCCTCAATCCCTTTTCATATAGCCCCTGCTTCCTGCACCTCACCCCTCCTTACCCCACTCAACCCCACACCATCTCTCTCTCTCTCTCTCTCTCTCTCTCTCTCTCTCTCTCTCTCTCTCTCTCTCTCTCTCTCTCTCTCTCTCTCTCTCTCTCTCTCTCTCTCTCTCTCTCTGTTCTTTCCTACTCTGCGATAATTTAAGTTACTGAGAATGTGTGAATTGACATGTGTGTGTAGGCGCGCGTGTGTTGGGAGGGAGGAGGAGAGGTATTGGAAAGGGAAGAAGGGTTGGAGTATGGATATTAAAATGCATCAATTTGCTTAGTGCTTTCTTACCGTAGTTAAGGAATATGTTTCAAATTATTTTAGGTTCTGCATTGTTTATTAAGGAATAGCTGTAAAATAGGTCCATATGACCTAATGCTATTATCTGTTTAAGTTTTTGACCGACTTTTCTCTCTCTCTCTCTCTCTCTCTCTCTCTCTCTCTCTCTCTCTCTCTCTCTCTCTCTCTCTCTTCATATCAGTTATCCGAACCGGCGCCACTTAGGCAAGAACAAACTCGTGAAAGAATAAATGACCAACCCACTGCCAATAAAAACATATCGCCAACAGAGAGAGAGAGAGAGAGAGAGAGAGAGAGAGAGAGAGAGAGAGAGAGAGAGAGAGAGTGAGAGAGAGAGTGAGAGAGAGAGAAAGTGAGTGAGAGAGAGAAAAAGAGATAAAGAGAGAGTGAGAGAGAGTGAGTGAGAGAAAGAGTGAGAGAGAGTGAGTGAGAGAGAAAGAGAGAGTGAGAGAGAGAGTGAGTGGGAGAGAGAGTGAGAGTGAGTGAGAGAGAGAGGGTGAGAAACGTGTTTTATTCCTTTAGGGCACAGGGAGAGGGAGAGAGATAGTCCTCTCAACTGAGAAAGGGGGAGGGAAAGAGAGAGTGAGGGAGAGAAAAATAGAGAGTTTAAATTTTAAAGGTTTACTATAATTACAGCATGTTACAAGAATAATGTTTTTTTAGCTTACAGCTTATTCTTACAATTGTGAATTAGTACTTGTTTCAGGCAGACATGCTGATACATTTATACAATCATTTTAATCTGCCACCTTTTATACAAGTTCAACTGTAACAATTTTTAAACAACTCCAACTTCAACTTTAACTTTTTATGGCTCCAACTTGCTTCGCGATAAGAAAGAACAGATAAAAAACAGATACAAATTAAAAAGACATTCACGCAACATCGACTCGCACACCGTCATTGTATCACAGCAAAAAAATATCCCATTGCTACTTAGTGTATCAAATCATCTGTATTACAAGTATAAAGGGGTCAGTTAGGAGAGCCAACAACTTTAACATATCTGAACATGATCTAAACATTATAATATTATAACAGTTAATTTTGTTTAAGCGAAATAAGCACCATATGATAATAAAAGTGTTAAAAACTCTTTTAAAAAAGAATTTAAAATATGCTTACAAAGCATTGTTTTAAATTATTTGATTGCTTTATTTTGTTTAATGATACGAGGAGGTTGCTTTGAAGCCAAAACTATAGTCGTGTATTGATCAATTCTTAGGTAAGAGTTAATTTTGAGAGAGAGAGACAGAGAGACAGAGATATTCATTTCGACTAAACACAAAATGAATTCTTGTGTAAGTACTTGTTCTTACATAGCGCACTTCTCGCTCAAAACTATGTGCTTAGGGCACTTGGTCTCCGACATCGAGCAAGCACAAAGTAGTTTATTAAGGTGAGGATCTTGTTAGTGTCGCACAGAACTAGGGTGCTAATATCAGAATCAAACCAATGTCGCTTTACAAACTCTTAAGAAAGAAGGTATGATCAACCCATGAACTCCCAATAGATAAAGGCAGGAAAACAACATAAACCGATGACATTTCCCAGTGTGTAATGACTGGCAGGTAAACATAAACTGTTGGCATTTTCCAGTTGTACAGACGGCGGTCGATCAATGGAGAGAGAAATAAATACGGTCGCCAAGAAACTTTGAACAGGTTTTTTTTTTAATGCTGTCTGTCTTTGACAAGGAAACATTACCACCTCAGGATCTGGCTAAAGATATTGAGAACGGAGAACGCAACGAGTCACTGTGTGTATCTAAGTTTGCGTCTTGTAAATCAAAAGCGAACTATTCAGACTAGTGCTCCACATAGTATACGAGTATGTCTAGTGGTTCATGTATGTATATGGACATGTACACGGTCGGTGTAAATAAATCGATTTTAAAAAAAAAACATTTCTAGACTTATTTTATTTTATATTATCTTCTCTTCTCTTATATTATCGTAGTTTTTACCTTTGTCTTGCCTTGTCTTTCAGAATGTAAAAATCACTGACAGTAGAAGATTGGATGTCTTTCCTCTCAACCTTAGTAGAATTGCATCTCGTACGATTATGTCATCGTCTCAGGTGCTTTCGCGAACTCGTATTTTTTTCTCTAAGGTAAACTACATATTTTCATGTTTGGTAACTATTTAGTACTAGATGCAAATTCGTTTCAAACCTGTCTCTGTTTGTGTCTCTGTCTGTGTCTCTGTCTGTGTCTCTGTCTGTGTCTCTGTCTGTGTGTCTCTGTGTCTCTCTCTGTCTCTGTCTCTGTCTCTCTCTCTCTCTCTCTCTCTCTCTCTCTCTCTCTCTCTCTCTCTCTCTCTCTCTCTCTCTCTGTTTGAGCAGTCGCTTAAGAGTAGGTTACCTCCCTTGGCCGACAGTGCTTTTCCCAACGGTTTTCTTACTAAGTCGAATCCAAACTCGCGGCACTACGTTCATGCACCGTTACATGTCCGTGGTTCATGGCAAATTTGGTAACGATCAGAGCCAAACTGCAGACTCCTATTAAGAATATACACACAGATACACACTCACATTTTCATTTTATATGATTTTTGACTACAATTTAGACTACCACTGCTAGCCTTGTATTATTGCCACGCGCAGAATTAGAAGTACGTTACATACTCAAATAATATTAATAATACGTGCCTAATTACGGGAAATAATTGTTTTGCTATGGCGCACTTAAAGGTCAAAGAGCTGCTGGAGGGCTGATGAAGCCAGGATGGAACTGACGTTTGTGTAGTGAACTGCCCACCATCTTGACCTAACTGTCGACCTGCGATTGAATAGATAAATAGATAAATAAATAGATAAATATAAATATCATATATCATGCACTCACTCGCTCATTCAATCAATCAATATGTATCCCTAAGCGACGGAAATACTCTCTAGTTATTCTTGTACTGGGAACATCTTCGCCGCCAGTCAAAGTTGTCTTGAAAACTCCTTCCGATTACTTTCAGACATGAAATCGACACTGACGCTTTTCCCTTCATCCCATAATTGTCCCAGACTTTCATAAACAAGCTAACCCCTTCCCGCCCGTGCGTGAAATTGTCTGTCACGTTGCGACCACTAACAAAAACCTAACCTCCACTGTAGAGAAACGCTACTGCTAACTTACCCCCTAAGAACAATCCGCAATCTTAATACTGTAATAGTAATAAAAATATCTCTGCTTTCCGTATGGCGGTCCCATCCACTATACGGCAGCTTCGCCCCTACAACAACAGCAACAATAACAACAACAACAGCAACAGCAAAGAAGAAGAAGAAGAAGAAGAGCTATTACCTGGGGTGACATGACAGTATGGCTCAATCAGAAGAGTGTTAGCGACTTGGACACAAGGGTGGGGAGAGGAGGACAGGGGTAGACGTATGGTCGCAGGGGTCGTGGTTGCCCCTTTGCGCACTGACCGTCCAGTGGTTTCAATCATTCTTGGCGGTTGAATTAGGAGTGATTTTATTGGCATGATCACTCCCTGCTTTTCTTGCCTCTCTCTCTCTCTCTCTCTCACTCCTCTCTCTCACTCCTCTCTCTCTCTCTCTCTCTCTCTCTCTCTCTCTCTCTCTCGTTCTTTCACCACTCTCACCCCAGTTCTTACTTCTTCTCAGTCTCTGGCTCTCTCAACCTATGTTATAGGGAGGAGTAATATAGGGTTAATTCTGAGCTCCTGTCTGCAGTGAGCTCTCCTTTTGAACACTGGGTCATGCCTTATAAATCAAAGCGGACGGAGACAGTCCCTATTTCCTGCTCTTAGGTGCTCGGCCATCCATCAAGGAAAAGCCCAAAATCTGGCGGTGATATTAGGAGCATATGAACCTAAAGATAAAAAAATAACATTTTAACGACAGATTTCGATATTTTATCATTATGATTAGAATTAGTTAGAATGTGGATTGGGGTTAGGGTTAGCGATAGGGTTAACTGTAACCCTAGGCCTGGACTATACCAAGTTTAATCAGCAGATTTTCGGCATTCTCACCCTCATCAGTAAACTGATATGGTGCCAGGCTGGGCCAACATTTGGTCAGACACATTTACACCATGTTTAAGCGGACGGTGTGCAATTCATGCGGTTTGTGAAAGTACCGCAGCAACCGGAAGTTGTAACAGACGCAGTGTCGGAAGCCGGGCTCAGCCAAGACGTGACCAGACACATTTACGCCATTATTTGAGCAGGCAGTGTGCGGATAGTGGCAGTGGCAGTGCTCAACAACAGTGGAAAGTTAGGTCTTGTTGTTTAGAAATTTATCCAGTAGTTGTTGATATTGATTCGGCACGCAAATAGCGATACATTTAGTTATTCACTCGGTACTTTAAGTGCGCATGGGGAAGTGGTCGCAGACAAGATCAGAATTATGTCCAAAGCAATTTAAACAAAATAATCCGCAAAACGCAAATATTGACAAAACAACGCATCAGAAGTAACTCAGTGGCCTTGAAGCAAGTCTTACGTATGTTCGGCTTGGAGGACCCCGGGTTCGAATCTGACCTCAGCAAGATGTTGTGTGCTTGCTGGATCTCGGTAGTTGATGTCAGCACATTCAATATCCTTAATTTAGATGAGAGATGCAGTCATTCTATCTGTAAACTGGACTGCATTAGAACCCAGAAAAGATACACACAGACAAACACACGGCAGACAGTCAGACAGACAAAGCGACCCACACAAGGAAATACGGTGCTTCATTTGACTGATTGATTGGGTAGCGAAAAGAAAGGATGATAGGTGCCAGATGAATAAGTTTGTTGACTTTGCTTACCTAACTATACAACCTTTTTTCTTCTCTTGTAAGTCGTACTCCCGGAAGAACTGAAGCACCGCAAAGACATCCTGACGTTTCGCAGACGGCTGAAAACCTACATATTTTATTTTATTAGCAGTAGTAGAATCTGTACAGTGAACCAATAGGTCTGTATGGAAAGTTTCATCATTTTAAGTTTTCCTCCACACGTGCGCAACCAACACAGCCTCAAAGTACATGGAGATTTTATTGGCGCGATACAAGTGCACACCCTCCTTCTCATCATCATCATAATCGTCACCCTCATCATCATCCTCATCATCATCGTCGTCGTCGTCGTCTACCCATATTCCTCAATTGCCCTGCCTGACCGTTTCATATGTTGACCGACGCTTGAAGAGTTTTATTTGGAGATGTTTTCGCCATTTTATAATGTACATCATCATCATCATCATCATCATCATCATCATCATCATCATCATCATCATCATCATCATCATCATCATCATCACCATCATCATCATCATCATCATCATCATCATCATCATCATCATCGTCGTCGTCGTCGTCGTCGTCGTCGTCTACCCATATTCCTCAATTGCTCTGCCTGACCGTTTCATATGTTGACCGGCGCTTGAAGAGTTTTATTTGGAGATGTTTTTGCCATTTCATAATGTACAAGGACTTGCTACTGTTGCCATCACTTCCATTAAAGGATGAACGGATGAAGGAAGATGGACAAGAAGGGAGAGAAGAATGGGGAGGAGGAGAGGGAAGAAGAAGAACAAGAAGAAAAAAAAGCAAGGAAGAAAGAAGAAGGAAGGCAAGAAAGAAGAAGAACAACAACAACAATCAACACATAAACATCCAAATCAACAACAACAACAACAATAACAAAAACAATGCGAAGAACTAGAAGAAAAAAAAAACAGAAGAAGAACCACAGACTATACCGGTATAGTCTGTGGAAGAACACAGAAAGAAACAACAACAGAAAGAAACAACAACAGAAGGCTGACTCGCAGTCCTAGACTAAACAACGTTGCGCTCTTGATCAACGACACACAAGATCCATTCAGACCGATCTTCTTGCAGAACGAGCGCTCGTTGTCGGAACTAATGTGTCAAGGCAGGGGATCCAGGGACAGGGTTCGAGTCTCACCTCTCTCTCTCTATCTCTCTCTCTCTCTCTCTTGGGCATGCTTGTGGGACTAAGTGGCTGGAGCAGGATAGGTAATTACTGGGTAGCCGTGAACGTCCCTGTGTCCTAACACCTCCTTAGCTGGCCTGGTTACAGATAATTATGTTGATCGGGGCCTAAAATGCATGAGGTCTCTGCAGGCGAGACGCACGTAAGAAGATCGATAAGACAACAGTGCTGCAGTTCTACTTTGTGTGAGACTAGACTGAGACTTTCACTGTTTTGTTTTAGCAGGTTTTTGGTGTTCTTCACGACATTGTCTGTCTTGCTTGTATACATAATATGTATGCATAGATCGGTTTATTATTTTGCTGGTGGTGTTGGGTGTGATGGGTGTGGTGGTGGTGATGAGTGAGGTGGTGTTGATGGAGGTGGAGTGATGGTGCTGGGTGGTGGTGGGCGTGGTGGAGAGTGTGGTGGTGGTGAACGGGAAGCTGGCCACTAAATGTGGTACTATTCGCCTTTAGGTTAGGACAACATCTGTTTAGTGGTTCTTAACATATGGCATGCGAAGGCTCGACCGATCAACGTTTTTTTGTTGTTTTGTTTCTTGACTTAATCAAAGTATACCCAGATATATTTGAGAATTAAAAACTATAACATTATTTTCATTATAATAATAACGCGTGGAATGTCTAAATATGACCATTTTGTTTGGATATCATTTACCTATGTTGTATTCTTCTCAATTCACATACACGAAACATCAATAGACATCAATAGATAACTTACATAGCAATACATGAAACATCAATAGATAAACTTACATTAGAATACATGAAACATCAATAGATAAACTTATATAAGAATACATGAAACATCAATAGATAAACTTACATAACAATGCATTAAACATCAATAGATAAACTTACATTAGAATACATAAAACATCAATAGATAAACTTACATAAGAATACATGAAACGTTAAAGGATAAACTTACATAAGAATACATGAAACTTCAATAGATAAACTTACATAAGAATACAGGAAACATCAATAGATAAACTTACATAAGAATACAGGAAACATCAATAGATAAACTTACATAAGAATACATGAAACATCAATAGATAAACTTACATGATTTTGCCGCGATACGGAACAAACCATTTCGTTCGTCCATTTTACGCCATATCTTAAGAACCACATAACCGATTGTGTCTAGACTTCATGGAGGCGTTACTAGGTTTAGTGGTCAGTCTACCGTTCCGTCGCACTTGGTCTAGCTCCAAGATCAATGCCGATGGGGTAAATATTTGCTAAACACGTTTTTGCGCTATTCCTCAAACACGGCGGAACCACTATTGATGATTTTTAGTATTTCGATAATTCAATGCGTCAGTGTCGGTCGGTGTCAGTGTCGGTCGGTTTGTTGGTCTGTTGTTGGAGCAGTCGTTATTCCCCCTTCACGTTTCTAATGATGGTTAATGTAAGCCATAAAGGCTGGAAGTTGAAGCTATGCAGAATAATGTGTGTGTGTGCATGGCTTGAAAGCTTGCTTTTCCTTGCATAATTATACACGAAATGTATTTACTTTGCCCTACCGCCCATGAGCAAAAACTAACAAGGAACCGCTGTTGAGTGTAACGGACCAACAGCCTGTGACAGCTTTTTGCTTTATTTTATTCTGGTCAATGGTGAGCGCTCACTGTACCAGAAGGCAGACAGTCCGAGTTATCTCCCGGCACAAAGCGCGGAAGCGGAAGCGTGAAGAAATTGGATTTAAACAAAAAAAAGGAAGTGGGAATGGAAACGACCCGCGCGGCTGGAGCCTGTACACCAAAGGGAAGGGCTGGGAGGTGTGGTGGTGGTAATAGGGATGGACTATACCAACAATATTACGCCAAAGAAGTAAGTAGGTATTTTCTTTGTAGGTGTGTTTGGGTGCTGGGTGGTGGGAAAGAGAAAGACTGGGGTGACACGCAAATGTGCAAAAGACATAAATAAGTTAAGTAATGGATGCCAGTCGTGTCCTCGTGAATTGTTATTGCAATGAGAGGGGCGGCTAAAAAGAGAAATATGTGCAAACCAGACTATCAGATGCAACATCCCCTGAAGATAATCGTGTTGGGGTGCCGGTGAGGGGTTTGTGGAAACAAAAGGGCTGTGGAAGAAGTAGTGCACGTCTAGATCATTTGATGCAAGTCCTCAAAGGTAAAGGCAGCTTTCACAAAAGATGGCAATGTAGGTTTGTTTTTCCGACCTTCGCTCGTTCATATCTCTCTTTTTTTCACCATCATGGCTCCCCATGATATTGCTTTTTTTCCCCTATCCCTTCTCCTTGTTTTAAAAAAGAAATTACAGCCCGAGCTTGTTAAAAAAAATTAGTTTGCGCTATGTCTATTTGGGGATTGTTTTTTCGCTCTCGATTTTTGCTGTTCTGCGGTGGAAGAATTTATCATGACAGCCGATTTTTCAATGCAGTATCGTGGTAATTTTTGCTGTCGACTATCCCATTCTCTGCACTTTCATCCCTTGTCCTCAATCTACATATAGATGTGCATGTTTGAAATAGTTTCCTACCGTATTTATTTACGGCATTAACAATAAATCCGTGTTGTGTTTAGTTGTTTTCGCATAATTTTTTGTTATAGTATTGTTGTAAATGTTTTCTTTTTTGACCCCCCCCCTCCTCCTCTTTCCTTCTTTGTTTAATATCCTTTGTCTATATATATTTTATTTACTCGCCTTTATTCGTTCTGCCGTTTGTAATCTGTTTTTGGAGACAATTCGTCTCCTTTAAATTCCTTGTTTTAATCTGCACTAATCCTCTTATTTACCAAGCCACGCTGCCGTTAATAACAACAGCTATCTGTCAAACTGTCTGATCGGCTATAGTACTACCCTAGGAGTAGGTGCTGGTGTGGCTGGGGGAGACTAGAGAAGTGGGGAGAGCCGTGTTTGGGTAGGGTGGGGTGGGAGTGATGCACAACAACTAATGTGCCTATGGAATATTATTGTTCCACTTCATGTAGCGCCTTTTTGTTTTCTCTCACTGGAGTCGATGATTCCATTGTTGTTGGTTTTTTTCATTTTTCTTTTTACATTTTAAACGCTGTTTTTGATTCCCTTCCCAAGACCCACGCAACATCATGCCCATATTCACCCGACCCGTTCTCGTTTGACTTCAGAGATAGCATGAAGCTAATAGCGTCTCTCTATCCCTCTGCCTGCCTGTCTGTCTCTCTCTGCCTGTCTCTTTGTCTCTTTGTCTGTCTGTCTCTCCCTCTCTCTCCCTCCTTCTCTCTCTCCCTCTCTCTCCCCCCCTCTCTCTCTCGCTCTCTCTCTCTCTCCCTTCTTCTTCTTCTTCTTCTTCTTCTGATGGTCAAAATTGTGACAACCTATCTAAAGAGCCTATCTATCTGCAGGCACAGGTCAGTGGTAAAAGCTATGTAGGGAATTGTTTAGCAAAAAGTCTTTTGCTTGATAACGCCTTAATCGGAGGATTTATACAGTAGAATCCGAAGTTGATTACTGTAGGGAAAACCCAGTATTCAAAAAGTGTATCCTAGTATTTAGTTTGCTGATGTGGTCAATGTTGTATGAAATCCTAGACCGAATAGATATAGCCGTGTACCTGTCTAGGACGTGAGCGTCAGGATCTTTAAAGTCCAGGCGATGGAATGCATTGGTGCACATAATAGATCTTGGTTTATACTCTCATCCAAAAGAGAAATATGCATAGTAAGCGCGTGCCGGCTGCAGAAGTGCGATAAATTTACCTATTATTATTAACGCAATATTAACCAGTTCAGTGCCTCGCTGTTATTACTGTGGACTGCCTTCGCTACCGAAGAATTCGCAGGTTTGACGGACTTCTTGCACGCATTTGAGAAAGTATTTGAAATATGTCGGCGAAAGTTCTGTAAAGTCAGGACACTTTCTTCTGGCAGATTTATGGATACCACACGAGACTAATCAACGCCATTATGGAGAAAGTAAAATAAATCATATTGTTTTCAATAAAAAGGTCGTCTCCTTTTTCCCCGTGTAGATCTAGAGTGTCACCGGTGAATTTTCTCCAGTAGAGAATCAAATAATCGCATTCGCATTGATCGAATTTACAAGGCAAAACATCGCGTATGTATACGTCCACTTAATCTGTTTAGTTCGTCTCAAAATTTAATTTATTTGAGTTGTACACACTTGAGGAATCTAAAATGATACATAAATATTTCATTGTGCACAGCGTATAAAACACAAATTCGTGACCTTGTCTGTAATTCATATCAACCTCTGGTTTGAACAGACTAGTTAGGCTCGCTATACAGGTTTTGTACTTAATGTGAGGCACTGTCTGGGATATCACTAAAGTATTACAATACAACCCATCTTTTTTACCCCGAACGAAAAATGGATATCTATCAACTCAGGCGTTGACCTGTGGGGACCAGATTAAGCGAGCTACACAGTTTCGGACCCATATAAAGCCCTGTCTGGGCTGAAAATTTTCAACAATCATGCAGGGACAACCATGTCCGGCAGGGAACAGATAGTTATCTGGGAATGCAATAAGTTAGGAACATGAGCAAACTAAGCAAGGAAGGGAGAAGGCGGGAAACGCTCTTAACTGATTCTATACTGGGGCTTTTGTAATGAGGGGTGTAGGATGAATATTATTACTTTGGATTTAGAGGAAAAGCTAAAGGGCCAAGTAAGGCCTCATTATAGTGTGTCGCATATCACTCCTCCGCCGCGCCAATGAAATAGTCTAGCACCCTCGTATAAAGCGTAGAGATGGTAAAATGTCTTCAAAGCGCGCGACAGTATTTGACGTGACCGTTTGTTTGTTTTTTAATCGCATTTCATGGTATTAAAAAGGCGACCATTTTCCATGTGAAGATTTTTGCTACGATTCACGGCATTATTATTTGGAATACGCTGCCCAAACCTGTCATGGTTGGTTTTCCTTCTACCGCCGGAGCGCTGTCACTCAGAAGGCAGCCCGAGTTTCGTCCACATGCACGAATGACCAATAAAATCCCAAAATTCAAAACGCAATCACTGTGTTTGGACAGTGTTCCTATGAATTTATTTTCCAGTGACAATTTAATATTTGATTTGATTTTATGTTACAGCATCAATATTTAACACGAAAAATTATTTGCAATCCTATTTCGCAGCAATAGCATTTCAAGGATTTTGTTACTATACTTGTTTTGGAATCATGACAACGTTTTACAAGATGGACTGTATATTATGGCAATTTCTGCATGAAGTGGGGTCGCTACTATAACAGCTGCGTTAGATTTGAAAAAAAAAATGCTGCGAATAAGCGTGTGTTTTGCTTCTTGTCACATTTGTCCACAGAAACTATGAGACAGTGTTATACGGATCGCGGCATTACATATTCCTACAGACAGGTACACCCTGATAATTGTTACTATTTGGGGGTGCACGGTAAAGGTGTTGATCTTGATGCTTATCAAGATTTCGTCCAGCTTGCCTTACACAGTGGGTAAGCGTACTGTGCAATTTCCACTGCCCTCGCTATTTACCTAGTTGACTTCTATTCTCTGTTCCCACGCAGCACAGACGGTGACGGGTAACATCCACACCGCGCATAATTGGGCTCAAACAGGCAACTGGGCTTGTAAGACAGTATACAGCGACGTTCCCATAAGCGCACATAGCTCTTGGATATATGCACTATATTCAAGTACCTCTAATAAATAAATAAATAAATAAATACATAAATAAATAAATTTCAGTTTTTGTTTGCTGTTAAATCCTTTAACGGTTATAACCAATCCCAGCCGTGATTGAGTAAATTCTTGAAATATTAAATATGCAATCACAGCCGTGATTGAGTAAATTCTTGAAATATTAAATATGCAATCACAGCCGTGATTGAGTAAATTCTTGAAATATTAAATATGCAATCACAGCCGTGATTGAGTAAATTCTTGAAATATTAAATATGCAATCACAGCCGTGATTGAGTAAATTCTTGAAATAATAAATATGCAATCACAGCCGTGATTGAGTAAATTCTTGAAATATTAAATATCCAATCACAGCCGTGATTGAGTAAATTCTTGAAATATTAAATATCCAATCACAGCCGTGATCAAGAGTTGTTATTTTACCTTTATTGCAAACAAAATCCGTTACGTGCAAGTAAAGGATAGACAATGAAAATCGGGTAAGGCAGTCAACTCCCGTCTATATTCAAATAACTACCATGGTTCACTTTCTTTTTTGCCATTATTGGAAAAAACATCATAAAATAAGTTCTGAGTATGATACATTCCATTTTATCTTAGGTATAATCATTCATTCGGTTAATCAATAAATCGAGCAGTTAATCAATTCTTTTTAATCTTTTCGGTCAATCGTTTATATTACAATATTCCCACCCACCCTCCCCCGTCTCTCTTCCCCACCCCCCCCACCCCCACCACACAGCGGCATCAAACAATGCGGTCCTTGCTGTACTTTCTTTACAACGGCGATACTTGCATAGTCAACACATTTTTTTAACGTAATGAAACCTTTAAATAGCTCAATTTTATGTAGATTAAAAGATTATAAAGGCTGATTAGATGTGACAAATTTCAAAGATACTTTACTGGGAATGTACAGAAAGTTTAAAATTACAACACGTTTTCTTCTTACACTACCGCGCTTCTGTTTCTTCCTCTCTCACTATGTTTCTTTCTGCCCCATACTTTGACCTATTTGATCGTCTGCCTCCCCCCAAAGAGGATGCTCCCCCTTCCAGTAGTTAAAACCATTTTTAATCTTCTACGCACCCCGTTTCGCTTTCGTGTTTTCCTTTCTCACTTTTTTCGTTTTTTTTCCCACCTCTATGCCCTTATTTTCCTCAATATAATTAATACTTAACATTGAAAGTTAAAAGCAGACATCTCCCTCTCTCTGTCTCTGTCTCTGTCTCTGTCTCTCTCTCTGTCTCTCTCTCTCTCTCTCTCTCTCTCTCTCTCTCTCTCTCTCTCTCTCTCTCTCTCTCTCTCTCTCTCTCTGCGTTCTGTCTGCTCTCGCTGTCTTTCTGACTTTCTCTCGCTCTCTCTTTGTCTCTCTCTTTTTGTTTGTCTCTGCCTGTCTATGTCTCTGTCTCTGTCTCTGTCTCTCTGCTTGCTTTATCTCTCCCCCTCTCCACCCTATCCCACTCTCCATCTTCTTCTTTTTCCCTGAATTTCTGACACAGTTATAAGTTATAAGCATTAACACGATACACAAGCTAGTTTAGGATAACGCATTGCATGATCGTTTTTAACGTCTTTTTGCTCATTCAAGCCCTTCATCATCCCCATTCAGTGAACTGTCTGTGTCTGTGACTTCTAGTATTTCGAAATAGAGGTCGCCCTGCGTTTCTATCAGTCTGTCTGCTTCCTAGTCTAACGACTCCGTTTACTGACCTTTTTTGTATATAGTTTAGTCAGTATAGTTTCAGTAAGCAAGTAATACAAGTATATTGGTTAGAAATAAATATTGGCATACTGTTGACTGGGATCTAGTGTACTTTGTGCCTTTGTGCATGACTGTTTCAGAAGTTCGGTCAGAATCTTTAGTGTACCCATAAGGGGCGATTCGCGTGCGGCGTACATATCAACATAATACGTATATATACATATAAGTGAATAGACGTTAAATAAAAGACCTGTAACTGTAACATATCACCACATAAGGGAAATAAAAATAAAGAAATCAATTTTTTAAAAAAGCCATACTTTAATAGGCATACGTACTGCAGTGCAGTACAAGCAACAGGTATCATCATCATCATCATCATCATCATCATCATCATCATCATCATCATCATCATCATCATCATCATCATCATCATCATCATCATCGTCTTCTTCTTCTTCTTCGGTTAAAGTTCTTGTTTTAAACTTGTTACAGTTGATTTTTTATATATATTTGTTATACTCATGCTTGAATCCTATAGGGAAGGTGGAGGGGGCATATACAAGTGGCAATTGTTCGCTGTCCATCTTAGCAGTATGATTGCTCTGGAGGTTCAATGTTGGTATAGGTTCCGTAACCCTTCTTCCCTGGGATGGTTATCCCCGTCTGCCATATCGCCAATGGTGGCTGTGTACTTTTAACGTCCATGTTCATTCTTCTTCTTCCTCTCCCTTGTCAATCCAGTATCGCCATCATCATCATCATCATCATCATCATCATCATCATTATCGTCATCATCATCATTATCATCATCATCATCATCATCATCATCATCATCATCATCATCATCATCATCATCATCATCATCATCATCATCATCATTAACCTCCTGCTCCTCATTATCATCACCATCAATCCTCCTTTCCTCCTCCTTCCTCTCATCTTTCTTCTGTCTCCTGCTGTACATTCTGCCCCCCCACCCCCCCTACCTTTCCCCGCGTTCACTTCTTCTTTTTCTCCGTCGCCACCTTCTTCTTCCTCTTCCCCCTTATCCTTTTTGATCGGTGAGATTTTTCCCCCTGCTAGCATTGCCTATTAATGTTTGAAGAGGACATCCAAAACTAGTTTCAACTTATTTCCACCTTCCTCCTTTGTTGAATGTTTAATAGCCCAGCACTCTCTTAGTAGCATAGCGTTCCGGCAGACAAGATGATTAACAACAAAACACACATTATTGGACACATTCGCCTGTAGGTATCGTGACAATAGTGCTTTTTTTTGTTTTGTTTTTGGTGGGGGTGGGGTGGGGTAAAGAAAAACGGCTAAATTACTTGGAAGTCCTTCCAAATATTATGTTAGTGTTTGAGATTTTCCTGGTTGCTTTAACCCCAGACTCACCTATACATCATTTGACTGATGGCAGTAGTGCCGTAACCAGTGCGCACAGTCTGGACAGGTAACAAAGTATATCGTTGTTTAACCTGTGTATTTTTGAAAGTGCCTTGCATAGAAATCGCGTATCGTTGTTTTCTCTGATAGCACATAAAACTACACATTGTTTTATCAGATTAATGAAGTCATTGTTTCATATGTATTTTCATAGAACAATAAAGACATTCGAATGTTATTACATCCAATTACTTACTGCGAACCCCTCAGTGAGCAAGCTGTCGTATATTTCCAGGAAAGCTTTATTTTCAGAAGGAAAAAAACTGTGCAAAGCGTCATATACAGACGAAGAGAACAATAACTCCGCTGCCAGATAATGTCAATTTTCTAGCACCGTGCATGTTGCGGCACAATGGATGGAATGGCGGTATACATCAATCAATCACCTTCTTTGTGCTCATGTTTGGTTAACCCAGGCTGGTACACAAGCGGATTCCAAGCTCTCTCCGCAATTCTTTACAAAAAACTGTGGGTCGTTCCTGGACGTGCAGGCAAATGTATCAACATCAGCAGTTTTATAGCCCGATTCCATTGTCATTCTGATTCAGAGATAGTCGCACGACCACCTCCCCACCACTCTCTCTCTCTCTCTCTCTCTCTCTCTCTCTCTCTCTCTCTCTCTCTCTCTCTCTCTCTCTCTCGTTAAGCGCTTTAAAGCAAGCAAGATCTAACTATTGGCACATTGTCATGGCGCCTGGATCTTTCTAAAACTACTGTGCTCAGCCAGCGCAAAGCAACAACTCTTTATCGAGTGCTCTGTGCGCCACTTCCGGTGAGCAAAGCGCGTCCGGAATAAACAGTCCCTATCAAAAAGGGACAGTACCCGTGTGGTTCAGCATTTTTCGATTGTTCTGCCCTTGATAGCTGGCCTAGATGACGTCACGCGGATCCCAGCAAAAAAAGGCTGGTCCATGAGCGTGTACACACAACGGTGCAGCGCATACAGTGTGATGGGTTGCTGGAAATCGTGCAGTAACCGCGATACATGTGGAGGTACAACACACACACTCACACACACCCACACACACCCACACACACGCACACATTGAGAAAGTGTCACATGGGGATAACATTTGTCTTTCTGCATAATTACCAACCAGAACATTAAACTGACAGAAATCCTTCTTCTACAAGATCAGTTTAACATCCGGTTAGTTCAACATCCGGAGCAGAATATGGATAGGCATGTAATTTTATGTATAAAATCTTGGGTCATAAAGTGTTTCAACACCTTTGAGCCTTTCCACGCAGTGGCTAAAAAACCCGGATATCTTAATATTTCGAGTGCATTTTGAGTAGTGCCTAGAAATGGCAAAGTGAGATGTTTTTTTTTTTTCTTCAAGTAAATACCTGTGTGTTTTTGACCGCGGAGTCCATCTCTGTCGTAAATTTGAATTTGCGTGTCATGTGTTTTGGTTATACCACCTAACCACAGGAGTACAAATTGTGCGCCGTAGGCCTATACAATGTTGACTGTGTGAATTTATTTTAATTCCATCTTGACCCCAAGGAGTAAGCTCTTTGATGAGGTTATCTGCAAGCATGCAGAGAAGAGTAATCCCTCTTGCTGAAATGGTTGGCCACTTGTTGCATGAGGCACGGTGTTTAGGCCTCGGGTACAGACGTCTACTTCGTCTCTTGTACAAATCTCGATGGTACTGAAGAAGTGCTCCCTGACGGAACTGACTGGAGGGAGGGTGGGAGATGGAGTAGTGGTGCGGGGCGGGGGGGGGGGGGAGGGGGGGATGACAAAGAAACCGTGGAGCCGGAGGTGGGAGCACTGCCATTGACTAATGCGTTACCAGGTAGGGCTATGTTACATGTCTTTGCTTTCCTGTCCTTTGTTTTCATAAGATGTGCCAGCATTGTGTAAGTAATTAGTAAAATCCCTGCCATTTCTTTTTCTGTTGTGTGTGTATATCCCAGACTATATATAGTATGTATTAAATGTGAAGGCCACAGCCGTACCTCGGGCCTCAGTGGTGGTGGGTTCGTCTGGCACTCCGATGACCTAGGGTGTAAGCAAGATTTAAGTCCGATCGCCCAGAGTGTATGTGTGTGGCCGAATGATTAGAGCGTTGTCTTGCGGATCTGAAGGTCCCGAGTTCGAGCCCAGGTCGGGGCATTGTGTTGTGTCCTTGGGAAAGACACTTTACTCCCGTTTCCTATTCCTTCGGATGAGAGTATTAACCGAGGTCTAGTCTGTGTCGCATGCATTCCATAATAACGGACATTAAAGATCCTGACGCTCTTGTCCTAGACGGGTGAGTACCGGTGACAAGAAGGGATGCATGTACCTTGGGTAAAGCGCTTCACTTGGGGCTGCTGTACTTTCGAAATTGAAAGTGCCCGAATTTCACCTCGGTGATAATAAAGTTGTTAAAATATAAAAAATATATATATAGGCCTATATAATATCTATATCTATCTATCTATCTATCTATCTATCTATCTATCTATCTATCTATCTATCTATCTATCTATCTATCTATCTATCTATCTATCTATCTATCTATCTATCTATCTATCTATCTATCTATCTATCTATCTATCTATCTATCTATCTATCTATCTATCCATCTATCTATCTATCTATCTATCTATCTATCTATCTATCTATCTATCTATCTATCTATATATATATATATATATATATATATATATATATATATATCGAGAGAGAGATAGATAGATAGATAGATAGATAGATGGATGGATAGATAGATAGATAGATAGATAGATAGATAGATAGATAGATAGATAGATAGATAGATAGATAGATAGATAGATAGATAGATAGATAGATAGATAGATAGATAGATAGATAGATAGATAGATAGATAGATAGATAGATAGATAGATAGATAGATAGATAGATAGATAGATAGATAGATAGATAGATAGATAGATAGATAGATAGATAGATAGATAGATAGATAGATAGATAGATAGAAATAAAACGAAGTCCGACAGATAGACACAAGCTGTGGATAGAGAAAGCTGGAATACGCTGATTAAACGATCATCTGTGGAGTTACGGGATAGGATAGGATATATATACCCAAGTGTACCCCCGTTGGTTTGCCGGGAGGTTTTCTGTATAAATAGTATCCCCACGTTGTAGAAATTTAATTTGTGCTTTCTCGTTCCTAATCTGTTCTATCAAGAGAGAACTTCCTGTCGGGACCCGCTGTCTGATAAGACTAGGGTTGTTTTGGCAGATCTTTTAGCCGGAGCAGGGGTGAGTCCTTTTCAGCCAGGTTGTGGTCCTGATTTTGTGGTCCCGATTCGGCTCTTTGCAGTCCGCTGGACCCTGTAAGCAAGGAATAATTAACTAATTTTGGTTTTTGTAAACGGGGCTTCGATAAATATAATTATGGTGACTATAAAATGGAAATACGTGCAGAGAAGACCAAAATTATGACCAATAACACCAATGGTATCACATGGACATCAAATTCCAAGGCCAATCCCTCAACACAGTGCATAGCTTAAAATGTTTAGGAGCTATTGTATCAGACAGCTGGTCCCGACAGGAAGTCCTCTCCAGGATCGCACAAACAACTGCTGCCCTGACAAGGTTGAAGCCCATTTTGAAAGACAGGACCATATGTCAACATTCCAAGATAAGGCTGCTGCGCTCCATTGTCATTTCCATCTTCCTATACGCATGAGAAACATGGACCCTTACAGCAGATCTACAACGAAGAATACAAAGCATGGAAACGAGGTGCTACAGATGACTTCTGGGCATTTCCTATACCCAGCACATCACCAACAACGAAGTCCGAGTACGCTGGTTGGACGATCATCTGTAGTGTCCATACGACCTTCGATTTACAGGATAGGATAGGATAAGATAGGATAAGTTCGGTAAATTAGAGTACAGCCTCAGCGTCCTCCGCATGGGATGCTTTTATTGTAAAGTTACCGGCTGGTGGAGTGCCTTCTATGTTACCAGTAAGATTGCTTCAGCAGATCTTTTATACAGAACGGGGGTAAGCCCTCTTTCAACCAAGCTGTGGTCCTGATTCGGCTCTTTGCAGTCCGCTGGACCCTATAAACAATGACTAACTACTCAAGTGTGACAGAGTGAATAGTGGTGTACACCATCTTACAAATAAACGATCATATTTGAAGTTTAGCGTCTGATATATTATACGACCGTATTTTACTCATCATCATCATCATCATCATCATCATCATCATCATCATCATCATCATCATCATCATCATCATCATCATCATCATCATCATCATCATCATCATCATCATCATCATCATATTTTTATTAATATCATCATCATCTTCATCATTGTCATCGTCGTCGTCGTAGAATATTTTCGAAGACACTATCCCCTTGCGTGAAAATGTTCTCACCATCTACCCAATCTCTAAAGGTAGTGTTATAGCGCAAATCAACATGGTCGATGACAACTGCTCTTTCAGTACCAGAGGGAGACAGAGAGAGAGAGAGAGGGGGGCGCGCAGGTGGTTGGATAGGAAGCGGGTGGGCTGGATATTCAATGTAACAGAATTATTGTGGCAATCCGCCCACAACATAGGAGTTTTCCAAGCTGGCATGTCTCTCTCGATTCGCCGTGCCTCACAGTACCATCTTCCCTTCTCTTCTCCTACCTCATCGCTCCACGTCCTGCCCTACCCGTCACACTCGGACAAATGCCTGCGATGGTGATGGTGGTGATGATGAAGATGATGTTGATGATGATGATAATGATGATGATGATGTTGATGATGGTTGTGGTGGTGTTGGTGGTAGAGGTCATGATGATGATGATGATGACGACGATGACGACGATGATGATGATGGTGATGCTGCTGCTGGTGATGATGTTACTGCATCCGCTGATGGTGATGGCGATGATAAAGGGGGGAGGTGAAGGAGGCGTTGAAGGAGTATAAGCAGTTCAATGAGCTCGCAACAATTAGGCCGACACTGAAGCAGAATAAAATCGTGCTGCATCAAGCGTACTGTGAAGCGCCCAGAACCACTGATCCATCCCCGATTAACCTTGGTCCCCAATATTGGACGAGTATGCACCTTTCAGCCGTTTCTGTGGCAGGCAGAAAAGTTCAAAGCCTACATTGTGGAATACCCTCTTGCTAACAGAACTATTTTCTAATACATAATATGAGTCTTAAGAACTGGTCGACAACGCGCCTGTCAGCGGTTTCTGTAGCAGACAGTAGCGTTCCAAGTTCAAAGACTTCATTGTGGAACATTATCGCAAACCGAACTACTGCATGTTTTATATATAAGATCACAATGGGTCTCAACTATTGGACGACAATACGCCTTTTAGTGGCTTCTGTGGCACACAGATCGAAGAGTTCCAAAGTTCATAAACGACATTGTGGAACATTATCGTCAGCAGAACCACTATCTACTGCATATCTTAAATATAAGACCGTGCGACAAACGAGTCTCACAAACTGGACAACCATGCGCCTTTCAGCGGCTTCTGCGGCAGACGGTATAGTTCCAGCATCGATCGAATGCCAAGCACTACCAGGATCATGATGGATGCCGTAGCCAACGCCACGTGACGTCTACATTGCACGAGGACAACGTCTACACACTACCACTGTCCCCTCTTTGAGGAGTTGTAAGAAAATGCGCTGTACCAATAGTCCACATCTTATACGGCCTTTATAACTAAGATATAGATCTTGTACAACTCAAAACACTACAGAGACACAAAATCAACGATGCACCCTCTACCACTTACAAGTTCCCCCCCTCTCCCTCACCCTCCCCTTTCTGTACCAATAATTTACCGCTGATTATAGGCATGTTACTGAAGATGTAGCTCGCAAGAGTTACTTATACGATACGTATAAATAGGGGCACTGTAAAGACATATATATCATATGCCAGACTTGGTCTGGTCTGGCAAATATGTATGATGAGGGCTTTTTAGCCCAATTTTATTGTCCTTAACTTTTTATAAAATATAGGACGTAAATCCTCGTTTTTGCTTGCTTGCATGATAAAAAAAAATGGCAATAAAGTTGTCTTATCTTATCTTATCTTATCTTATCTTATCTTATCTTATCTTATCTTAAAAGAAATCCATCTTGATGGGAGCACTTAAGTTATCAGTCGTTATTTTTTGGCGTGAGAATTAAAATCAGTTTCGAGCTTTAGATTTATTTGGGTGTAAATTGTCCTCTCTGCCGCTGTCTCTAGCTCTGTCTGTTTGTCTCTCCCCTCCTCCCTCTCTTTCTTTCTTTCTCTCTTTCTCTCTCTCTCTCTCTCTCTCTCTCTCTCTCTCTCTCTCTCTCTCTCTCTCTCTCCGATCGTATAAAGGTTTACTAAATGCAAGTGTGCCTCAAACAAGGACTCATTCTAAGAATAAGCTGTAAGCTTAACATTATTATGCTCCTAACTTGTTGTAATTATAATACACGTTTAAAGTATAAACTCTCTCTCTCTCTCACACTCACTCTCTCTCTCTCTCTCTCTCTCTCTCTCTCTCTCTCTCTCTCTCTCTCTCTCTCTCTCCCTCGCACGAACTCGCATACCCCGTTCCTAAAGCACGTGCTGTTACCCTAACCCGTAAAAACACGTTTTGGGAGGAGAAAAATTTTATATTTCTTCCGCCAGCAGGCAGCATCTTCTTAAAACAACAGTTCGGGCGTTTTTTGTGTGTGTCTGTTTAGGCATAAGCGTAGTGTTGTGTTGACCACAAGTGATGCATTCTTAGGCAATTATTTTAACAGGTGGATCAGTTTACTCAGAACCCCTGGGCAGGGGATTGTTTATGTTTAGCTCATAAGGTTTTAGAGCAGTTGTTTTTCATTTTGAAGAAGTTAATTTGACTCGCGTGATCGCGCACGCCTGTATTTTTTTTTTAAAAACAAGGTTGTGGTGGTGGTGGGGGTGGCGTGGGAGTATGGGTGGGATGGGAGGTGGAGGGGGAAGAAAGAGAGAAAGAGAAAGCGAGAGAGGCAGATAGACAAACAAAAATGGATGTCCATTTGTTCATTTCAGCATTTGTTCCATGAGATTTCCTTATTTTCTGGCATGCAAAATAGCATTCTTTATTATTATTATTATTATTATTATTATTATTATTATTATTATTATTATTATTATTATTATTATTATTATTATTATTATTATTATTAATGCTTTAGTATTAATATTAATACATTTAAAACACAATCTTTATATTTTCAAATAAATTCAAAATAGCCACCAACTTTGAAAACCTATCAAATTAACAATATTCTTCTTTTTACCGGATAATAATTTGCGCACTGCTGACCTGAGCTGTTGACGCTTTCAGTTCGTAGTCAACGAGTGCTTTCCAGTTCCCAAAACGTGTTCAACGTTGTTCGCCTGATCGAACCCTTACGTACTTAACTAAATGGTGTGGAAGAAAAATGCAAATGTGGTATATTCCACCAAAAATAATTGACTTTCGGGTTTGATAAAAACAGTAGTTTGTCATATGGCCTGGTTGCGCAGTTGGCTGGACGCTGGTTATATATAGGTACCAGGCTCCTCAGGTCACTAATGGTTTTACTGAGGCACTCCGGTTTGCTCAGGGCACTCCGATTTTCTCTTTTTTTTCAATAATGGTACTGGATGCAGTCAAACTCATTTGATTGATTTTTTTTTTCACGTCTTTTAATACAGACTTGCCTTTACACAATATGTTTGAGTGATGAATGTGCCTTTCTTTGTATTAGGAGTGTATGTGTAATATATGAACGTGTATGTTGGTTACAGATCGCCGCGCTTTGAGTCAGATTTAGGAATAATACGGGTATAGCATCCAGCAGTAGTAGTAGTAGTTATAATAGTATGCAATTGCTGTATGCACAAAGAAATCTTCATCCCTCGTCCACGCGTCTATAGTTTCTGAATATATGAGCTGTGTTACATGAACAGTTTACTTGTATATTTGGGTGTTCACAAACTGACCTTCATTTTAATTTCTGTTTTCAATTTGGCCAATATTTGGTTAGCATTTCAGTTCTCTGACTGAAATCGCAAACAGACGAACGATTTTAGAAGATGAACATCAACAGTGCCTCGTAAAGTTAATGGGTGTTTAGTTACCCTAACAATTTTTGTTAAAACGGCAGAAAAGACTGTTAACCTCCATTTCTTTAAAATCCGCTTTGACCACGCCCCTTTTAACGTTCACAGTGAGAGTTGCACCACTGAAAAAGGAAGCTTACAACCAAAAAGAAAATTTTCAAAGGTTTAGTTATTGTTTTGTTTTGTTTTTGTTGTTGTTGCTTTTTTAATGAATACATTCCGTAGATTGTGTGACTATTAACAGCAAATGCTAGGCCAACACCATCTACCAAAGCCGGTAAGAGACAAAACCAATTTTAAAAAACAACATTGCTCGGTAAGACTTTTCGTTTTTGGTTGATACAATAAAACGTCATTGTCGTCATCTTATTATTATTTTGCACGGCTGGAAGCAAGTTTTCCAAAGTGGACTCTTGGACGAATAAATCTCTTTGGTCTCTTATGTCTCTTAATAGACTCCAATGTGACGGTAAGTCTATTGTTGCTGGCCACTGCACAATGGAATGCTATTACCGTCTTTCGTCGGCGGAGATCGGCTAGTTAGATCACACTATGACTAATCTTAATACATTTATATGTTTGGCCCGGTCTGTGTGCGGATAGGATTATAGAGATAGGGAGAAAAATGTAAAAGCTTCACTGACACACTAGCTCTCGCACGGCTATGAAACATATGTAGTCCAGCCATTTGTTAACAGTAAATATCACACATTTATTTCCTCTACTCTATATCTAATTCTCTAATCCCTATATTAACTTAAATGTCCAAAACGTAATACAACTAGGATTAACTTAACAGTCCAAGATTCACTTCGAGTGGCTCGTAGAATGGGTACATCTTAGATGGATCTATTCTGCTACTGTTCTCGATATTTGCTACTGTCTCATCACTGGGCTTTGTTCTTGTTTTGAATAATGTTCTTTTTCAGGAGGAGTGGACTGTCGCACAGTCCTTAAAGATCAGTGTTTGTGCACTTCTTCTGTGTCACTTAACTTGATCGTGGAGGTGAGGTGCTGTTGTCGCCTGGTCTCCTTTGTTGACTACTGAGCTATCGTAGTGCAGTGCTCGATGCTCAATTGCAGGCCGAATGTCAGGGTTGACTCTCAGTGGTCTATCTCCTGCCTCCGACCAAGCCTGTTCGTCTGGAAAACATAAGATTTTCTGCAACGCCTTGCTTACAAAGGGTGTGCAGAGCTATAGGCTAACATAACCACAGGGATAAATAATTAAATAATTAACAATATGCACTTTCTCCGGTACAGCCACTGGTCTTCAGTAATCCAAATGGGGTAACCAACAGTGGGTTCGTAGGGGCTACCTCATGGTGTGGAATGGAAACCGGTTGCATGTGTCAGCCACGTGGTCAAGCAAAGTTTTACTAAAATTCACAATTATAAAACATAGCAAGACTTCACAAACATAATCCAACAATAATATTAATAAATCGCGGTGAAACAAAAGATTGATCATTTACCTTTGTGACAATGTCAGGCTATGGCTATACTGCGATGAACGAATTTCACCCATCACCTGCGTAGTCTTCTGAGAGAGCTTTCAGCATGTGCTTCCTTCTCGTGTGAGGGTTAGACAAAGAATGCTCTACCTAACCTTGTGGCCAGCCAAACCCCGCGAAATCTCGTGAGCCCTAGCGCCCTCTAGCGGGGGTTTCTGGATGTAGGTCAGCTGTATGATGTCACTGCCTACCTAGTGAGAATCTTCCCTACACATGCTTAGCACAAACCTGACTTTCGTCGTCTGCTAGACCTCGACTTTAACTACAAAGGCCAAAGCAGGATGACGTTTTAAGGCGAAGAGCCTTACTGCAGGGTCTAAACTCGCCTCTTGTGACAACCATTCGACCTCAAACACCAAAGACACATTTGCAAGCTTCGTATTTAACTCACAAATGGAATCAAAGATTAATGGTATCGAGGTTTCCACATCCAGTGGAAATCACTCTCTTTTACAACAGAAATTGAAAATTCCAACTTTAGCTGTTATTTGAGCAACGAAAACCCATATTGTGTAATGTGATAACGTGATAAACAAAACCTATTGATTTTGGTGCTCTTTAATCCAATAATCCAGTATTAAAAAGCACTTTGTTGTTGAATCGCAGGATCAATGTTATTTTAAAAAAAACTTTTTAAAAAAGTTTCTATTTTAGAGGCTTAGCGAGTCTGTTTCTAAATAGCACTGTGACCCAGTGACTGGGAGCACCTATTTAAGGCGCCAAATGACTAAAACATTTCGGGGTAAAAAGTTTAAGGACAGGTTTGAATCGGCAAGGAGATGTGTTAGAAACTAGCAGAGCGTGACGAAATCCACTTTATCATTTTATACAGCCCCTCTGTGATTTTGTTTTTAAAGTTTATTTTCGAAAAAAAGTTTCTTGTTGTTTAGTTATTGTTTTTTTTTTGTCTTTGTTTCTTTAATGTGGTGAATCCTTTCTTTAATACAACAATCATTCTGCGATTTTCTAAATTCAGTTGAAGAAATTTTATTTTCTGAACAGTGCTTACTGTTTTGGAGAAATTTCTCTTAGCATTTTGTATTATATATACGTTTATTTTAAACATTCCGTTTGGGGGTCTGTTGTCCACGTATCCACTTATATTTCTAATTCGACGAATTTTATATAACTGCATGAGGATATTTTTTAAACACTTGAGCATTTAGCATTGAATAAAATTTCAGTGTTCATAATAAATGTTCTACACGACTACATATGATAGATTTTGCGTTTGTTATCCAATATTCACTGTGTTCACTCTGAACATTATGCATGTTCTGTGGAGTATATTGCGCTATTGCACTGCAGTCATGAATGAAAGGATTTATAGTTATTTTTTTCATTGCAGTTCTATACTATTACTGGTATGAGGTTGAGGGCATGACATAGGCAAGCATACGTTTAGATGGAGGGCGACATTCGGTATTTCAGGTGACTCCTTTTTCAGCTGTTATTGTCCACAAATGTAAGGCTGAATACACATATAATTATTTTAAAGAGGATAATCATGCAGAGCTTGAAACGGATACACACGCCCGCACGCACACACACACGGATACACACATACATACACACGTTGAGATAACTGAAACTTATTGTGACAGATGGGTGAGGAGCGGTAAGACAGCGAAAGAATGGGAAGAAGGAGGAGGAATGTGGTAGAGGTGGGGAGAGGAGTGTAAAAAAAAGACAAAGACGAAAAGACTTCTGGGAATGTCCTATACCCAGCACATCACCAACGACGAAATCCGACAGTCCATCACACAAGCCATTGGACAACACCACGACCTGCTCACAGTGGTGAAAAAACGGAAACTCCGATGGTATGACCACGTCACCAGATCATCAGGTCTTGCAAAGAACATCCTGCAAGGCACAGTGCAAGGAGGTAGAAGAAGAGGGAGACCGAAAAAGAGGTGAGAGGACAACATTCGAGAATGGACTGGTTTGACTGATTGATTGATTGATTGATTGTTGCTTTAGGTCCAGCGGACTCTTCCGAGCCAAATCAGGACCGGACAAAAAGATCTGCTGAAACAACCCTAGTGGGAAAATTGAATGCCCTCCACCGGCCAGTCACTTTACAATAAAGACATCCCACGCAGGGGACGGCTGAGGCTTTACCCCAGCTACTCGAACCCCCGGTTACAAAAACAAAATAGAATACAAACATCATTATAAATCATCAACAAAACACATACATATAAAATGCCTATATTGCTAAATAATAACATCATAGGAAGCCCTAGTGACCACCCGGCAGAAAGCGTCCAACATTCCCAAGCTGATCCAACAGACCTCATACACAAACAAGGAGTCTTGTCCAGGAAGAGTTTTCAAGAAAAAAGATAGGTCACTGATCTAGCGAAGAAGAAGATAGTATAGCAGATTGATAGGACAGAGCAGGAATGAGAAAGAGCACATGAGAAAGACAGCGACAGTGGGAATTTAAAGCACTAAATTTCCATTCGTTTCGTTTCGTTTTCTAAATTAACGTCCCCGGACAGTTAAATTTCCAGAAAGTGGGGGTACTATTTATACTGAAACCCCCGGCACTCCAACGGGGTGGGGCCGGGTAGCTCAGTTGGTAAGAGCGTCTTGCTAGTAACCGAAAGGTCGCTGGTTCGAATCCCGGATTGGTCAACGTGTGATCATATTATTTTCCCCTTTACCAACAACTGGCCCGCTGGTGTCAGTATAAATCGGTCCAGTAGTCACCTATATGCGAAAGTGTATATATATATATATATATATATATATATATATATATATATATATATATATATATATATATATATATATATATATATATATATATATATATATATATATATATATATATATATATATATATATATATATACATATAAGATAAGATCAGATCAGATAAGATCCTATCCTATCCCGTAACTCGAAAGTCGTTGGGGCACCACAGATGATCGTTTAACCAGCGTACTCCGTCTTTCTCTGTCCTCAGCAACCCTCGTGGCTTCACGCAGTGTTAAGCCAGTCCATTCTACAATGTTGTCTTCCCACCTCATCTTCTTCTGTCTCTTTGCACCGTGCCTTGCAGGATGGTCTTTGCCAGGCCTGAAGCTCTGGTGACGTGGCTATACCATCGGAGTTTCCGTTTCTTCAACACTGCGAGCATATCATCGTGTTGTCTATTGGCTTGTGTGCTGGTCTGTCGGACTTCGTCGTTGGTGATGTGCTGGGTATAAGAAATGCCCAGAAGTCTTCTGTAGCACCTCATCTCCATGCTTTGTATTCTTCGTTGTAGATCTCCTGTGAGGGTCCATGTTTCGAAAGCGTATATGAAGATAATAATTATTATATTTTTGTCACATTGTTACCGTTCGCTAGAGACATTTAAGTGTTATTATTTGTGAAGAGGGTAACGCTCATATTAACTTTGCTGTTGTGTAACTTTTATGTTTTCCATGTTTTGTTTGCTTGTCTCATCAATACAATTTTATTTAAACCAAAGAAAATAGCGCTCAGCAGAAAATGCAATGTGGGAAACTAATCTTAAGGCGTTCTCATCCTTAACTCCACTGTATCAATAATTATTTTTGCTCCTACAAAATTAAATTCAGGTACTCGGGGGAAAAAGCATTTGGGTGGATGGGGGATCTTGTAGGGTAGATATTAGCGATATACATAGAACCCTAGTAATTTATTGGGTTATTCTGAAGCAACGACACTTAAAACACTCTTCAAAAATAATTATCTGTAATACGCTTGCTGCGCCATAAATATTTCGTATAAAGGGTAATGGTTATGTTATGAATAATAATATTAATTAGGAACATTAGGCATTTTAAAACCGTGGGGAAAACTTACCTTTTTTGTATTATTTTATTTGCAGTTTGTTTTATTTAAATGTCGTGACCCGTTAACGTTTAGCTAAACCGCCCGCATTTCATATTATGCTACCGATTGTGTTTAAACGTCCCGTTACTTGGACGCAACTTCGGTTACTGGGAATTTCACATAGATCTGAGTAGTTTTGTTAGCTAAATGTTGAACTAAAGACGCCTCCACTCATATTTGAAGTAGGTATGCATAGTTTTTTCTGTAAAAATCCCGTTAGCCCCTTCGGGCGCACTTTCTGTGACCTTCGATGAAAATTATCGGTGGGAGGATCGACTGGTGACAGCTAGGAGATTAAACATTGACATTAAAACAGGAACTGACTGGATGGAATGAAGGGAGGGTTGATGGACTATGGATGTTCGTGTGTCTTGAGAGAGGGAGATTAGAGAAAAGTGCAACCCGATTGTTACTGTTCCGTTATCCGATCCGTTAGTGTGAGAAATACACGCGCTCCATTTTAACGGTTAATTATATTTGTTTAGAATGTATGAACATTTAAATGACAACGCCCACATGGGAGTTTTTTTGTTTTCTTATATACGATAGTGTGTGAATCTAAAGCGAAACACTGCGTTTGTGTAAAGACCGATTTTCCGAATGCGGACTGGTTTTTCCGTAACTGCGTACGACGAGTTCGGTCCGCTGGAGTTTTAGAAGAGAAAAATGTTGGTGTGAGGTGTAGTGATTACCTCCTATCTATTAAATATGCACGCCTTAACCGAAATATTACCGTGTACGCAGGTGCACGCACCCCCTGCAAGGCACTCCCCCATTGCCACACGCAATGAACGAAGCCAGGCCAGTATGTCAACATCGTGCACGCACACCACACAACCATCTTCCCCATCGTCACACCGTCGCACACACAATCCGCACAACACCTTAATACTCTGGTGCACAATAATATGTCAAATTGCAACAGCAGCAACAACAACAACAACTATTCACACATCAGCGACTGCCTCAAAATGTGTAACTGTTGTGTGTGTGATTGTGAGTGTGTGTGGAATAAGGGAGAGAGAAAGAGAGAGAGAAGAGAGGAGGAGGAAGAAGAAGAAGAAGAAGAAGAAGAAGAAGAAGAAGAAGAAGAAGAAGAAGAAGAAGAAGAAGAAGAAGAGAGAAAGTGAAAAGCGATTGAGCGATTGTATGCAGTTGTTGATGTATGCTGAATAAAGTTGGAAAACTTTATACGACGACTCATGCCTTGTTGCTGAGCGAACAAGTTGCGTGGAAAAACGAATCTGGGTTACACTTATCAGGATTCAAGCACCGGGGCTGAATCAGCTACTGATAGAAATCAACAACGAGTGTAACACATATGTGAGACATACCAAGATCGTCTAGTGTTGAATGCACCTTTTCCAAACATGCTGATTTGTTGTTCCGCGTAGTATTAGAGAGAGAGAGAGAGAGAGAGAGAGAGAGAGAGAGAGAGAGAGAGAGAGAGAGAAAGAAAGAAAGATAGAAAGAAAGAGAGATAGAGAGAGAGAAAGAGATCGAAGTCGAAACCTTTAATAGGATAACGGAATGAGGTCCTATGAACATGTCTTACAGCTAGTCCTTAATAAACAAATGAGAACAAAATTAACATAAAATTAACTTAGCTATGGTAAAAAATAACTAAGTATTTATTAATGCTCCTAAATACGCATACTACTCCCTTCTTTCCATTCCCCTGTCTTACAGCTAATCCTTAATAAACAATTAAGAACAAAAGAACATAAAATGAATTCGAAACTAACATAACTTAGCTATGGTAAGAAATAACTAAGATTTTATTAATGCTATTAAATACGCATACTACTCCCTTCTTTCCATTCCACTTTCTCCCCCCATTCCCCGACACCACTTTCCTCCACTCCCAAGAGAGAGAGAGAGAGAGAGAGAGAGAGAGAGAGAGAGAGAGAGAGAGAGAGAGAGAGAGAGAGAGAGAGGAAGAGAGAGAGAAAGAGAGAGAGAGAGAGAAGTCGAAACCTTTAATAGGATCCTATCCTATCCTATCCTATCCCATAACTCGGAGGTCGTAAGGGCACCACAGATGATCGTTTAACCAGCGTACTCCATCTTTCCCTGTCCTCAGCAACCCTGATTGTTTCGCTCAGAGTCAAACCAGTCCATTCTCGAATGTTGTCCTCCCACCTCTTTTTCGGTCTCCCCCTTCTTCTACCTCCTTGCACTGTGCCTTGCAGGATGGTCTTTGCAAGACCTGAAGATCTGGTGACGTGGCCATACCATCGGAGTTTCCGTTTTTCACCACTGTGAGCAGGTCATCGTGTTGTCCAATGGCTTGTGTGATGGTCTGTCGGACTTCGTCGTTGGGTGATGTGCTGGGTATAGGAAATGCCCAGAAGTCTTCTGTAGCACCTCATCACCATGCTTTGTATTATTCGTTGGAGATCTTAGTAGGATACGGATAATAAAATAAGGGATTGGAAACAAAGAATAGCAGGAATAAGAAATAGAAGGTGGTAGAAAGAAAATGTTTTGTGTAGAACACATGAAGTAGGTGTTTCGCCTAAATGGATTGGACTGGAGATAGCTAGCTAGCATCATGAAGGTTTACTACGACATTGACAACAGTGGAAGCAGTTGATGGGAGCTTTTTTTGTAAAACCTAGAAGCGTGATGTTGTAGCAGCCCACGGTGGGGAAGTGTCAATATTTTGACAGTTACGTGGAAGTGTTGCGATGGATTCCACGTTTGATAGTCTTTCCTGATTTGACAAACAGTGTACATTGTACATAGATTGTACATTTGTACATACCAAGCTGATAACCACGAAGCAGCGCAATTACCATACCATAGTGTTATTATAAATAAAAAATAAATAAATAAATAAATAAATAAATAAATAAATAAATAAATAAATAAAATTACCTCTTTAAAATTGATACGATTCTCTCGCTCAATCTCTCTCTAAAAATATCTTTCTCTATCTGTCTGTCTGTCTGTCTCTCTCTGTCTGTCTCTGTCTGTCTGTCTGTCTGTCTCTTTCTCTGTCTCTTTCTGTCACTCTCTCCAATTCCTGGATTCATTTATCATGTATTCATACTACTACTAAAGAATGTTAGTTGCCTAATGTTAATCAAATTATTAAAATTCTCCCTCTCTTAAAAGCATAATTAAATTTCTTCAAATAACTAATTATAACCGACAAATGTTTTAATTATTTTAATTAAATCTACGCTGGAAAGTTGATCAATTGCCACGACCTGTGGGCGGTTAGATAAAAGAGAAAAGACGCTTTAGTGTACTTGGTGACTCAATCGTAATAGGCCTACTGGTATGGTACGGCAAACCCCCTATAGGCATTCTGCGCTAGTACCGGTGTTTTGTACCAATAATACCCGCTGAAATTATGCCACCATAGAAGACGACCTATCAACTTACTAAGATTTATTGTACTTAATTAATTGACAATAGGTGTTTTTGCGTGTGTTTTCGTGTGTATGTGTGCATGTGCGGTTATATGGGTGTATGTGTGTGTGTGTGTGTATGTAGGCTTATGTGTGTGTGTATGTATGTGTGTGTATGATAAATAACAATGCATTAAAATGTGCATTGTTTGTTTTTATAATAATAATAATAATAATACTAATAATACTAATACTAATAATACTAATACTACTACTACTACTACTACTAATAATAATAATATCGTGAATTCTGTCTGCGCTGCCTGAATATAATTATCTCTTTTATTGCCTATCTGTCCTTCCTCCCCTCCCCCCTCCCAATCGTCCTTTTCCTCCCCCCATCTCTCTCTCTCTCTCTCTCTCTCTCTCTCTCTCTCTCTCTCTCGTATTTATGCAAGACGCCAAACCCTATTCGAAAATCTTAGCAGAACATCAAAAACTTCAAGGTACAATTGCTGAAGATCCTAGAAAGGACATAAAAGAAGACATGTCGGTGACTTTGGGGCGTCCCATCGCCACTCTTCGGCGCCTTCATATAAAAAATCAAAGAGTATATAGTACCGGAGACTCAACTCACCGTTGAAGGTTCCCTTCTCTTCCTCCAGTGGTGCCCTTGGCGTTACGGCTGCAAGTTAGCTACAGTAGATGAGGCCGAAAGACGTATTGTTATATTTTAGAAGGAAACGATCAGCCTAACTTGTATGGCCTCTGAATCATCAAGGCGTCTGTAGACCACACTTGACCAGAATGACCCAGCTTGTATCTGATGATGATTATCAAAGATCGATACAGCTGTTAGTGGCCCTTGTATACATCAGAGTATTAGGTAATGTGACACTCAATTTGGATGGAGAATTTCTTTGGGCACACTGAATTATGAGAAACAAATGGTTTTAAAAAACTGAACGAATGTTATTACGAACAATAACAAAGAAAACCAAAAAAAAAAACCACACACATAAAAGTTACAGTGCCAATTTTCGATCTCTTCATCAAGCATGCAAAAGGTAACAGAACAAGTAAGCCTACACTTCCCAACGCAACTTCCCAAAAATGAATGAAATTGTGTCATTTAGGACAGAGGTCAACAACAACAACAACAACAACAACAACAACAACAACAACAACAACAACAACAACAAAGTATTAGTTATAATAGACGTTTTCCGTTTCTATTTTATCTCACTGGGAAACACTGACAGTTCATTTGTTACATTCTAAATAGGCGGAAGCAGACGGGATAACACTAAATAAGCTGACAACGATCTTATTAAAAGGGAAATCGATTGTGCAGAACGTCTGCTTCAGGTCTTGTATATATCAAGTCTGTGCTGTGACTGACTCGCGTCTCTATCTGTTGTTCCATATCTTCAAAATCACTCCTCCAAATAAAAGACTCTAGGGGCGGTCAAAAGGAACCAAAAGGTCATACGAGTATGCTGGCTTATTAGACTACATTTTAGCCTTGTTTCAAGATGGAACACTATTTCACATATTTTTGCTAATCCTGGTTGTCGCTGCATTGTAGCTGCAGTGATTTCCATGCTGAGAAAGTGCGTCCGCTTTGGTGACAAGAACGTTAAACAAAATGACACGCCGTTAAATATATTTCCATACACACCCACACGCAGCCCAAATATAAGCCTTTATTTTTCAAAAGTGTTCATTTTCTTGCCGAAATATTACGTTTGACTATTGACTATTATAAAATATCAAAGGTTTAGATATAAAGTCAGATCGGACAGTTTCTTTTAATCTCATAAAATAGTATAATGTGTGCATTATGTGATACTTTAATTTGTAATATTTGTATGTGCGTGTGTGTTAGAGCGAGAGGGTATGTGAGAGGGAGAGTGAGAGGGAGAGAGAGGGAGAGAAAGAGAGAGGGAGAGAAAGAGAGAGAGAGAGAGAGAGAGAGAGAGGAGAGAGAGAGAGAGAGAGAGAGAGAGAGAGAGAGAGAGAGAGAGAGAGAGAGAGAGAGAGAGCAAATGGGCTGTTTGCAGACAACATCGATGGAGACCGACATTGACAACTTTAATGTTAGTGTGTGCTGATATGGGTTGGAAATCAAGTAAGAAACTGACAAATGACAAGGTGTAGGGTGTGTTTTTTTGTTGTTTGTTTTTAAAATTTTTATTTTGCAGATACTAAAAGGAATGGAGGTGTTTTGGCACATTCTGCATGGTTGGTGGTGGGTTGCGATCAAGGTGATGTTTGTCGAGTGCACATGGGATGAATGTGGGAAAATCGAGTTTGCCGTTTCGCTAGCTTGACATATATTTTGGTAGTACCTTCACATGTAAGAAAGAAAATGTTTGATGACAAGAAAGTTGTAAATTTTTAAATAGTAGGAGTTCAAGCTGGTGATATTGTTACAACGTTAATTTTAAATCTTGTTAATTAATTTTTTTTCTTTTTAATGTTGTTGTTGGTCTAAAATCACTATGTGTACAGATCTTAAATGAAATGAATGAATGAATGAATGAAAATATTACGTTTATTCAAAAGTGTTGATTTTCTTGGCGGAGTTCTTATCCTAGGAAGCACAAAGAAAACTTTGAATGATAGGCCCCTGTCTGAACTCTATACAAACAAAACATGATCATCCTCGGATCAGCCAAATGTTAGATACAGTGCCAAACGTGTTTAGAAGATAATCAGTCACGATGTCCTTGACCTGTGAGAAAGCACACATATGAATGATCGACTATGCTGAGCAGTAGTTAAAGTATCCGCATTGTAGGCTAAATATGATGACTTCCGATGAATTTATTAGTACGATAAGGCAAAACGTGCGTTTTGAAGAAACAAGCAAAATTGGGAGCGACGGAGCGGACTGCCCGACTGACAGACAAGCGGACTTCTACTACACAATGGCCCATCATTTGAAGTACCTGTATACCGAAACTCAAATAAATCGCTTTAGCCGTCTTTGAGATATTGAGCAAAACGTGTTTAGAAACAAATAACTTCGCTGATCTTGACCTTTATCAGTACAGCACAAGTAATGGCACGGGAGGCAGGCCACTAACCTAGGTAATGTTTCTATGAAGTTTGGTTAAAATACATTCAGTGGTTCTTGAAATATATCTTTCAACGGACCCACCGAATTTTGGCTCGTTCCGATTCCCCCAGACTAAGTCTGGAAAAACAAAAATATAGGCCTACACAGTCTAATTTCTTGTTTTTTTTTGTTTTGTGTGTTTGTTAAACTCGATGTATGAGTTTAGCGGAGTGGATAAGGGTTGGAGTGCGTAGTGAGGGGGGTATGTGGGGTTGTTGAGGTGGAATTAGGCTAAAGGTTATACAGTCACAGGTCAGAAGTCAGTACCCAACATCGTAAGAACTTTCAAGTATCGTTGGGCTTAGCTATCGTTTGTGGTATACAATGTAATGGCGAATTACACGGTAGTAGGCGTTGCAGACTTTCGTCACGACCTTGCTATTTTAGAATTGTATTCACTTTGGTTCAGTTGATATGGTTATGTTGTTGTATTTCTATACTTATCTTTGAAATAATCGGAAATCAGAACGAGAGAGAGAGAGAGAGAGAGAGAGAGAGAGAGAGAGAGAGAGAGAGAGAGAGAGAGAGAGAGAGAGAAGTCGAAGTCGAAGTAGAAACCTTTAATAGGATAATAGCATTAGATCCTATGGGCCTGCCTTACAGCTAGTCAAAAGAAGTAGCATAACTTTAATTTGAGTCCTAATTATCTAAATACGCATACTACACCCTTCTTTCCTTCTTCCCCCATTCCCCTACACTTTCTTCCACCTCCCTACCACACACACACACACACACACGCAAATTTACACATTCTCAAAAACTTAAATTGTCGCAGGGTAGGAAAAAACAAAAGTATATAATCTTAAATATTAGGAACCAAGGGAGAGTAAAAATTTGTGGAGTCTAGTTTTAAGCGCTGTTATTGATTTACTATCCTTGACTTCTTGTGGAATTCCACAGACTTGGAGCAGAATACGACAGAGAAATATGTCTAAGCGTGGTTGTGGAAATGATAAATTGTGTCTGAAAGAAGAATAACGAGATGATGATTTGCTAAAAATTGTTTTTAAATAAGCGGGAGCTTTATCGTTCAGTATTTTGTACATTAAAACGGCTTTATTGTAAGTTAGATGTTTGTTAAGAGAGAGCATGCCAGCTATTTTTAATTTGGAATCAGTTGTGATGAAAGTATTGGGGATAACTAATTTTGCAGCTCTGCGATGAATAGAATTAATCTTTTTAAACAAGGCATCGTATTGTTGAAGCATAATCAATGTGAGGTTTGAGATGAGCTGTATAAAAAAGTTTTTTAGCATTTGCGGTTATGATAGATGAAAGCTTAGACAGTATAAATAATTTTGTTGAGAGAGTTTTACAAAGATTTTCAATATGTGGATGCCAACTGGTTTTGTTGTCAACGATTAGACCTAAAAGTTTATTACTTTCAATCTGTTTGAATTTTTTTCCATTCACGACTATATCAAGAGAATGTGGAGCCGATTGATGCTTTTATCTAGTTGTTATATACATAGCTTTTGATTTAGCCAGATTCAGAGACATTGTTTTAGACTGCACCAGTCAGCAACACTGTTAAGGGCATCTTGTAGAGATTGTTAAATTTCACATATGTTCCTCACTTGATTGTGCAATGTCGTGTCATCAGCTAACATATGGCATTCAACAGAATTACCTGAGAGATGTAATTGTAAATCATAAATATTAATACAAAATAAGATAGGGCCTAGAACAGATCCTTGAGGAAACCCGTGCATCACATGGCCTACAGAGAAAATTATTCCATGAATGTGTACACATTGATTTCGTTAATTAAATTAGGAACGAAAAAAAAATTAAAGCAATTGAGCCATTTAGGTATAGTTCAAGTTTCTGAAGCAGTATTAGGTAATTGACTAGGTCAAAAGCTCTGGGGAAAAAAAAAACTCCTGGCAAAGTAGATTTATTCATAGCGGGGAGCCATTTGTCAGTTAAAAGAGCAAGGGCAGTAGCGCAAGAATTGTGGCTTCGGAAACCAGATTGCAGATGGTGAAAAATACCAAGATCATCCATGTATATTGTTAGGTGAGTGTGAATATGTCATTCTAGAATCTTTGAAAGTGTATACAGCAGTAATATTGACCGACAGTTATTAAGATCAGAACTGACTTTTGATTTAGGAAGGGGAATAACTTTAACTTGTTTCCATGTAGTTGAAAATTCATTTTTAATACTGCATAAATTGAAGATGTATGTAAAGGAATTATTAATATAAGGCAAATAAATTTTCAAAATCGTATTACTTATTTCACCTGTCGATTTCTTATTTTTAAGTTTTGTTATGTATTTAGTAACTTCGTTTACAGTAATGAGAAGTATTTCAAAGGGTGAAGAGTTACTTGTTCTTTGCTTACAAAATTGTTAAAACCAGTTAGAACAAGCGCACTGTGTACATGTTGAGGAATCCGAGTTCAGTACAGAAGTAGTGACGGAAAGGAAATGGTTGTTAAGTCATCAGCAGATAAATTTGATGGAATTTCATGTTGATTTCAAGATGAGCCTTTAATAAAATAATTCGGTGCATGCCAAAGTTGAGAAATGTCTCTTTTATTTTCTAATAGTTTATTAAAGCAATTTCTTTTAGAGTTTCACACCATGTTTTTTTTAAATAAATTTTATTACAATTTTTTTGTACTCTTGAAACTGTTTGGCATATTTGAATTTGTCTCGCTGTGACATTGCATCAATGATTTCTGGAGTCAGCCATGATGGGAGTTTAGAATGTTTTACTCTTTTCTTTTTAACTGGTGCATGCTTGTTGACTATTGATAGATGAATAGTATGCCAACAATCAAGAGCAACATAAGGGTCATTATAATTACATACATCATCAAATGATGCATCATATAGATCACTCAGAAAAGCTCCACAATCAAAGTGTTTAAAGGACCGATATTTAATAAGACTATGACCTTTAATGCTTGATTTGGGCAGTTTAGTAAATTTTGTGCAGTATATTGGGAAATGGTCCCTTATGCTCATAGAAAAAATGGAAGCATGATCAGTCATTGTTAAAGGTGCGATGGTGTATATGTGGTCGATTAAAAATGATGTTGATGAGGTTACCCTAGTAGGTGAAGTTATCAACTGACTAAGGCCAAAAAAAGGATATTAGGTAGCCCCATCTAACTTCTGGTTTCAAGAGATCAATGTTAAAATCACCAAGTAAGAGTACATCAGCATTAGGCTTAGATTTATAAATATGGTCCATTGTAACGAAGCAGCGTTCGTTAAAAATCTATATAACAAATAAACTTGGAATGATAAAAAACACAAAAGAAGACTTTTTGTTTTTGTTTGAATACTACATTCACACTCATTTATTCCTCACTAAGACGACATAACACAACAATAATAATAAATCATAACACCAATTTGAGGGATGACGAATACGTTGATGTCCGATGATATTGTCTCAATGGCGCAGTCGATGTTCAATGAAGTTGACAGTCTTATGGCACGATGAAAAACAGATCCCCAATGTTTATGAATGGTTTACCGCATTATTGTCCCCTGATTAACTCCCACATAAAAACCCTAAAACAGACAATGTGAACAAAATTCTTAACGTTATGTCATAATATTATTTTCACCTTAAATCTATACATAATGAAACTTCGCCGCTCTTCTTAGGGCAAAACAACGGTCATTTTCTCCATTTTATGACCTTCACTATTCAAGTCCTTATTCTAAATACATTTCCATCAAAATCTATATTATTATCATTTCTTAATATCCAAGTACTTATTCTATATATAATCTATTGGTCTACGTACCTCCAAAGAGGGCTGGACACGACTATTTTACAATAACAAACACGCAGCTCAACATTCATTCATCCATTTTCTTCAGACCATTTTAACGAACACCGGAAATGGCGAAATGTGCGTCATCATGCAGCGATAATGACGTAACAAAAATATAATTTTATTTTGCACTAATATCGAGAGTTGAACAGACTCAATTCCTTACAATACTCCCCCCTCTCTACAAAAAAAAAAAATAAGGCAACTAAAGCCTTCTTTTTTTTTTAATATTCTAACGATATTTACATAAAATTGTAGCACACAAACTTTAAAACCAACAAAAAAATACATTATGTGCTATAGTAACTTTAACAACTATGTTAAAGCCCTTATGAAACTAGTCCACAGTTTAGGTTTCAGTCTTATTGACTACTGATTTTTCTTTCTTTTCTTGTTGTGATTATTGATCGATTTCAGCACGAGATAGTAAGTCAGCAAAAATGTTCTGAGTTCCTGGGATTGACTGAATATCAAACGAGAACTCCTGCAAACTCAATGTCCATCGCAACAATCGCGAATTCTTGAAGTTGGATGTCTTCAAGTACGACAGTGGTTTGTGATCAGTCTGGAGCATGAAATGTGTACCCCACAGGTAACGAGAAAATTTGTTGACTGCCCAAACAATACCCAAACATTCACGTTCAATTGTACTGTAACGTGTTTCTCGTTCCAACAATTTTCTGCTGGCAAACGCAACTGGGTGCAAATGTTGATCTCGTTCTTGTAGCAGAATAGCACCTAGTCCTACCGAACTTGCATCAGTACGGAGAACAAATGGATCTGCTAATCGAGGTAAGATAAGCACTGGTTTGGATGCTAAAAGCTTTTGAACCGACCGTAGTGCCTCAGCGCACACAGGTGTCCACACAATTTGACGTTTTGTATTTTCTTTTGTCAAATCAGACAGAGGAGCGGTTAGGGAAGCAAAATTCGGGATATATCTTCTGTAATAACTCAGTAACCCTAACAATGCTCGTACTTGACGTTTTGTTGTTGGTGTGGGTAATGCCATCATTTTGTCAATTTTCTTTGAGTCTGGACAAAGTTTTCCTTCTCCTACAACATGTCCTAGGAATTCAAGTTTCTGAAACCCTGCTTCAATTTTGGATGGTCTAGCATTCAAATTGAATTTTTCTAGCTTGCGCATGACCATGTCCACATGTTGAAGATGTGCTTGCCATTCGACACTGTGTATCAAAATGTCATCAAAAAAATTCAGAGATGATGCTTCTTCTAATTCTAATGTCCGCATCATTCGTGCAAATGTAGCTAGTGCAGAAATTAGACCAAATGGCATGCGTAACCACTGAAACAATCCTAAGTGAGTGGTAAATGCTGTTTTGTGACGGTCTAGAGGATTGATCAAAATTTGCCAGTAACCTTTAGTTAGATCTATCTTGGTAAAGTAACTTCCATTGGCTAACTGAGCAAAAAGCTGTTCTGTGTCTGGAATGGGTTCAGCGTCAAAAACAGTGACCTGATTGAGAGCTCTGTAATCAATACAGAATCTTGTTGATCCATCTTTCTTTTTAACAAGAACAACTGGAGCAGAATAAGGTGAAATTGAATGTTCAATTATTCCTGCTTCAAGCATTAGTTTGACTTCAGTTTCCACAATTTGTTTTGATGCAAATGGGAGGTCGTATGTCTTCTTTCGAACTGGCTCTGCAGTTGTTAATTCAATGTTATACATAACTGGACCTGAAAATAAACCTGCTGTTGATGACAAGTGTGCAGCAAAAGGTTGAAATGTCATTGTCAGATCTTGTTTCTGTTCAGCAGTCAATGCTGAATCATACTTGATATCATCGATAGTTTCTTGCTTTTGTGCTATTGGAGCAGTGGGTAATACAACACCGTCGTCAACAGTGTCATCAGTTACTCCGATTGACGTTTGGTTGCTAAATAGCATATCTGTTTCACAATTTGTGATATCAGACCAAAGAACTGTTTGAGGCAAACTGGATGTAATATTGCCAATGTGCTTGTTTTCAGCTTGTTGTGTAACTGTTTTCTTTGACTCAACAGTGTCATCATTGTGTACATTGATCGCAACGACTTGTGGTATTCTGCGATGATATTCTTTCAACATGTTTGCATGAAAAAGTTTATCACGGCCTTGCATTTTGATGCTATAGTCGGGGTGTTTGCATTCGACTACTTGATAAGGTCCTTTCCATTCTACAAGTAGTTTGTTTGAGGAAGATGGTAGCAGCACTAACACTTCAGATCCTACTTGAAATGTGCGTTGGTTTGCGCGTGCGTCATGATAATATTTGTTCTTTTCAACAGCGTGTTTAGTGTTTTCTTTTGCAATTGCCATTGTCTCTGAAATGCGATTTTTCAACTGAAATATGTACTCATACAATGGTTTTGCCTCTGAATCTGCTTTTGTTTGTTCAGTCCATTCTTCAGCTAGAATAGAAACTGGTCCTCTGGGTGTTCGACCAAACAGAAGCTCAAATGGGGAAAATTGTGTACTCTCATTTGGCAATTCACGACATGCAAATAGTAATGCAGGTAAGAATCGGTGCCAGAGCTTTGGTTCTTGTATGATTGTTTTCTTGAGCATGGATTTCAAAGTTCCATGAAAACGTTCAACACATCCGTTTGATTGCGGGTGGTATGGTGTTGTTCTAACCGCATTGACGGAAAACAAACGATGAAATTCTTTCATCAGATCCGAATTGAACTGTACGCCTTGATCCGATAAAATTTCTGATGGGATCCCTACACGAGAAAAAGTATCAAACAAAGCTTCAGCAATAGAAACTGAATCGATGTGTTTGAGAGGGATAGCTTCTGGATATCTTGTTGCAACATCAATAATTGTCAGAATGTATCTGTGACCTGCTTCAGATGGTGGATTGAATGGGCCTACAATATCGATAGCAACACGTTTGAATGGTTCATCTATGACTGGTGGTGTACATAAAGGAACTGGTTGTGTTTTCCCTTTTGGTGCTGTTTTCTGGCATATGTCGCATGTTTTGACGTAGTCTTTGACATCACGTGCTACTCCAGGCCAAAAGAAATGTTGTAAGACTCGCGATAATGTTCGACGTGTTCCGCAATGACCCGAGATTAGCAAATCATGCGCTGTAGCGAGTACTGCTGGTCTAAGACTAACAGGTACTAGAATCTGATGTGTGACCAATCCTTTCTTGACATGCTCTCTGTATAACACATCATCTTCTTGAAAGAACGAAATTGTAGCATTCTTTGTTTTGAACTTTCTTTTTCTTTCAGAATTGTCAAAATGTGGTGTCAGTGTGCTGTCTTGCTTTTGCAATGCAATTAGATCTGATCTAGTGATCTTCAAATCCTGAACAACCGTAGGCAACGGACGTTTAGGAATTGCCTCGCGTTTCTTCTGCGCGCGTGTGACAACAATAGCAGCGGTATCAGATACCTTTGCGTTTTTGACTTCTGCTTCATTTTCTTTCAAAGTTACACTCACAGAAACAACATCTGTGATACAATTCAAATTCCCTAGAATTAGATCTGCTACAGGTTTTTCAATCACGCAGCATCGCAATTTTCCAGAATAAAATTGTGTCTGCACTTCGACTTCAGCAATGTCGAATTCTTCTACATGTCCTCCAAATGAAATACATCGCACTTTTTCACCTGTGTATTGGTTGTCGTTCACTATTCTTTTCCGAACTCCGCAAACAGTAGCACCTGTATCTCGCAAAACGGATACTGGCTGTCCATTGACAATGCCATCATGGAGCTTGAGTGATCCTGAATAATCAATGCCCTGCAATGAGCAAACAACTTGTGATACTGATGTAGCTTCTAGTTCTACATTTTGTTCTGCTGTTTCTTGGTATTCATAACCTGTGTATGAAACATTGCCGTATTGCATATTTTCGGGTGTAGAGCATTGTCGGGCAATATGACCCCACCCTCTACATCGGTAACACTCTTTATTGACCTGTGGTTGTCTGTTCCCAGTGTTCTGATTGTGGTATGGTCCTTGATTATACATGCGTAAATTGTGACCACGGTTGGCATTTGCATTGAACTGTTGTCTATATGAATGTCCACGATTTGCTTGACCATTTTGGTTATTCTGACTATCAGGACTTTGGTTTTGAGTGTTCTGACTGGGATTAGTCTGCATGCTTGATGGTGTGTAACCCCCTCGGTTTTGAATAAATCCGCGGTTACGGAAACGATTGTACCGTTGGCCTCCACGAAAGCCTCCACGTTGAAATTGTTGTTGTTTGTATGTCTGTCCGGTGTTGTGCTGAGTTCCAGGAACATTGCAACTCACCGATGCAAACAAATCAACCGCACCCGCACGGGCTAACGATTTTCCGGGGTGTGCTTCACGGTATGCATCTGCGATAACCGTCATTGTTTTGAGATCTTTCGGGTTATGTTCGCATATATGTGTGGCTAAGTCTTTTGACACGCTCTGCATGAGTTGTTCTCGCAAAAACAAGTCTAACAAGGGCTCAAAATTACGTTCGATTCCTGACAAAGTTATCCAACGATCAGCCAAGTGACGAATTCTAACGGAAAAACTCAAAAATGACTCGTCTGAACGTGGTTGTGCTCCTCGCAACAATTTACGGAAACCTTCAGTAGTGCATTCAAATTTCTTCAAAAGACCTTCTTTCAACATTTGATAAGAAAAATCTGGGGCAGCTGAAAGAGTATGATACAACTCTACAGCTTCTCCTTCAAGCAATACTGACAAAGCCTGTGACCAATCTTCTTCTTTCCACTTTGATTTACGGGCATATTCTTCGAAACGGTACAAGTACGAATCTATCGTATCTTTGCCTTGTTGGAAATGAGGCATCTTCGGAAGACATGCACGATACGTTCTATCAGTACCATGAGTGCTAGCGCTGTTGTTAGTATTTCCTTGTAATTCTAGTCTTCTCATTTCTAGTTCATGTTGCATTCTATCTCTGTCTAACTGGGCCTGTCTTTCTTTTTCTTTGTCCTGCCTATCTTTTTCTTCTCTGTCTATCTGGGCTTGTCTTTCTTTTTCTTTTTCCTGCCTATCTTTTTCTTCTCTAACTATCTGGGCTTGTCTTTCTTCTCTTTCTATCTGGGCTTGTCTTTCTTTTTCTTCTCTAACTATCTGGGCTTGTCTTTCTTCTCTTTCTATCTGGGCTTGTCTTTCTTTTTCTTCTCTAACTATCTGGGCTTGTCTTTCTTCTCTTTCTATCTGGGCTTGTCTTTCTTTTTCTTCTCTAACTATCTGGGCTTGTCTTTCCCTTTCCTGTCTTTCTATAGCCCTTTCATGCCTCTCAATACACTTCTCTACATAGGCCTTTTTCTCAGCTTGATCTGAAATACCGAGTAGTTCAGCCTGTTGCAAAAAATCTTTGATCATATCAGAAGTTATCTCCGCCATGGTGTAAAAATAAAATTCAAAGATAGAAAAACGAAACAATGTAGTTATTTATCAACAAACAAAACTTTACAACGCTTTACGTCAGTGTCCTATGATGACGCCCACTTCACTTCACAAAAATATATCAATTACATCAATACTCAAGTGATCAACTATCTTTTTTTTTTCTTCTCAAATATTTTACAACTATATCTTATTCTTAATATTCTCTTCTCATCTCACTTCTTTTATCTCAAAAATGTACTCTCTTTACTTATTAATTCTTTAAATATTTTCTCACAATATCTTAATATTCTCTTTTCATCTCACTTCTTTTATCTAAAAAATGTACTCTCTTTACTTATTAATTCTTTAAATATCTTCTCACAATATCTTCATATTCTATTTTCATCTCACTTCTTGTATCAAATATGTTCTCCTTTTACTTATTAATTCTTCAAATATCTTCTCACTTAATATTCTCTTTTTTATCTCAATAAATGTATCTCTTCATAACACTTTAACAAAGTCAATCACAATATCAATTGATGACTAATCATCTGTCATTGTTCAAAACTTCAATGTCACTTTTTCCAAGGACTGTTCATATTATTCACTTCAATGTCACTTTTTCAAAGGACTGTTCATATCATTCACTTCAAATCAGATTATCTGTCATGTCTCTGTGATTCACACTTCTTCATATATATATATCTTCAGGTCTGTCTCTTCTTTTATTTCATCACATTGTTCTCGTCTTTTCTCACACTGTTAATGTTCATTTTGTTCCACATTATTTTCCACAAAGTCAAATTACTGTTCTATTTCTTTCACAACACATTCATAACAATGCTTCAATTTTTTTTTTATCATTCCAACTTTCACATTTTTTTTTTCGAATCACGTCAGGGTCACCAAATGTAACGAAGCAGCGTTCGTTAAAAATCTATATAACAAATAAACTTGGAATGATAAAAAACACAAAAGAAGACTTTTTGTTTTTGTTTGAATACTACATTCACACTCATTTATTCCTCACTACGACGACATAACACAACAATAATAATAAATCATAACACCAATTTGAGGGATGACGAATACGTTGATGTCCGATGATATTGTCTCAATGGCGCAGTCGATGTTCAATGAAGTTGACAGTCTTATGGCACGATGAAAAACAGATCCCCAATGTAGATGAATGGTTTACCGCATTATTGTCCCCTGATTAACTCCCACATAAAAACCCTAAAACAGACAATGTGAACAAAATTCTTAACGTTATGTCATAATATTATTTTCACCTTAAATCTATACATAATGAAACTTCGCCGCTCTTCTTAGGGCAAAACAACGGTCATTTTCTCCATTTTATGACCTTCACTATTCAAATCCTTATTCTAAATACATTTCCATCAAAATCTATATTATTATCATTTCTTAATATCCAAGTACTTATTCTATATATAATCTATTGGTCTACGTACCTCCAAAGAGGGCTGGACACGACTATTTTACAATAACAAACACGCAGCTCAACATTCATTCATCCATTTTCTTCAGACCATTTTAACGAACACCGGAAATGGCGAAATGTGCGTCATCATGCAGCGATAATGACGTAACAAAAATACAATTTTATTTTGCACTAATATCGAGAGTTGAACAGACTCAATTCCTTACATCCATCATGTCTGAACAGTAATCAAACCAGTCAGCAGTGTCAGCTGGATTGCTGTACAGGATACACACAAACACATGCGAGGTTGTGGCCGCATGCTTCAGCTCTAGCCAAACACATTCAGTATTTACGTGTTCAAAGTCTTGCCTTCTTAACGGTGAAAGGCTAAATGGATGTATGAATGTAAACTGCAACACTAGTTTTACCGTAAATCTGGGCATCACGTCTAATAATAACATAATCTGGAACACTTATTAAAGAGTCGCATATTTTAGAACTAAGCCGCGACTCTGTAACGCCCTAGAGATTAAGTTTTGGATCTGTATTCAGCAAAAACACTGACAGATCTGGCTGGCACTTCAGCATTCAGGTTGACAATGTTCAGATGACCGATCTTCAACACAGACATTGTCTACTCAATCAAAGCAATTGTCTACGGTGAACAAAATACGAAACATGAATACATGAATATATATACTTTCAAAATCAGAAGCACAGTAAGGTATACGCAAAGCTTGAATGCTTCTTGCACCAATTTTGCAGTCTTTTATATATATTCACAAATGATAATAAGGAAACAGAATATAAAGTATATAAGACAAATATAAACAATAGGCAGCAAACGGGTGCTAGTTATTGCTCAACATGGCAGCATAAACTATGATTCCCCTCACTACACCCTCCGCCCTGCACCCCCCCTTTCCCACCCCTTCCCACCCCCATCCGAGAAAAAGAGAGATAGAGAGAGAGACAGAAAGACAGGGACAGATAGACGGACAGTCAGACAAACAGACAGACAGTTGGGTAGGCAACCTTTAAATTTTGTTTGCTCAGGCAAACGAAGCTATACTTCAATGTCAGTGACTTCCAGTGAATTGTGCGTGTGGTCTGCAAGGAGACATTATTTAAATTTCAAAAGACTTTTCTTTCGTGTTGTTTAACAATAAATAACGAGAAGTGGCTTAAATATGACCTAGGCTGGACTTTTTACAGTCTTCTGCTTCCGTTTGAAAGGTTGTAGGTGTACTTAACACAATTAGGTGTCATTCCCGCACACACATGGCAGGGTAGTTGGGTTGTATTGTCTCACGGGAATCAACGTTTTACAACCACTTTTCAAACAGAGAGAGAGAGAGAGAGAGAGAGAGAGAGAGAGAGAGAGAGAGAGAGAGAGAGAGAGAGAGAGAGAGAGAGAGAGAGAGAGAGAGAAGACTAAATGAAATCTGAGAGAAAAAGGGAGAGAGAGAAAAGACTTTAAATAAAATAAGAGAGATAGAGAGGGAGAGAGAGACAGGCAGACAGAGACAGAAGGAGACAAAGGGTGAGTCAGAGAGTGAGACAGAGGGTGAAAAAGAGAGTACTGGCGTTTATAGTTTTTTTTAATAATATTTTATATAAACTTCGCTTTTTTTGTGGTTTGATGGTTAAGGTTTAGCTTGTCTGCTTAACTGCCTACATGTTTTGTTAGGTGTTTGGTTGATTTAGCGATTGAGTGACTGACTAGTTAGTTGTCTTTATTGAATGTCAATAATCTGTCTCCTAACCCTTACCCACCACGCTACCCCTAACACACACACATACACAAACACATAGGTGT
>CM072516.1:73137785-73182587 GCA_036898135.1 Oncomelania hupensis
TGCTTTACATGACTCGTGGACACTTTTGTTTGATGTGTCACTTAAATGTATGATGACTGAACGATGACCTCGCGTCGCCATAGAGGGTAGAGAGGATGGTAAGGGAAAGGGGTGGGCGGGTGAGAGGGCAGAGGGTTAGGCGGAGGAGGTAGTGTGGTAGTCTTTTGGACATGGGGGTGAGCGGGGGAGGTTGAGATGAGGCATCGGTGGCACACAGAGTTGGTTTGATGCTGGCTGCTTGATAGCTAGATGTCTGACACACCCGTATCAGAAGGACTGGCGTGTGCGTGTACATAATTATATAATTACTATTAACAAATATTCTTCATCAGCATGCATGTTGGTGTGTTCATGATTATGGCAATGGAAAGACAGATAGAAAGAGAGAGAGAGAGATAGGAAGAAAGACAGAATCAGACAAGAAGAAAGACAGAGACACGGAGACAGAGAGATTTAGAGAGACAGACAGAGACAGAGAGAGAGAGAGAGAAAGAGAGAGAGAGTGAGTGAGTGAGAGAGAGAAAGAAGTCGAAGTCGAAACCTTTAATAGGATAATAGCATTAGGTCCTTTGGACCTGTCATACAGCTAGTCCTTAATAAACAATGCAAAACAAACAAAATAATTAACATAAAATAATTTGAAACAAACATATTACTTCACTACAAATCACTAAGCAAATTAATGCATTTTAATACACATACTCCCACCCTTCTTCCCCTCACCATCATTCTCCTCCTTTCTCCGCATACACACACACACTTACACACACATCTTTGTCTTTTGGTTGATCTGCTGACGCGTAGTTTTTTCCACCGTTGTGCCGACTCCTTCATTTTTGAAGTTAGAGGTACAGAAAACTACAGTTTTACTTCTTTTCCTTTGCTGAAGCTTATTTTGTGGTGGAATATTCGATAGCTCAAAAAAAGCAAAACTAGACTTTACGTGCTCTGTGGAGACCACACGTGTATAAACGTTGTGGTGACCACACACAAACTTTTTACACACGAACACATGACATCGAAATTTCTGCCGACATTCACTTTCCCGCCCAAATTGTCCCGACTTTACACACAACAAATTGTGGTGACCACATGTGTTAAATTTCTGCCGACATTCGCGTTCCCGCCCAAATTGTCCCGACTTTACACACAACTAATTGTGGTGACCACATGTGTTAAATTTCTACCGACATTCGCGTTCCCGCCCAAATTGTCCCGACTTTAAACACAACTAATTGTGGTGACCACATGTGTTAAATTTCTCCTGACATTCACGTTCCCGCCCAAATTGTCCCGACTTTACACACAACTAATTGTGGTGACCACATGTGTTAAATTTCTGTTGACCATCCAACCACTTTCTACATTCAAACAGAACAGAAGCCAGCATTGCAAACATGTAAGGTGTTGCCAAGTGAAGAGTTTATGTATTATTATTAGGTTAGATCATTATTATTATTATTGATTCTGTTGTGCGTTGGTGCATCACTGTGGTTTCAATGTTTATGTCTGAATGCCACATTATGTACACATTGGATTGCTTATATACACTGTGTAGTGCAAGCAAACTGAAGACTTTGAAGAGTAAAAGTGAGCGAGAGAAGCGATCTGCTATTATGGTCAGATCTCTAATGGCTGTGATTTAAAAATTATTAAGAACTAGTGGTTTTTGTACCCTGGCAAGGCAGGGTACACAGGTTGCTGTTTAAAATGTAGACAGAGAGACAACTGTTGTGAGTGAGTTTCATTTGGACGATGATACCTCCCCATATCCCCCTTGATACCTCACAATACCCACCCCCTCTGATATCTCCCCGTTTCCCCCCTGCCCCCCCCCCCCCCCCCCCGGTTTCTTTTTATTTTAGCCGATGATTTTGTACTTCTGCCTTCAAAACGTCGTTTTGCTCAACCCATTTCGAAAACTAAAAGATATTCAAACTCATTTGCACCCTCTGTTGTCCGCATTCTCAACGTTTATACAATGTAATACAATGGATTGTTTCTTACGATTGATTTCATTGATTCTGTGTCACTATAGACTATAGATATAAGCTGCTGTTTGCTGTGTGAGTGGGTGAGTGGGTATAATTCCAGAGAGAGTGAGATTTTTGCTGGTAGAAACTATTATTTGTAATATTTGTTTTTATAGTTGATATTTTAGTTTACTTATGCATTTAACAGCACATTTATTTTTTTGATTGGGAGTACTCTCTGTGTGTACGTAAGGTCATTTTTAATTTGTATTATTATTCTTATTGGTTATTTTTGCGCCAATGCTGCCTTTGTAATTGTAATTGCTCAGTTTGAGATGAATAAAGTTGTGTGGTATTGTGTTGTGTTGTGTTGTATAGTATTGTATTGTTGAAACGTAAATTTTTTTAACCTGCCAGTGGGTATGCTCAGCCTTAAGATGAATGAAATTGTATTGTGTTGTAATGTATTGTATCTTTCTGCGGAGAAACTATTATCTGGGACATTTTGGGGCAGTTTACTTTTATCACATTCACCTCTAGTTTATTGTATGTATTTAACCGTATATTTTGTTATTTATCTGTTAATTTTTTTAAAATTATTTAATAATTGGATTACTTCGCATGTGTATGTAATATTATTTTTAATTCTTGTGTATTCTGCTATGTCGCGCTGATCCTGCCATTGTAATTGCTCAGTTTGAGATGAATAAAGTTGTATTGTATTGTATTGTATCTTTATTAATTTGAACCTTATTATTTGTCATGTAACACATTTTGATCACTGTGGATGTTTCAAGATTTCCGACTGAATCTAGTTGGCGAGAAAATCACGGACACATTTCACATCCAAATGCTGTGCAACTCTTACAGAAGATATGTTCCAGCAGCATAACACAAAGCACTGAAAAGTAAAAAGCATGCATTTTATCTCACAGACCAGAATTTGTCGGAAATCCTGCAACATCGGCAATAATCAAAGTGACGTGTTAAAATCATTATAAAAATGCTTTTTAGCATCTGCAGTTATGATAGATTGAAGCTTAGACAACATAATTAATTTTGTTGAGAGAGTTTTACAAAGATTTTGGATATGTGAATGCCAACTGAGTTTGTTGTCTACGAGGACGCCTAAAAGTTTATGACTTTCAAACTGTTTAATATTATTTACATTCACGACAAAATCAAGAGAAAGCAGAGCCTGCTGATGCGTTTGTCTAGTTATTAACATGGCTTTTGATTTAGATGGATTCAGTGACATATGATTTAACCTGCACCAATCAGCAACATTATTAAAGGCACCTTGTAGAGATTGCTGAATTTCACCTATGTTCCTCCCCTGATTGTGCAATGTCATATCATCAGCTAACATTCAACAGAATTATCTGAGAGGTGTAATGGGAGAGAAAGAGTGCGAAAGAGAGAAAAAGAAAGAAAAAAAAAGAAAGAAAAAAAAAAAGAGAAAGAGAAAGAGGGAGAGAGAGAGAGAGAGAGAGAGAGAGAGAGAGAGAGAGAGAGAGAGAGAGAGAGAGAGAGAGAGAGAGAGTGAGAGAGAGAGAGAGAGAGAGAGAGAGAGAGAGAGAGAGAGCCCGCGTCATCCAAACACACACAAGATATAAAGTAAAACATCCATAATCAACTTTTATTCCCTTGAAAAGTTCATAACTATTATCTCCCCTAGGCACACATAGCAACAAAATCTGCTGTCCATCATGTGTGACTTTTAATGACTTAAGCAATCCCTGTGCTCAGGATTTATTAACAGATGCCACACATCCACCATTAGTTGCTTGCAGAAGAAAAAAAAGGAAGTCGAAGGTCAGGAGGAAACATTCCTTAGATAATCTGTCAGTGTGATTGACTTTTTGTTAATGCTGCTACCATCTTTGGTTCATGCTGCAAAATTAGTTCCATTATTGGTGTGCATATAATCTAATCTATATTATCTAAGCGGGAACCACAGACATAAACATCACGTCTTTCTATGAAAAGTTACAGGAGGTGAGGAAGGATTGCACAAGGGAAGTGGTTGCAATCTTTAGGTGACGCATCAATAAACAACAGTTAGATGAGATAGGTGCTTGTGAGCGGAACTCTCTAGGAGCATCATCAATAAACTACAGTTTGTTAAAACGGGGGATTGCTAGGTGCCTGCTATGAACCAATAATGAAGGGTACTATACTACATATATGTACCCTTTTATTAAAAAAATCAGTGCGAAAGAGAAGATGATCCTTATCTGCTATTGTGTTTTAAATGTGTTCTTGTTAAAGATAGAACACATTTTTAAAATTTGTAATTAACACAATGTTTAACAAAGGTATATGATAAAAGGTAAACATTTTCCTTTCATTCTTCTATAATTCCCATGTCTGATGTCTGAAATCACATAAAATGTCTATGTCTCAAATCACGTCAAAAATACTGATCACGGAAAACAGTCGTTCTAAATTTTGATGAAACAAGTGGTCAGACTGAGACTAAGAGGCTTTAGTGAAGAAACAACCAAAATTCCTAACCACGAGAACTGGGTAATGGAGGGAACAGGGAGATAAACCTGAACTGTGCAAACTGAAAAACATCGCACAACTCAACTATTGCTATCCAACATTTTGAATATAACAGGATCTTAAAATAAAATTAAAATTAAATTTAAAAAAATCTTCCCTCCCTCCTCTCCTCCCCACCTCATGGTTGCTCCCAATATGCAACACAATATGCGAAGCCTTTTCAACATAAGTCAAGTTTCTTTCAAATTCAAGCACTGTCGACACTTACAAGCCCTGCAGACTCGTAGTGTTGGCGTCTACAGTCCCTGGCGCATACGTACTTTTCAATATATCCATTTGTCATTTCCATTTGGTTTGTTTACCTGTTTGTTAGCCAATTGTTGTTGACACGGTAGATCAACACACTGTGACAGTAGGGCGATACTTTCGGCGATGGCATACCCACACAAACAATCAGCTACCACAGCTAAACAGGTACATTAAGAAAAATATGTATGCGCCAGAGACTGTAGACGTCAATACTACTAGTCTGCAGTGCTTACACTGCATGAATTTGACAGAAACTTGCCTTTTGTCAAAAAGGTCTTTCCTGCGCCGTGACGTCAACAAGTGTTGCTTACCGGCAGCAACCGCCACACAATCCCTAGTGTGAACTATGCACTGTACAAAATCTAACACGTACAACTAAATGACCATGCGTAAAAGAGAACAAAACTGTTGTAGCTGAAAAAATTTACTTGGATAGAAAAAACCAAACTAAACATCTTATCCTTTGTAAGGAAACATGTCTCGCACAGAAAAACCCCAATGGCACTAACAAAAGTGCTAGATCACAAATTCCGAACAAATTGTTAAATCTGCAAACCTAAGTTTAACACAAATAAATATGCAGCTCATGGTGCAATGTCAAAATAGAATAAACGCTAAGACCCAATAAACGCTTTCTAAAACCAAACTACATAAATGGTTAACTTGCATGGATCAGTACCATGTTGTTTGCGCATGATTACACAGATTTTGTAGTCTCCGGATTCACAGGATGTGATTACGTTCTGAGATCCTGAGGTCACTTCACTTCCGCCCCTCTCTCTCCGCCATGGAACAGCAGAGTAAACAGCATCTTTGAACACGCGGGATTTTTTTGTAAGCATTACGAGTAGTTTTATGATTTTGCATGACTTCACACATGTTTTATTGACTACTGACTGTTATTGTAGTTAATATATGCTGCAAAATGTAACAAGACAGGTAATTTTCTCTGCAGAGAGAATAAATTGCTAATAAAATGAGTTTGGTTTTCGTTCTATCTAGTTCTGCACAGATAGTGTTCGATTTCCTGAAGAAGTAAGCATCGTATCTTTCAAAAAAAAAGATTTTGGGTGGAAACAGTACGTTCTGTCTATGTAAGTGGGGGCGTCGAAAACATGGAAGTGACCGGAAAAATAAGAGAAATGTGTACGTAGTACCTTACTTCTATCATTTTATTTGAAAATCAAAAAACCTCTAAGGATTCACTAAAAGCGTTCTTTTTTAAATCAGTTGTTTGTAAATTTATATAGTTAAGTAGTTATTTCTTGCTTACAGGGTCCAGCGCACTGCAAAGGGTCGAATCAGGACCACAAAATCTAGACCAGAATTTGGTTAAAAGAGGACTCACTCCTGATCCATATAAAAGATCTGTCAAAACAAACCCTAGTGTTAAAACCGAAGGCACTCCACCAGCCGATAATTTATAATAAAGGCATCCCACGCAGGGGACGATGAGGCTACACTCTAATTTATCTAACCCCCGTTTACAAAAATAAAATAGAATACAAACATCATTATAAATTATCAATAAAACATACATATAAAATGCCTACATTGCTAAATAATAACATCATAGGAAGCCCTAGTGACCACCTGGCAGAGAGCGTCCAATATTCCCAAGCTGATCTAACAGACCTCATACACAAATAAAAAGTCTTGTCCCGGAAGAATTTTCAAGAAAAAAGGTAGGTTACTGGTCTAGTGAAGAAGAAGATAGTATAGCAGATTGATAGAACAGAGCAGGAATGAGAAAGAGCAAATGAGAAGACAGCGACAGTGGGAATTTCAAGCACTAAATTTCCAGAAAGTGGGGATACTATTTATACTGAAAACCCCCGGCACCCCAACGGGGGTAAAGATCTGCCGAAACAACCCTAGTGGCAACACTGAATGCACTCCACCAGCCGGTCACTTTACAATAAAGGCATCCCACACAGGGGACGATGAGGCTACACTCTAATTTATCGAACCTCCGTTTACAAAAACAAAATATAAGATTAACAACGTAATAAAATATCAACAAAACATACCAAAAAAATGCCTACATTGCTAAATAATAATATCATAGGAAGTCCCAGTAATGGAATTTTGCACTGGACAAAATCTAAGCAGTTTACTTCAGATTGTTTCTGATGAAGTCTTTAATATTTTTCCATTTGCGATTTGCAAGTACTCTGCTCTGTTCTTGTGCAGCCTCAATTTCAGCTTTCCCTGGTAACTTGCAGTTTAGAAAGAATTTAGCAAAATGCTGATCCACAGCGTTTCTCTCCTCCGAGGTCCACGACTTTCGTGCTGTGTTTGCTCTTGTCTTCCTCCCTGAAAAAAGCAACACAAATGTTTAATACACTCGAAAAAACCCAAACAGCTAAGCAACCTTGATAACAAACTGCATGATCTGGGTGTTGTTTAGGAACTAACCCACTGAGCCTGCTTTCTGTTCTGTGTTTGATGTTAGCACAAAGTTTACACACATGGTCACCACAAAGTTGTGTGTAAAGTTAGGACAATTTTGGCGGGAACATGTTTGTCTTCAGAAATATTAATGTCTTCTGTTCGAATGTAAGAAACATGGTTGTGGTCACTGCAACATTTTACACATGCAGTGTCTCATTTTGGCGCCTAACGTTGGATTATGACCGTTTTTTAACTCAAATGTCTGAGTGACATAAAAACCAGTCGGGTGTGACCGATACACTTGTGTCACAATCCCACATCCCATATAATGATAGGCGAAGATGACAGATAAAACCCAAACCAACACGTGATCGTCTTTCTACAAATACCTGTGACAAGTTGGGCCTGTGGCAAGTGGTGCCTGTGACAAATCAGGCTAATCCCATAAAATGCATGCTTAAGATTGATGCACAATTTTTAAAATCAACACTTACCAGCGAAAATATACTATTTTTAAATCTATGCTACTTTACTAGTGTTATAATTTAGTTGAATGTAACTTACTTTTTGGATGAGACGACGAACACGGTTGCCCATCACAATCACTGTCGTCAACAACACCACAATCGGCAGTTCCTGGACAAAGAAAAAAACAAATGATTGGCTAAGTTTTTCACTATTTTTTCATAGAGAATTCTGTGGCACAAAAAGAGTTAAAGATCACAAGTATCCAGCAAAATAAATGCCCTTTTTCAAAAAACACATTACTTCTTCCATCAACTCTTCCATTACCTGTGCCAATCCCATATGTGAAAGGTGTTAGTCAAGTCACTTACTTTTGGTTTTGGTTGGAGAAGATGAACACGGTTGCTTATCAGAAACACTGTCACCATCAACAGCCCCTGTACAAAGAACAAATAAACATTGCTTCAGCCACACAACAGCATTGCCTATCTCAGAGATATAAAAACAGATTCACATTAACAGTTTCAGTGATCGAGTCTCAAGGTTTTTTTCCCTATCACTTATGAAAATACAAAAAGAGACAGTTGTGAATTATGTCAATTATGCAACATTGACTATATCGCTGATATACGAGTATATCCAACAATATCACATAACTGTCCCCTTTACCCAATTATGAGTTTAAAATGTGTCTCACCATCACTCCATACATAGCAAGTGACTTATTTCGACAGAGACACATGAAACCGAAAGAACTGGCATCACATTTTATCAGCAATTTTCTCTATTTTCAGAAGAAAAAGAACTTGGGCAATTATGTTGTGCTCCTCTTGATTTGTTTAGATATGATATAAATGGAAAAAACATGAAAGACACAGGAGGTCCACAAATATATAACGACAGTTGAACTTGAATATGAGTGGCTGACCAAGCCAGTGGCTATTTGCAACTTTTTGAGTTTAAGTCTAGAGAAGCTGAGACTTAGCCAGTTATAAATATTGTAGTTTAATTTTTTTTCCATATAGCAAAATTAATAATGAAAACAGATTGAAAACAAGTCCTTAGACCTTTAGCGGCACAAATTACTGTAGCATAATATTTATGTCTTGCAGGAGTTTTAATAATCTTTCTCCATAACTTCTATCTTTTTGGCATACTGCAAAGGAGTCATTCTTTGTACACACAGCAAAAGTGTTTACATGCTAATAGCCATTACTGTTTTTTTTTAATTACAAAAGAGTGCCGAGTAGCTGTCTCCCTGTCGAACTAAACTTCCTCTCAACCAGTATTGGAATGAAGCATACGTGATACTGGTTTAGGAAAACGGAAGATTATTGATTGTTTTAGGCGGAAGAAATTATTCAGAGGCAGAAGAGCAGAAGAAAGCTTTGAATTGTGGAAGAATTTTCCGCCAAAACAGAAGGTAGTCAGGTCTCATTCCCATATTGTCTTTCAATTCAACTCAACTTTTTCATTAATCTATCAGTATCAGTGACACAAAACAACTAACAATTTACTGACTTGCACAATTGGAAGACCTTTCAGCTGGATGCTGACGAATTGTTGAGAGAGGTGCCGTTTCCTTGCAGGCCTTTTCAGCTGGCTGCTGGTGGATTAGTGAGAGAGGTACCGTTTCCTTGCAGGTCTTTTCAGCTGGCTGCTGGCGGATTGTTGAGAGAGGTGCCGTTTCCTCGCAAACAACGTCCTCTTCTTCTTCTTCATCACCCTCTTCATCCAAAACTGTGATTAAAAAATACCATCCTGACATGAAGAAAGCAATGAAAATGAAAATACTTGGTACTTACTTACTGCTAACACTGTTAACTGTAGGTAGTGGCAGCCCAATTTTTTTTAAACTTTGTGTTTTCAAATATGTGTTTTGTGAAACTATAACAAAATGCAAGCAAGAGTTTACAGGTGTGAGTTGTTAATGCAACTGGGCGATAATTGTCGATGAATTTCCGAGGTTTGTTTTGTTTTAAAATGGGTACCACAATGGCTTGACGCCGGCCAAAAACATTTCTTAAAATGATTTAAAGGGATACTTTTAAAAGAAAGTGGAGCACGTTTGACCATTAAATAGTAGACCCCATCCGGACCAACACTCTTATTTACCGCTCGAAGCATCTCCAACATAATGAAGGGAAGCATGACACCCACCCCCAACCCCTCCCCCCACCCCACAAAAAAATGCCAGTGGCAATAGAATTTTTTTTAAAGGCCTATAGAAAGTTATTGAGTTTAATCACTTACTATCAGCAGCAGAAACTGTAATTTCATCCAGAGTCTTCCCACGAATGGTTGCGAGGTTGCCTTTTTCCAGTGCCAGCAGCAACTTTGACACCTTTGCAGCTTGGTACGTCTGCTGTGGGAGGCGATAGAATTCCCTGTGGATCCTTATGTCATGGCCCATAAAATCAGCCAGAACATCCAGTTCATGATCTTTTAGATTGACCACTTGGGATATAGTGGCAATTTGTTTCCTCAGCTTGGTTGATGTGATGATTTCTGGATGTTTCACACCACACTCTGCCACTTCATCCCTAAGGCAGTCACTGCCTCTGATATGTCCAAGTGAACCGCCGCCTTGTCTTGGAAACAGAAACGTGTTGTCAGGGTTGATGCCCACCTTGTCTCTTGTGAATACAAGGGTTTTCAATGAACCCTTCATTGCAGATGTCAACAAAATTGGAACAGTTCTCCCTTTTTTCCCAGGGATCTCTATTCTTGTCAAGCATCGACTAAGTTTTAGCTCGAGTTTTGAGAAAACGTTTCTTTCAATCTCATCGTCATGAGAGCAGGTTTCAGAGTGCTGTGTGAAATGGGCTACTTTCATTTTTGACACTTCACCTTGGCGTCTCCTGTTGAACATCATGATTTGTGTCAGCGTGACGCTGTTCAGAGTTTTCCAATTTTCAGCCACAGTGTCACTGTCAGCTGATAGTGTGTCCGATTCTAGCAAATCAGCACACCTTTTTGCCTTTTCCTGGAGATGGCTTGACAGAAGAACAATATCAGATGTCACAGGCAACAGGCATGGCGAATTCATCTTCCTTTTTTTGAGAGTTCTCAGCGCATGGTGGGATATCCGCTGATTCCAGGTCAACTCAATGAGTTTGATCATTTGCAATGCTTTTTGCTCTCCCACACTGTCAAGGTTTTGCAAACAGACTGATTGATGGATTAAGGCACACTTTTTGAAGTACATACCACAGTTTTTGGCGAAAGACGGTGTGTCAAATTCCTGCGAGTCGCCATTGTAACCAGCAAGTCGCTTTGTTGCCTCAACCAATGCATCATACTTGTCAGGCGAGATACAGTCAGTTAAAGACACAGGACTGCCAACAACTTTCCTAACTTCGAGCAGCACTTTGGCAACAGTTCTGACCTTTGTTCTGATGTAGTTGTGCATATCTGGGTCGTGACCATTTTTGTCAAACTCAACTTCCCCATATTTTGCAATCAAATGGTCTGTTTTGGCAAGAGTGGACACAACATCTTTTCTAAAGGAACTCTGGAACTCTGAAAACCGAGTGCTTTTTGTCTGGTTTGGGAGAAGACACTGACCCTTCCTGACTCTTCCTCCCCTGACCTTATCACCAACAGTGGCAAAAGAACAAGCGTGTCTGTACAAGAAAACCTTCAGAAAATATCCGTAACAATAAGGACAAGGAACGTAACTTTCCTTTTGATCATCTTTACACTTTGTAGGTCTGTGTGATACAATCATGACACCCTTGCCATTCTTTAATACCTCCACATTATGGAGGTGGTTTCCAAGATTTCTCATTTTTGATAACAAAGCACACTTCTGTTTTTCATCTCTGCATGAAGCAAACTCCGTCACACTTTCTTCATCAGCATGTTGGGTAAGCAAATGTCTTGGCAAGCGTTTCTGGGCGCGTCCACAGAAGACACAGTACCAACATTTCTTGTCGGTTGTTGACTGAACTGTAATTGAAGGCTCTCTGTCTTGGGCAGATTGTGACTGAACTGTAATTGAAGGTTCTCCGTCCTGGGAGGATTGTGCAGGCAAAGTGGCGACTGGGTCTTGTTTTTGACTCAAAGCAGAGAAAGTAACAGACTCTTCACTTTCGTCACTTTCTGGAACTTGTGTCACTTGAACATCATCATGTTTGGAGCTTGTATCAGAGTCTGTGTCAGTTGGAGGAACAAAGTTTGGATCATTGTCACTGTCATCAGGGCAGTCTTCTTCTCCATCACTTGAAAATAGGGAGTCGCTTTCACTGTTAAAGCCACTGGTGCCAGTTGTGGACAGATTATCATGATGCTCCTGGAACCAAAAGAAATACAATATAAATAAGTTAAGTTTTAGCCGAAGACAAAATGTAACCACCTGTGTGGTGGGAGATTAAAAGCGGTCACACGCTAGGATCCTACCTGTCCTCTGATGAAAAACCCTTTACTCTCTCTTGGAAAACACAGACGAAAATTTTAGGCATTTACTTTTGCAACACTGTTCCTGCATCATCTATAGAAGGAAACTGGGAAAAACGGATTTACAATATACAAAGTTTAATTGTATCTTGGTCCCAGAGAAATTTGAATATTAGTGGCAAATTAGAAGAGTTGGCAAGAGAGCTGGACCACTATCGATGAAACATTTTAGGTAACAGCGAACTGCGCTGGAAAGGTATAGGCGAAACAATGACGACAAAGGCCACAAGCTTTATTTTAGCGAGAGAGACGACAGGTGCGAACACGGCGTTGGATTCTTGGTCCACAAAGACATTCTGGCCACTGTCATGGGTTGCCGTCCAGTCTCCAGTAGACTCATAACCACCCGTCTGAGGGCAGCCACTTTCAACATCCCCATTATCCAGGCCTATGTCCCATCATCGGGATATGACGACAACGAAGTCGAGGATTTCTATGACCATCTACAGGCTGTTCTTGACCAAGTTCCGAGAAAGGACATAGTCATAGTGCAATGCCATTGGAATGACCAACAGCCTACATTCCAATGTAAGGCTGGTGCGCTCCCTTGTCATCTCCATCTGCCTATACGCTTGCAAAACATGGACTCTCACAGCAGATCTACAACGAAGAATACAAAGCACAGAGATGAGGAGCTACAGAAGACTCCTGGGCATATCCAGCATATCACCAACAACGAAGTTCGACAGACCATCACACAAGCCATTGAACAACACATGACATGCTCACAGTGGTGAAAAAACTCCGATGGTATGGCCACGTCACCAGATCATCAGCTCTTGCAAAGACCATCCTGCAAGGCACAGTACAAGTAGGCAGAAGAAGATGGAGACAGAAAAAGCGGTGGGAAGACATTCGAGAATGGACTGGTTTGACACTGAGTGAAGCCATGAGGGCTGCTGAGGACAGAGAAAGATGGAGTACACTGGTTAAACAATCATCTGTGGTGCCTCAACGACTTCCGAGTTATGGGATAGGATAAGATTGGATAAGAATAAAAAATATTCAAATACCCGTGCATTTGAAAAGGTTAAAAGAACTGTTGTATGTAACACACTTGAAAATGGAGGCCTTAATTTGATTGATATAAATGAAATGCAAGCATCATTTCTACTTTTGTGGGACCTGGAGTTACTACAAACTTGGTGCTGATAATACATATGCTTCATTTCAGATGCTTCTTTTAAAATTTTTGTTGGAATATGTCATGTTTTTTTGTTCTGGAAGAATGTGTTGATCACCTGGCTAAACAACTAAGATTACGTTGGCAAAACATTGTAATTAAAAATTGCTGTCTTTGGAATAATGATTGTATTAAGTATAAAAATATATGTTTATATTTTAAAGATTGGCTGAAAGCAAATATCTTCTTTGTAAGTAATATTGTAAACAAAAGCGAAATTATTAACTTTTGAGCGCCTGTGTGATAGAGTAGGCCGCTCGCCATCACGGGTGTTTGAATACAGCGCAATGTGCACTGCGCTTCATGGCTGCGTGGTACAAACCAGGCTGGGGAACAACTCACACTCAAAACCTCTAAAAATTGGCCGGGGCCCAGGGGCCGCCCAGGCCCCAGTCTGGTCCTGGGGCAACACCCTGTTAGGAGGACCGGGAAGTGGGAGTGGGGCAAAGCCCCCCGGCAGCTACGCATTTCAGCAAATTAAAGATCATTTTAGGCCCTCTCCTAAAAGCAAGAAAAGAAAAACGATATCCAGAAAGTCATGCAGACACAAAGACAACAACCAAAATGAAGACATAATTGAAAATAAAATCTCGCAATGCAATTTTGTTTTTCTAGGAAAGAAAAGTCACTTTCTGAGAGGAGAGTTCCCCAGCGTTTGTCAAACGCTTATAATTATTTTTTTTTCATTCACAAGAATTTTTGTCCGTCCACCCCACTCTCCTTTCTGCTCGTAAACTGAGACTCTAGCTATCCGAGGCTGGAACAACACAACCATGTTCCGTTAATTTTTTGTTGAGAAAATACGATCTCTCACTGACCGGGTCACATTGGGCAATAGCAAGTGAATCCACAAAAGAAGAAAGTAAAATTATTACACTGAAAAAATTCTGCACAATATATATCCTATAAATATACTTTTTAATAAGATGGGACTAAGGGATACTAAAAACTGTAAATACTGCAACGTAATTGACTATATTGAACATTTCTTTTTTCACTGATCAAAGGTTACAAAAATTTGGACGCACTGCATAAACTATAGTTAGATACAAACAAACCGCAAGGTGACTTTGTCAGAGACAGAAGTACTGTTGGGATACAATCCTCAAAGACTTTCAATGAAATGTATTAAACATGCTAACCATGTTATTTTGATTACAAAAATGATCATTAGTAAATTTTAGAAAAGGTACTGAAATCAAAATTAGGAAAACATTTTTGAGATATAACAGTTCATTCATTGTATATGCCTGATGTACGGATAACCATTGATAAAAGCTTATGAAAAGGGCACCCGTTCAACACTCCCCCCTCCCCCCCAAAAAAAAAGTCTGAGGTGAACCAACTGAGAAAAAAAAAAAGAAACGAAATGGAAAAAAGAAAAAAAAAAGGACTATTCTGGTTGAGGGAAAACAAAATATTCTGGTTGAGACTGGTTATGATTCTAATCTGTATGGTATTCTGTCTTAACTCTTGCGTCAAAATAGAACAAGGCCAAGTATACAGATAGTGTCACCAAAGGTTTTATTTGCAACGATGCAAACTTAGCGTATCGTAGCGTGGCTGTAAAAACTTAGCGTAGCGTAGTGAAACCAAACCATAGCAGTGAAGAAAAAAAAAACTGGAAAAAAACCAAAGAATTTGCAGTGTATATCTAGGCCTAAAGAATTCTATATGCCCATTGTACTGTTTTCATGATTTCAAAAATGGTAGCGTATAAAAAATTGTAACATACCATTCTTGATGCTCTGTCTGTATCATCACCCTCGTCGGTCTTCCTTTCATCTTTAATAATCATTATAATGCCCCTGGAGATATCTGTATCATCACCCTCGTCGGTCTTCCTTTCATCTGTAATAATGCCCCTGGAGATATCTGTATCATCACCCTCGTCGGTCTTCCTTTTATCTTTAATAATGCCCCTGGAGATACAAGAATTACAGTAATCATTTCCTCCATCACTTTGTCAAGAAAATCATGGTTAAAATCTGGGACAATCCCAAAGCTGGATGTTTTGGGTCCAGGAGGCATGTTTGTCCCTCTTGAGGGTTGATGCTTGCTTATATGACAGCCAGGTATGTTCAATAAACAGAATGTTCTTCAATAGACAATAATCAGATTTTTTTTAAAAATACACACTAACATAATACAATAACAATACAAGATTATTGCTTTAGGTCCAGTGTGTCCACACTAACACAGACATATAATATATATATCCATTAAAAGTAAAAGAATTGGAGAATTGTTTATTTCCAGGATTCCAGCTATTCATGATGAGTGGTTTCATACTGTATGCAAAATATGAATTTTAAACAAAAGAAAGGGAAAAAATGCTAAATACAACCAACGTAGGCCTATAATTTTTTTTTTATTTTGAGAGGCAAGATTTGAAACTTTAGACAAAAGTCGAAGTAAATCACAGTCCTGTACACTTCTTATTCTAATAAACTTCTCATATTCGTAAATATACAATGAAATCAAGTGATAAATAAAAAGATGCTTACTTCATCTTCAGGAAATCGAACACTATCTTAGCAGTCGCCATGCAGGCAGGTGCTGTTTCCCAAGGTTGTCACGACCTAGACAGAACGCAAACCAAACTAATTTCATTAGCAATTTATTCCCTCTGCAGAGAAAATTACCTGCCTTGACATTTTGCAGCATATATTAACTACAATAACAGTCAATAAAACATGTGTGAAGTCATGTAAATTCATAAAACAATTCAAAATGCTTACAAAAAAATCCCGCGTGTTCAAAGATGGCTGCTTACTCTGCTGTATCACGGCGGAGAGAGAGGGCCGGAAGTGAAGTGACGAACGTAGTCACATTCCGATAAAGTGGAGACCACAAAATTTTTCGGGAAACACACGCGATGTTCAAGATTATACACACGGGAGGCTGTGTATAGCCTTATGCTGACATTTTGTAACCACGTGTTTTTTTAACATGCTAGGGTGAAGTTCACTCCCCTGAGTCGCTAGAAATGCCTCTTTAATTGTGCCGACGTCGGCAGAAATACACACGTCTCCGGAACGTGGGTGTGTAACTATGAATTTGTCGGCAAAAGATACAAAAGACATAGACACACATGTAAATTCACACATTCTAAAGAGAAAGAGAGAGAGAGAGAGTGTGTGTGTGTATGTGTTGTGTGTGTGTGTGTGTGTGTGTGTGTGTGTGTGTGTGTGTGTGTTAAACGTAAAATGCTGAATGACTTCAACCTTCAACGCCATGGAAATGGAAGTGGACTGTTGGAATTCCGACACTGGTTGAGAGCAGCAGAACTAACAACATACATACTCTTCAATAATCTCACGAAAGGGCAATATTCCTTTTCAACTAAATGGTGTATGTTATGTGAACATGATTTTCTTATCGATCTTGTATCGATCTTAAGTCATTTATTATTTTATGTACATTTGAAAGGCTTTTACTGCCTGGAGTACGATGCTGTAGAAACAAATAGCAACAGGGGGTTTCTGTATAAATAGTATCCCCGCTTTCTGGAAATTTAGTACTTAAAATTCCCACTGTTGCCGTCTTTCTCATTTGTTCGTTATTAATCTACTATACTATCTTCTTCGCTAGACCAGTCACCTATCTTTTTTCTTGAAAACTCTTCCAAAACTCCTCATTTTTGTATGAGGTTTGTTGGGTCAGCTGAGGAATATTGGACTCTGTCTGCCAAATGGTCACTAGGGTTTCCTATGATATTATTATTTAGCAATGTCGGCATTTTATTTGTATGTGTTTTGTTGATATTTCATAATGATGTTTATAAACTCTCTTTTGTTTTTGTAAACGGGTGTTCATCTGTTTTATGACTGTTTTTAATCTGTTTTATCTGCTTATCCTTTTATTGTGATTTCTGTCAGCTTGTTGACTTGTTCACTATGTTTTATGTGTGCTTTTGTGTGTGGTGCTGCAGCGTTGACCAAATGCATTCCTTGTGTATTATTAACTTGTCAGTAAATTATCTTGAATCTTAAATCTTGAATTGAATCGATAAATTAGGGTATAACCTCAGCGTCCCCTGCGTGGGACGCCTTTATTGTAAAGTGACCGGCTGGTGGAGTGCCTTCAGTGTTACCACTAGGGTTGTTTCAGCGGATCTTTTATATGGATCAGGGGTGAGTCCTCTTTCAATCAAGTTGTGGTCCTGATTTTGTTGTCCTGATTCGGCTCTTTGCAGTCCGCTGGACCCTGCAAGCAATGAATAACTAACTAACAGCAAGCAATTGGAAAGCAAAAGGAGAGGTTTAAGTGTTCTCATCCTCTTTAAGAGACAATTATGTTTGAACTTAAGTGGGGCAGAGTATTATTTAAGTATAAAGAAACTTGAACCAATCTATTTCAAGAACGTGCGTCTTTCGTGCCTACAAGATCGGATCTTTGCCCTTAAAACATCTCGGGTATCGAAGATGTGTGTTTATTTGTGTGTATTGTGACAATGAGTTGGGTTACTGCTTTGTTGTCAAATTAAAATATGATGGTAATGGGTACTGTTTGCTTAAACCGACCCCTAACATTGAATTTTCGGCGGAGCGTCTCTTTTTAGGTGTGTACACAAACAACTGTGTCTACCATACACAGCGGTGCTATTGTTAGAATTAACCTTGATGCTGTTAATAGACGCATAAACAAATTGTATCGATTAATTTCAAAACCGTAGTTGTTTTTTTTTGTAAAGAGGTCATTGCTTGGCCTAATAATTTTTTTCCATGTGGGGCATGTTTGTATTGCCTCAAGGTAATAACGTTAGATGATTAATGCTAGATTATTGGCTATGGTACTGTCCTCGTTTAGTTAATTCGGCGGATTTGAAAGGGTTGGGGAGGGAGGGAGACATACACAATAGTATTTTATTGTCATTGTACCCCCACAAACACCTTCTTCTCCTCTCCCCCACAAATACTCTTTTACCACCACACACGATAAGCGAACATAGATTCGACACAAAACCTACCATAGACAAAGTAATTAAATATTTGTATTACGTGAATTGTTTTCTTGTAGCGGTCTATTCTCTCCTCCCTCCTTTTTTTCCTTCAAATCTCCACCGCCTCCTACCCCCACCCCTTCTCTCCCTCTTCCTGTCCCTCTGCCCGCCCGAGAAATAACACTGTATCCCGAAGAGTATGATAACTATCCAACAAATCTATGCAACATAGTTGGTGTTGGTGTGCAATAAAGAGAGACCTTTAAATCCAGTCGATGTGTGTAATTAGAAAGGTTGGAGGATGGGTTTGGAAGAAGTCATCCAGTTTCTAGTGGGAATTCATGCTTGGCAAAGAAATTGCAGGTTGGAGACAGTTGGTGTTGCAGTTTTGAGTCGATAAAAAGGGGTGAAGAGTAATGGGGGGGGGGGGGGGGGGGCCGAGAGAAGAGAAACGTTGTACACATTTTCTTGAGCGTCAAAGCAGCACACCGTTGTTTGTTTGTTTGTTTCAAAAAGCTTCAGACCACACAGCGTCACTTACACTGGCCGAATGCCTCTGGCTAATACTGTACTAGTGGTTCACAAACAAACGTATCCCAGTTACGCTTTGTTGTCTGAGACAGGATGACAAAGCTGTAATGAGTGCAGTGACCGACAGTGCGTTGAGTCAAAACAGGACTGACGATGCTGTGGTCAGTACACACACCAAGTCAAACATTGTGTTTGGTCTTCGCGAGGACACAGTGTCAAACGAGGCATTTCCCATTGTGGACTCACCGCCTTAAAAAACACGTTTTAACGATCGGCGATGATCAGCCTTCACTACGGTCACACTGCCTGCATATAAGCGGTCTGCGTTCACGCAGTCCTGTTCAACAACGCTGAGGAGATTGATATCCTGTCTCATATAATAGTTTGTTGAACTAAGGATCGAAACTCGTAGGCCTACATACTGTTGCGCCATGAATCCTTGAGACAGGTCCTTTGGACTAAACAGAAGAAGAAGAAAAAAATACCTTAGAAATCGAACCAAATTTGCTATTCCCTACTACGGCTTCTCAAAAATGTAGGACGGCATACCAAACATGGACTACGATCTCAACGTTACATTGGCGAAAGAAAGCGTACGCACTAAGTACTTCAGTAACTTCGCGGGAATCCTCCTTCTCCAGTCCCCCTTTCCCCTAAAGAAACAAACGAACAAACAAACAAACAAACAAAACAAACAAACAAAACAAACAAACAAAACAAACATGACAAATTGATTTGAAAAGATTTCAGCGACCTAACATCCCAATGAATAAGTGACAAGGAATTAAGTAAGGCTTTGTTTTTGAAGAACAAAATATCGCCCAAAATGGAGATTAAACACAAACCTAGGACAGATCACACAGACCTAGAAATGTTCTGGGTATTCGACAACCGAACAAGGGGATAAAATTATTTATTGATGCGTGAAAGTGGATGGCTGAAGACATGAATGCCGCCGTCTGCGGTATGGGAAACTGTCGGGGTGACAGGCTGTGGGTACTGGGCTGACAATTGCATTTACACTGTATAGAGGTGAAGCATTATCCCATCAATTATTCACTCTATCTCTAGCCGCCTCCATGCACGATTAGACCTGCGACACCGCACAAATCAATTTGCTACGTCGTACATCAAGACTGGCCCTTCTTCTCTTCTTCTTCTTCTTCTTCTTCAGGATACTGCGGATACTCCGTCAAGGCGGAGAAAAACTCCACAATTTTTGGGGTCGGCATGGCCGGCCTCAGTCGTTAAGCTAGGCGAACCAGTTTGGTGTTATTTAAACATTTAAATTTAAAACTTTATACAAGGTCCGATGGATGTTGATGCACACTGGATGTTGGCCCTTAGCCGATTCAGAAAAGTCGTTCTGAATGCTGGCAGGGTGGAAGCGCTGACACTCTCATCATTTAGATTGTTCCACACCCTGGTTGCCGAGGGGAAGGAGGAGTGCAGATGGGTATCGGTTTTGCAATGGTGGAGCTGGAGCTTCTGCTGATTGCCTCTAGTGGAGCGAGAAACCGGCTGGCACAACCCAGGAGGTGGAACGAGGACAACAAGGCCATGCAGGATTTTGTACATCATGCACGTCTTGTCAACTGTTCTGCGGAGCTGGAGCTGTTCCAAATCAAGGTGCTTGTCCATTTCAGTGGCACTGGCGGTTCTACTGTAGTTTTTGAGGATCCTGCGTGCGGCGCGGCGCTGTACAAACTCAAGGGTGCCTTGAAGGTTTTTTTGATGTGGGTTACATACCACTGAAGCATATTCTTGTACGGGTCGAACCAAGCCCTCGTAGCACTGAACCTGCACCGATTTTTGGACATCCCTTGAGATTTCTACGTGCGAAGGCTGTTGTTGAGTCAACGTATTTGCGCCAGTGCGGATCCTCAGTCAGTTCGACCCCAAGGTACTTGGCGCTTGGAACGCTTGAAGTTGCTGTCCATGGAGGTAACACGCTGAGGGGACTCTATGTTGTTTTCTGGTGACAGAGGACGTGGCTTTTATCTACTTTGAAAGCCTTCTGCCATATATATTCCCATGCTGCCAACTTATCGAGGACCTCCTGTAGCCACTGGACATCAGCCTGGTTTTTGATGTAGGAGTAAGGGAGAATGTCATCAGTAAAGGGTCTAATCCTAGAATGGATACCCTCGGTAATATCGTTGATGAAAATCAGGAACATGTTGGTCCAAGAACGGAGCCCTGCGGGACACCAGAGAGGACCGACCCCACACTGAACTTTGTGTCTTCAACAACCACTTGCTGTGTGCGATTGGACAGAAAGCAAGCAATCCAATCTCTCGTCTTGCTTCGGATGCCGTAGTACCCCAGCTTTGTGAGAAGACGCTGATGGGGCACTTTATCAAAGGCCTTGGAGAAGTCGAGGAGAATGATGTCAGATTGCCCGGCCCTGTCCATCTCAGCTGCAAGGTCTTCCACTGCGAGGATTATTTGAATCTCGCAAGAACGCCTTCTGAGAAAACCATGCTGGGCGTCTGTGATGATGTCATTTCTCTCTAGGTGGGATGATATCTCTAACCTCATTATGTGTTCCAACAGCTTGCAACAGATGCACGTCAGCGAGAACGGCCAGTATTGGTTGCTTGGAACCTATCGCCTTTTTTTAAGATGGACTGGACGGTGGCATGTTTCCAAGCCTGGGGGACCTGGCCTGTGTCCAGAGATTTTGTGAAGAGGGCGGTAAGTGCTGTGGCAAGCTCCTGAGCTACCTCTGAGAAGTCTGCATGGGATGTCATCTGGACCCGGAGTCTTTTTTGGATTTAGGTTCCTCAGTAGTTTGGCAACCCCAGGCATACTGATGGCGATGTCTGATATGGTTGGGTGCGGGCAGTCTTGGAGAATGAGCACGTTGGGGAGGTTCTCGTGGGTAAAGGCGGTGCAGAATGAATCGTTCAAGATGCCTGCCTTGATCTTGATGTCTTTGAGGGTAAGGCCATTACTTTTAAGGAGAGATACACCAACATTATCGCTGCCCTTGCTCCTAACCAAGCGCCAACTGGTGAAGTCTTCCTTGCATAGCTTCATGACATACTGCTGGTACGATTGCCTGTTTATCTGCCTTGTTTCTTTCTTCATGGTCTTGAACCTGTCCCAGTCCCCGGTTTTCATGGTATACTTGGCAGTGAGGAGGCAAACCGGAGGAGTAATTCATTACTATTCTGGCTATCCATAGGACAGATAAGTGAATCTGCTGTCACTGGCTTGAAGAGCGAGGAGGAGAAATTTGGGAGGCCGCAACAGAAGCATACTTATAGTGTGAGTGGTGTGTGGGCAAAAATATAGTGTCACTCATCCGAATGCACTTTGTGTGGTCCCACTTTTCACAATTGTCACATGCTATGCTATAATCCGTGTACCGACATACTTTCCGCATTCTCCGCATGGATTCTTGATTTGACCATGGTTTTCTTCTATGTCGTTGGATAGAAGCAAGCGAAGCAGGAGGTATACCAAGATCCACAACATTCTGTTGTTTATCCTACCTGACACTATCAATGCACAAGGATTCTCCCGTTTTTAGCAACACATGTAACTCAGAAGCAGACCTAGGAACTCAAGGAGTATTTTAAAGATAACTTCACGGTTTTCATCCGAATTCCAACAAGTATATGTTCACGAAGGCAGCCATATTTGTTTATAACACCAAGGTCCTGATATAGTCACTGTGTCCACACTGACCACACACAAGGCTCACATCGAGGACAGTGTTTAATAGTCCAGGGACCAACAGGAAGATAATTTTGCATGGGTGCAAATATAATACTTTTATATTTGTAATGTTCGGCTCAGAAGAGAAGTTCACACGCACTGTTGCCAGTCGGGAGTGGCCATATTGGATCAGAAAATTAGCAAAGACACCATCGGACCTTTCAACTGTCAATAAACAAAGATTTTCACGTATTTTTGCAACACTTGTTACTCAAAAGCAGACCGGAGAACTCAAGGAGTACGTTAACGAAAACTTCACCATCTATGCTCTTTTTAAAATCCTGAATTTTAACAATCTTTAGCGAGCACTTTTCGAGAGATGCTGTTACCAGTGCATGCGCACAACCCATGATGATTTTATGTGGTAATCACTAACGCAGTATTCCAGATGACGTGAAGATCTACAAACGAGTCCTATCTAACAATTTGAAAAAGAAGAAGAACAATCTTTTTTGTACTTCGGAAGTATAGGCAGGTGGAGAATACACAAACAACAGACAGGGTGCTGCGGACTCAGCACATTGGCCATGGCAAACTGTCAGCCATATTTAATTATCGCAGAGTGCATTCCCTTGTTGATAACAATCATGCAAGAGTTGTGATTCGTATCCCTTACTCTACCACATGTTCATTGATTTGTACACCTCCACTGACGTCAAACAAGATCTACGTTTATATAGATGTTGGTTTGGGGTCTATGTTCAACGGAAAATCCAAAATCCGGCTACGCATGGGTCTTCCCCATACACCCATCGATCACCCAAAAGCCTTGTTATTATTATGCACTTCAAATGTTCACACGAGAAGACACATTTGAACGATTTCAGGATGGGTAATTTATATTTTCAACAGGAGGTAAAATCTAGTTATTCTACACTTATTTTGTACCCCTGTGCTCATAATAAGGACATCACAACAGCTCAATGCCTATGTGAATAGCACTCTTAGGTTATCCCACATTTTGCTGGCTGCGGGCTATTTATAGCTTGCCTACACCCTCCCTTTCAGTGAAAGGATAGGAAAGAAGAGCACTGGCAAAGCTATTTATAGCTAGCCTGGCTGAACTAGCTTCAAAACCTAAAAGCTTTGGTTGAGTCGGTGTGACATGAATGGTCTATGTTCAACAGGAAAACCACAGCCTAGCTATGCATGCACAGGGCATTTTCAGCACGGATTATACTTTGTTTCCAACAGAAAACCAAATCTTGGTACAATTATTGGTACACCTGTACTCCTAGCAAGGTCAAGGATAGCCTACATTCAACAGGAAATCAGACATCTTGTTTGTAAACATTTCAAATTTTGATACCAGTAGACAAGCATGTACATGTAAAATGTTGACACCGTTTGTAGCAGGTATTAGCACTATTTCTAAAATGAAATGTCAGTCGTGTGACAATGAGTTATACTCCTCCACTCACATCACGTGACAAACTTCTGCCTTACGATCCACGGGAAATCCTACATCTTTGCTATGCCTGCTTGTAACCCCCACTTACATTTTGACACCAAAAGACCACAGATCAAGATTATACTGGACTCGCAGGCGACGTTTCACTGGAAAAATCTCGTCTTCTGCTACATTTTGTCTTTTATCCTCTACACTGCCGTCCGAAGTAAAACCCAGTAAGAGCCGCCAAAAGCAGGTTGTCAGCTTGGTTAAGGTTACGCAGACTATGAAAATGTAGCTTAGCGGAAGCACAAGAGGTAATCCTAGGAGTAGAGGTGTTCCTGCATTCGAACGCCGAGCTGAATCTCCGAATACTGTAGCTCCGCAGGGAAGACAACCTCGGGTGCTTTCTGTCCCGATTAGCAGGTGATCTCACAGCTAACATAGCAGGCAACGCGGCAGGAGTGTATGGTGGTGCATCAAAATTACCACGGCGTTGGAAAAAGTTAACCCTTCCTCAATCTACACTAACAGCATGTGAACCTCTTCCAACTACCCACCCGGACAGGTTGAGAACCATCCCCAATCTACCCAGACAACACCTTAAGCACTGTCTGATCGCCAGCAAACTGTCCTGGATTGCACATGCTGCAAGGTTCGTTTGAGATAACACAATTTAAAAATGTAATTGCATTTATTTCTTCTGTTTTTTTTTTTTTTTTTTTTTTTTTTTTTTTTTTACCTCTGCAAGAGACGATTTGGAGAAGAATAATGTTGTGTACAGCTGCAACGCTTTGGGTATAATAGAGAAAAGTAATTTTTGTCGGCATTTTTCTCTCCACGGAGCTTTAAAAGCTTTTGCCAACATAGATTTTGCTCCTTACATGACTTCAACTGTGGCAACCTTTTTTTCATACTGTACTTGCCCGTGGCGACTTTTTGTCTTCCTGTATTAGCACCAATCACGAGGTACTATCCTACGTGCCTGTTCATAGGGGAAACCTACTCCCTTGTATTTAACCACTGTGACGAGATGACCTGCCTATTTACTATTTAGCCTTGTTTAGTCATTGTAACTTTAGAAAGTTAGAGTATTACACAGCAGCTGATTACAGTATAGGAGGTACACACACTGCGAGCTTGACGCCGGCAGTTAGTGACGTCAGCACTGTGTGCCTTGAATCTGAAAGTTTTAACCAATGGGACGCAGGCAGAGCGGTTAGAGCCGGTTCTGACTGGGTCAAAACCTAGCATAGCTTAAGTCAGTGCTACGAAAGATACCGAAGTCTACACAGCTAGACCGGAGCAGAGAACTATCTTCACTCATAGACCAGGAAACAGGACTTGTGAATTTTAGAATTCACTCAAGTAGCCACGAGGCCTGACATTGTCAAACAGGTAAATGAACATACTTCTGTTTCATCGTGATATATTTATATTATTGTTGAAATTATGTTTGTAGAATTTGCTATGCATAGATGTGAATTGTTAATCCGAATTTGCGTGACCACGTGGCGAAACACGACCGGTTGCGCCGCCATGTTGTATACCTGACGGAACTACTGTTGTTGAACCTATATGTATGTTTGCAAACCAGTGGCTGTACCAGTGAATGTTTATATTATTATTAATTCTGTATGTGTGTAGTTAGCCACGATTTATATTTATGTATGTATAGGAAATTAGAGTTGAGATTCCAGTGGACCACGGACGTAGCAGAATGTTCGTCGCTTATGTATAGAGATGTGGAGCTATCACTGAGGGCTACTTTGGCTTTCAGTGAGACGCTCTGCACAAACCGATTATTCAGGAATGTGCAGAATTTCGTCTCTTATATTACAGACGAGCAGGCGAGCTATCCCGTGCGCCCAACTCCACAGGAAAACCGAGTTGGCTGTTTAGCCCCTATAATAATAATAATAATAATAATAATAATAATAATAATAATAATAATAATAATAATAATTACTGTATTTATAATGCGCTTATCTTATAATAATTATAACTCTAAGCGCGCACTCACAACTCACGCACGCATGTGCACGCTTTAGACAATGACACATGTAACAATTACGCAAAAAATACATTCACTCAAATATACTCATACCACAAACCCCTACAGCACAAGACTGAGAGAGCAACCCTGGAAACACCCTGCAACAGTGCAAGACCCCACAGCGTGGCAAGGGACCAAACTACACGACGACACATCGTGTACCAGAAGCTACCTCAACGAAGGACTTCAAACACACCATACTGCAGTTAAGTGCATAAGCAAAAGTGCACCCAAACTGATAGCAAAAGGACCACAGTAGTCCACTCTTCAGAACTGTAGTAAAACGGACCACAATAGTCCAATTTTCATGAAATCTAGCAGCCAGTGCCCGATGAAGACATAACAGCTGCATAGACTATAAGCGATCGAATTATTTGCATTGACTTATGACATTTTAAGGTAGATTTGTACATCGAAAATCTTGTATAGAGTAGAAGAAATAAATGTGTGATTTTAACTGTTATCAAGTGGCTGGACTACATATGATTCATAGCCGTGTGAAAGCTAGTGTGACAGTGATCTTTCTTCTTCTTCTTCTTCTTCTTCTTCTTCTTCTTCTTCTTCTTCTTCAGGATACAGGGGATATTAAGTCTACGCTACGAAAATATCTTATGATGGAGCACGACAGCTTTGTCTTTTATGTGCGATTTGAACCACGCATTCTTGGCACTGTCAATTTAATAAGGTCTAGCCAAAGGAGACCACAGTGACAAATGATTGTGATAGTCTGTGTGGCTAGTGGACCAGCTTCAACAACTGCGGAATGTGTCACCTGTTCAGTGTCGAGAGATCTGAAAGTAAGCTGCCAGATTAGCGTTGATGATGACACAGGTGGGCGACAGCTTGAAATGTAGCAAAGCTTGGGAACGTTTCCATTGAGATTAATCATCTTCATTTTAGAGGGTCATAAACTAAAAGCAAACACTCAACCCCGTTCCTCCAACCTCTCTTTCCCCATCTATCCCCCTTCCTTCTTCTGCCTCTCCGTAGGTGCGACTTTTGGCTCCAGGGTAAATCTGGAGCATCGAATAATAATGCACGGAGGTTTAAATCTTGCAAAAGACAAGTTTTGTGTGAAACTCACCTCATTCCACTTTCATGTTAACAGTTCACTACTTGTGTTATTATCGGTTTCATTTAACACACAGCAGATTTCACCGTTCAAAATATAACAGAGATTTCAAAGCGATAATGTAAGGCCTATGTCTGTTACTGGTTTGATAACATTTGTATTTAAATTGTCCTCTCATCAAAGCGCGCACACACTGTGACAATGTACACGCAACAGTACTTAATTTATTTGTACTTTCCTTATGATCGTGTCAGTCACATACCACACAAACATACACACACAACACAACATAACACAGAGTGAATCATAGACAGACATATGCCGCCACAAAACCACGCAGGACCAAAGATACACCTGATGAAAATTTATATGATAATGCAAACTAGAAAGACTGGGTTTTATCACACTGCAACACTAGCATTTATATTTTTATCGTTTGTTAGTTTGTTTGGATTTCTTCATTACAATACGTCTTTGTAGTAGAGTTCAGATTTGTTTGTTTGGATTTCTTCATTACAATATATACGGCTTTGTAGTAGAGCTCAGTTTCATATTGTTTATTTAAAGTCTTTTCAGTGATAAAATGATATTAGACTTTCACAAACATAATATGCAATATATTATATTCATGCATAAACATACACCCATACACACATGCATAAACATACACACATATACTCATGCATAAACATACACACATATACTCATGCATAAACATACACACATATACTCATGCATAAACATACACACACATACACATGCACAAATATACACACATACACACATGCATAAACATACACCCATACACACATGCATAAACATACACACATATACTCATGCATAAACATATTCACATATACTCATGCATAAACATACACACATATACACATGCATAAACATACACACATGCATAAACACACACACATACACACATGCATAAACACACACACATGCATAAACATGCACACATGCATAAACATGCACACATACACACATGCATAACATAGACAAATATACACATGCATAAACATACACACATACACACATGCATAAACATATACACACATACAAATGCAGAAACATACACACACATAAACATACACCCATATACACATATTTATGTACATAATCACAAATGGGTTTTTATGTCAGTATGTAAGATAATATAAGCGACTTTTTTTCAATAAGTGTATGATTATATGAAATATCTTTTATACTATCAGTTTCATTTATTGAAACATTATTTGCTTTGTATAATAGTAATAATGTTGTACATTCAAGTAAAAAATGTTGTACAGATATCGTTTGCTGGTATATACAATGAATATTATTGACCTATTAGTAGAGTATAATTGTTGTTGTTTGTAGATTATAGTCACACGACACTTTCGCATATAGGTGACTACTGGACCGATTTATACTGACACCGGCGGGCCAGTTGTTGGTAAAGGGGAAAATAATATGATCACACGTTGACCAATCCGGGATTCGAACCAGCGACCTTTCGGTTTCTAGCAAGACGCTCTTACCAACTGAGCTACCCGGCCCCTCTAGTATAATTGTGTAGCCTGCTCTCCTTTAATACTGTCTGTGTGTAGAACGTTTCAGCAGTGGAGCCGGCAGTCCTTGTTAGAGCACACTGAATTAAAGAGCTAAACGTTTGTGGCGCATCTCAACAATGCCACACAAGATCGCTGTGTTGTCTTTAATTATAAGGGAGTGCCTGCATCTCGCCTGAACTACGTATAACAGTTGAAAAACAAACATATTTGGTTTGATTTAATTTGGAGTTATTCCTAAGAATCACGCTAAAACTAACGGTAAAAAAGCAAAGAGACGTTGTTATAAATCGTGTCGCGCGTGATTATCCTTTTGAAAATAAATAAATAAATAAATAAAAACATTACACAGACAAACAGCAAATAAACAACTAATGTGGAAATTAGTCTAAAATAAATTCAGCTGACAGGAAGCAAATGACTAAAAATGTGTGTGTGTGTGGGTGTGTGTGTGTGTGTGTGTGTGTGAATGGGTGAGAGAGAAACAGAGAGAGAGAAACAAAGAGAGAGGGAGAGGGAGGGACAGTCTCTCAGAGAGAGAGAGAGAGAGAGAGAGAGAGAGAGAGAGAGAGAGAGAGAGAGAGAGAGAGAGAGAGAGAGAGAGAGAGAGAGAAGAGTTTGTGGTTGTTTTGGCAAACACAATGTTTAATATACCGTTCCTTTTTATTTGGTCTGGTTTTGTTGGCGGTATGTGTGTTGTAGGCAAAATCTTTATGAGGAGTGCGTGTGGTGAGGTCGGTTTATGAGCGGCTTTATGCATTTGATCTGCACGCACCCTCGTGTCACGTAAATCAAATCACTATGTCTACTGATAGCTACAAGGCCCACTGCATTGGAACAAGCAATTCGTTGACTACCACCTTTACCTATATGGTAAAACAAAACATGTTTCGTGACTCATGGTATGGTGTTCTTAACATTTTTCAAGAAGTATGAGGCTGAGAGAGAGAGAGAGAGAGAGAGAGAGAGAGAGAGAGAGAGAGAGAGAGAGAGAGAGAGAGAGAGAGAGAGAGAGAGAGAAAATACAAATAAAAGGAAACAGAAAATCGATAACCAAACACGCAAACACACGCGCACAAACACACATATACCCGCTCATACAAACACATACACACAAATAAAAACACACACACAAACACAAGCACATAAACACAAGCAAATGCACGCATACACACACGCACACATACACACACGCACTCATTCAAATCTAGAATATAACTAGATACAAAGACAAAACGGTAAAAGTGGTGTAATAGGTGAAGAAAGGGATAGGAGGTTGCGTGCAGAGGAAAAAGAATGGCGCTGAAAATCGATAGGAAGATTGGCCCTCTAGGAGATAGCCAATAGTAGATGGTCCTGGCCCTCTTCAGTAATCCCAGCCTTCCTCCTATCACAGAGCTACACTACTGGACTCCTAACTCACTTTCTGCGCCCGCTTGTTGCCGATCTGTTGTGTCACACACTGTGTGTGTGTGTGTGGGAACGTACAAAAACGCACAAATGGGTACCAGACCTTGTCTTTTCTAGTAACAAATGGGTTTATTTGCTTGGAACCCACTTTTTTCCAGGAACCCACTTTTTTCTAAGTGCGAGGGAGTGCTCTTTTAGTGCAAGGGAGTGCAGTTGTAGTGCATAAGAGTGTTTTAAGTACAGAGGAGTGCACTATCCGGGACGGAGAAAATACAGTCCATTTTCGGAGAAATTTTGAAGAAAGATCGACCTATTTCGTCGCTCCTAGGAGACGAAATAGGTCAACTTTTGAGACGGAAAGAGCCAATTTTGACTTAGATTCTTACATTTCTAGAAGAAATTTGCGTTCTTTCCGTCAAAAAATCACTTTCCGATTCCTACATTCTTAAATAAACCCATTTATGATGAATTGCAAGTAGGTGGGTGCGTGTGTGTGTGTGTGTAAAAATAGTGAGAATTTTTTAATTTGCCTTTTAAATCAGGAAATTACTCTCTCTTGTTCTGCTGGATCCGTTTCATCGTTTCCGTAAGTTGAACATGAAATTAGAATGGTGAGGATTTGTGATTGTATATTATCATCAGGAAAATATTAAATTTCTCTCTGTTGTAGCGCTTGATCTTTTACATCGTTTCTGTAATTGAAACTGGAATATATCAATCCGCTTGCTAAATTTTCATTTCACTACAAAGTTGTTGGATTTATTAATATTTTGCTTGCTTTATACATTTTTCCCGCGTACGCATCTATTTGCCAAGATTGTCATAGGGGCCTGCTTAGGGTTGTGGTGAAATTATTCCCGACTTATATTGACCATTTAGGACATTTGGCTACCTTTGTTGGACTCTAGAAGAAAGACAATTCCTTTCAACTATTCAGAGATTTAAAGAATACTGTTGGTCTGGTCTGTCTCAAAGACTCAGACTGTTTTCAGCGCAATCGATGTTTCAATTGGTATTTTCTGTAAGTTCCACGTGCCAAAATAGCCCACATACTTGGAGGATTCAGCTATCCTCGATTAGTCGATTTCCTGTAGTATATATTTTTACGGTATTTCACGTCCCGCGTGTTGTCCCAGCAGAACGTTAACGAGCCTGATCATTGTATTAAAAAGTACAGGCATCGGCGTCAAATAAACTAAAGCCTGAAGAATTTGTATTCCCGAACGGACATGTTAAGCCATTTTCCTACTACTACTACTACTACTACTACTACTACTACTACTACTACTACTACTACTACTACTACTACTACTACTACTACTACTACTACTACTACTACTACTACTACTACTACTACAACTACTACTACTACTACTACTGGATGTCATACGCACCTTAATTCCTAAATCAGACTGATAACGCGGCGGTCTATAACCAACATGCACACTCACATGTTACACACACACTCCTGCGTACTCGACAAACACACATTCATCACTCAGACGTGTGGTTTCAAGTCGTACGCGCAATTATTATGTTATTTGTACCGCAGTGATACTGCAAGCGTACCGTAATCTGCGCTCCAGGGGCTGAACACACGCAATTCAAGACTGGGGTCAAGAATTGCAAGTCTGTGACCCTTGCTTCTATAGTTTTCCCCATTGCCGTGCAGTCGCAGGCGAACTTCCTGTAGCTGCTCGCTGTTCTAATTTCTACCCAGCCATCCCTATCTTCTAGTAGAGTGTGAAAGGGAGGGTAGGAGAAGGGAGGGAGGGAGGGAAGGAGAGAATCAGTTTCAGATTAAGATTTACCAGAAGGAAAGGCTTCTGGTCGTTTCCTATACCCAGGACATCGCCAACGACGAAGTCCGACAGAAAAGCACACAAGTCTTTGGACAACACGATGACATGCTCACAGTGTTGAAGAAACGGAAACTCCGATGGTAGGCCATGTCACCAGAGCATCAGGCCTTGCAAAGACCATCCTGCAAGGCACGGTGCAATAAGGCAGAAAAAGAGGGAGACAGAAAAAGAAGTGGGAGGACAACATTCGAGAATGGACTGGTTTGACACTGAGCGAAGCAATGAGGATTGCTGAGGACAGAGAAAGATGGAGCACGCTGGTTAAACGATGATTTGTGGTGCCCCTACGACCTCCGAGTTACAAGATAGGATAGGATAGAAGGAAATGATGTTGACATTAATTTGCTAATATGACATCTCAGTTTGCTTGTAATTCCTGACTGATCATTTAAGTGAAATACATGTATACATAATCTTTTAATGTGCCGTGTTTGATCTCCTACATTTTAACAGTTAGTCCTTCTTGTAGTCATTGACACAGTTAGTTGTTAAACATGCATCATTCGTAGACAACGGTAGATTTAAAGTTAACCCCAACTACCTACATGTAACTGTAACTACGCAATAAAGGGAATTAACCATACTTAAATTGAGGGGGGAGAGAGAGAGAGAGAGAGAGAGAGAGAGAGAGAGAGAGAGAGACAGACAGACAGAGAGAGAGAGAGAGACAGACAGACAGAGAGAGAGACAGAGACAGTTTTATTCCATTTACAATGCAGGAGGCTTGCGTCTTTTTACACTAAACAGAGACAGAGACAGAAAAGAATACGAAGAAGAAGGCATTCTTTATGTGTGTGTGTGTGCGCGCGCGTGTGTGTGTGTGTTGGTGTGTAGGTGTGTGAGTGTGTGTGTGCATTCAATTTCGTGATTAAAGCTTGTCTGTGATATAATATATACACATAAATGTGTAACTGTAGATTATAGTCACACGACACTGAAGCGTATAGGCGACTACTGGTCACATTATTCTGACACCAGCGAACCAGTTGATGGTAAGGGGAAAATAATATGGTCACACATTGGCTAATCCGGGATTCGAACCAGGTACCTTTCGGTTACTAGTAAGACGCTCTACCAACTGAGCTACCCGGCCCCACTATACACATGTTCATTTTTATACTTTTATTCTGTCTCTGTCTCTCTCTCTCTGTCTCTTCCCCCCCCACCCCCCTTCGGATGAGAGTATAAACCGAGGTCTAGTCTGTGTGTCGCATACATTCTATCATAACGGACTTTAAAGATCCTGACGCTCATGTCCTAGACAGGTGAGTGCCGGTAACAAGAACACACCCAGCATGCACTTGGTCCTTCTCCCTCATCCCTGGCTGGCCAGGATAGTGCTCAGTTTTCCGGGCGTCAGACCATGCGCCCAAAGCCTGGTCAAGTACGGCGAGATAAGTGCTCTATAAAAATCCTCAATAATAATAATAATAATAATAATAATAATAATAAGGCCGTTGTGATTGCGCTTAATGTTGCAACTGTGTATGCAAGATATTTTAATTGAAGTCTTAAAATGTGTTCTATGGCGTGTGCATGTGTGTGTATCTATCATCATCGAAGCAATTTCTATATGCAATTTATTTTATCATTTGGCTGAATACATTATGTATTCTGTATTCTCTGCCCTAGCACTGGGATGTGTCTTTATCAGATGAGGAAGAAACGAGGTAGGGACCTCTGGGAGCCATCACACAGCAATTTAGCAGTCGATCTCTCTAAATTATTGTTCATGTTAGGTCATTGTAACCCTGTTACACAGGTTGGCTAGATCTCTGTCAGAACGTTTGTGATATATGACGAAATAGACATTTGTATCCAACGAAATTCCGTAGTTTTGGGGCTAGCAACTGGTAGCCACCTCTATTGAGCTACAGTAAACATAGCATCTTTCAAAGCCGCTAAGAGGCACAACCCACTACAAGAAAACGTTTTCGTTCGAGGTTGATACACAAGACCCTTCCCTACTTCAGACATCCAAAACGCACTATTGAAGCCGCGTGGGTCAATCCCAAATAGGATCAAAGCTCTAACGGCTATGGTACTGCATGGTGTATCGTTAAACAGGGACATCACTTCCTTGTCAGAACAAAAATGGAAAATTCAAACTTTATCGGTTTGTTTGAGCAAGGAAAACTTCCTTGGTCATGGTTTGATATAATAACTAGGCCAGTGTTAGGGTAAACCCGTGTTAGTCATAATAATACAGGATGCCATCACGCACCTTTTCCTCAATCCAACTCCAACAGCGGCCATCTGGAAAGATCGCTATTATAGACGGCGGCGGGTAAAAGAGAAATCGATTTAAAAAAATATTTTTTAAATTTACATTGGCTGCATTCAATACCATTATTGAAGGGAGAGAGGAAACCGGAGTACCCGGAGAAAAACCCTCGGTGTCCTGAAAAGTCTGGTACCTAAGTTATGTAAGATCGGCCCATGCGGGGTTCGAACCCGTGACCTTCGGCATTAAAAAAGCCAAAAAAGGGCTCTTTAAAAACTTCCTTGCAAACGTTATAAAAAGGAAATGTTACTATACTTCTAGTTTTCAAGTCACAACAAGTTCGTTGAATAAGCTTATTTTTGCTTGCATTCATTTTTCGAGCACGCTTCTTGCTGGGTAGGAGATTGCCGCGGTGCATTGCACTTAATAACACCTGGGCTCGCTAAGAAGAAAATAATAATATTTTTTTTAATAAAAAAAAAAAGATGAGGGCAGTATAAAATAAAGACTCTTGTTGATGTACACCGTCGTCCGTACAGAGTGATGTTGACTGGTCAGTGCGAGTGACCACAACAAAAGACAGTGTTTATGTCCAGTCTAGATGTGTGGCAGAAAAAGCTTCTGGTCACATTAGTATCACGCATACATTCTTGTCCAAGTTTTGGTCTCGACCTTCCTTTATTTGGAGTTTTGTTTAGGTGTGAGTAAACCCAAACTAAAGCAAAGCAAATTAATTTTAACAATAATAAAACGAAACAAAAACCACCTTTAAAAAAACGCACACACACAAACACACCCACATACCCACACATACATACACACACAAACACTAAACATGAATGAAACATCGTTCATCAGGATAAAAAAGAGTGAAAATGAGTACTTGATTTCGTCAGAAAAATGTAAATAGAAAAGAAAACTGACAATTCTACGTGGACAGCCTCTGAGACTCTGAATGCCCGAAGCACCGAAACTCGGTCTTGTATTGATCATATTGGTCGCATTACGTCACCGTGGTGGTCTCACGTCAATGACCGATCCAGACAGGAGTATCTGTACATGTAGGCCTGTTTCAGTCCTAGCGGCTGCCACTTCACCTATGGTTTCGTATTGCGACGACTGGCTCCGTTATGATGCTCTGTGTGCACCTGTATGAATATAATTTCTCAAAACGACAACTTATTCCTCCAGCCTATCTCTGACTGTCTGTTCTATTCGTCTTTTGCTATTTGTCTAGCAGATATCAATTTTTCGTACTCTGAGACGTAAAACTGAGACTCTATGTCTGTCTGTCTGTCTGTCTGTCTGTCTGTCTCTGACTCTCTCTCTCTCTCTCTCTCTCTCTCTCTCTCTCTCTCTCTCTCTCTCTCTCTCTCCAAATTCCTGTTTATTGACCCCTCTTCTTCCTCTGCCTCTAGTTACAGGTACTTTCTTTCTTGACTTTTCGGTTATACATGGTACGCACGGTACGGACAGATCCCCAGACAGACAGTCACACACACACACACACACACACACACACACACACACACACACAACCGTGTAGAAACACCGTTGTGATGACTTTCATGAAACTCTACATACGTTACTTTGAATTTTTTACAAATTTATCCATTTTTTGAAGCTAACTCTAACCATAATCCAAACCCTAACCCTTAACCTAACCATAAACCTAACACAGCCCTAACCGTAACAAAACACTGTTTTGACGTCAAAATAACGGGGTCCGTCAAAAGAAAGTACGTAGAGGTTCAAGTGTATGTCAGAATAAAGACGTTTCTACCTAGCCACACTCACACACACTCACACACACCCACATCATCATCATCATCATCATCATCATCATCATCATCATCATCATCATCATCATCATCATTTTCATTGGTGGTAATAAAACAACAAACCAATCCCCAATCCCTCTCCCCAACCAAAAAAAAATAAACCTAGAGCTAAGACCCCAGTAATTCTCGAAGCCTTACCCGACACCACTCTCGTCCTCTCTCCGCCATAAGCATCCAGGCGTATGCGAAATCTGGAACCGGAAATGACGTGTATGAAACAAATCTGCCCCTTCCGCTCCGCTTTCCTTAAACTGTTAAAGGAGCCTTTAAATCCCGGGCCCCGCTATGTGGATGTAAAACAGTAGGAGTGCCAATATTTCATACGGAATTCTGTGACACTGCGTGAAACTTAGCTCGCAGTTGCGACAGCAGTGCATGGTGAAGTCATACTTACTCTAGACAAATTAATTTTAAATCGGTTTTCTTCGTGCGAATTTCTTTGACCGACGAAAAATAAGTTATTATTGCGTTTTGTGAACTAATGTACTACTGTAATACATAATATGATAACTGTTTGTGAAACATGCCTTTGTGAACAAAGTTGCGGTCTGTGTGTGATTAGTGTGCGCAGGCGTGGTGTGTTTGTGTGTATTTGTGCGTGGTGTGTGTGTGTGTGAGTGTATGTGTGCGTGCGTGGTTTGTGAGTGTGCGTGCATATGGGGCGGTGACTGTGGTTAGAAGTCATACAATATAATGCAACAAGTCTTTAACTTCCGTTACAGGAATTTTGCCTGTGGAACAGCCTAACCTTAAATAATACGAAGCGTGCAAGGGTCTGTACGCCCGAAGCACGGGTTCACTGCAAGGATGGGGCTGATGTGCTATACAAAATGCGCATTGGTTTGGATTAAATTGGATTGGTTTATGGACTGTGCATGATATGTAACGTGGATTGCGAAAGGTGGGAGAGGGGAATAGACAGGGGTGGCGAGGGGAGAAGTGGGAACTAGTGTCTGCACACTCGTTTGTTTGGCCGCACTGCGCAATAGCGCCGAGAGAAGCTTTGGATGTGATTTGTCCCCTTGAGGGCTTCATCATGGGATGGGTGCGGAGTGCTTTCTACCAGACAAAAAAAAAATCACGGAGGCTGTAATAGCGTGAAGAGTCCCTGCATTATGCACACGGGGACCAACAACACTTTATCCAATGTCACAGGCTGTCGAGCTGGCAGGGACACAAACAGACAGACACACTCTTCATAAATTGTTACAGACAGATTTAATGCCATGAAGGATGACAGACATTACATTACATGATTATTGCTTTAGGTCCAGCGGACTCTTCCGAGCCAAACCAGGACCGGGACAGACACGCAGACAGACAGACACAATATTCATAAGTTGTTACAGACAAACAGACTAATGGAATGAAGGCTTGTTGACACACAGACTAATGCCATGAAAGATGAAAGACACGCAAACAGACACAATGTTCATAAATTGTTACAGACAAACATACTAATGCCATGAAGGATGACAGACACACAGACAGACACAATACATTGTTACAAACAAACAGACTAATGGCATGAAGGATGACAGACATGCAAATAGACAGACACAATGTTCATAAATTGTTACAAACAGACTAATGGAATGAAGGCTTGTTGACACACAGACTAATGCCATGAAAGATGAAAGACACGCAAACAGACACAATGTTCATAAATTGTTGCAGACAAACAGACTAATGCCATGAAGAATGACAGACACACAAACAGACATACACAATGCTCATAAAATGTTACAAACAGACTAATGGCATGAAGGATGACAGACATGCAGACAGACAGACACAATGTTCATAAATTGTTACAGACAAACCGACTAATGTCATGAAGGCTTGCAGACACACAAACAGACAGACACTGCTTGTCTTATTGCAGTTGCATTATTTACGTTTCCTTACAGACGGGAAGACACGCTCCAAGACACATGAACACCTAGACAAACATGCAGACTGACATGCACAGACACAGACATATACAACAGGACAGCAGGCTCTCAGGAACGCCGACAAACTCATGAGCTCAAATATACATAGAAAGACATTTAGATTCCCTTAGCACGGACTTTAAAGATCCTGAGGCTCAGGTCTTAGACGGATGAGTGCCAGCTTCCCAAATGCACAGCAAGCACTAGGTCCCATTCTCCGACATCCCAGCTCGCCCAGGATCGTGCCCAGTTGTGTGGGCGTCAGACGATGCGATGCGGCTTGAGTTAGATCTTATATGGACCAACACCTTCAGCTGGATAAGCGCCATATAACAATGATCACATCCATTTACTGCCCAGTTGACTTTTGTTTGCCTTACCCTTTGATGTCATACGTTTTGCTAGGCAATGGCGAACCACTGCCATTATATGCTTATACCATCGTCGCTATATCGCATTTCCTCCAATACATTAATGCATCAGCCTATTTCAACCCGATCGCACTGTGCGCCCTGTAGTAGGTTAGCGTAGATATAGGCGGTATTATAAGAACCCTTATCTGCGGTCATTCATTATTCTTTTCTCTGTTTTGTAGCATACGTTGCAGGTCAGCGGACCTGGCCACATTACAGCGGTGCTCGTGCATCGATACGCCGAATCTGCAATTCATGACGTGCTTGTCGACATAACATATCATGATAATTATAAGCGGGTCACTTCTATGTTGGCAATAATTCAGAGGAGTGGGGGTTGGAGTGGGGGCGGGTGAGGGTCGGGGTCACAACAAAGGAAGAGGAGCAGGGGGATGGTGGAAGGAGGAGGAGGATGTTGGTGGAGTAGGAATGGGAGAGATGGTGGAAGAGGGTGCTAGGATTATGTGTGTGTGTGGGGGGGGGATGAGGAGGGTCAGATGATTATAGCATACATGTTGTAGTTGAAATGGGTGCATTTAAGATTGATGTTGTCGCATCACACACAATGCAATGTCAGCGGTGGCGTAGAGAATGGAGTGGATATAATGGGAAAGAATTTCTGGGGGAGAGGGACGTGATTTGTGAATTTGGAGGTTGGATCGATTTGAAAGGGGAGGGAATGGGACATGGGATATGTGTAGGAAATAGATTGCTGGGGGCATTTGAAAATAATTGAAATGCAGTAGGAATGGGGGCGGGTGAGATTTCGATGTAGTCAAATGCAGTGGTTATGTTAATAGGGTCAGAGGGCTGGGGTAGAACAAAGAAGATACTTGATCGTTGGGAAATATGCTAGGTATTGTATTAATTTATTTCTTTAATCACTTTTATATCGCGCTTTTTCCAGCTCAAGAGCCGCTCATGGCCGATACAGGATCTAACTCGAGCCGCCCGAAACGCCCACTTGCAGCCTTTGGGCGCATAGTCTGACACCCAAAACGACTGAGCGCAATTGTGGGTGACCGGGGATGAGAAGAAGAGACCTAGTGCATGCTGGGTGTATTTGTGTAGCCGGCACTTACTCGTCTACGACATGAGCGTCAGCATTTTTAAAGTCAATGCGATGGAATGCGTGCGTGCACAGACTAGACCTTGGTTTATACTTTCATCCGAAGAAGTAGTAGTTGGGATAGATGTGTTGTAATCAGATTTGATTATAATTATCACATTCACTCATTATGATACATTAGTTATTGAAATGTGTGTGTGTGTGTGTATGTGTGCGTTGGCGTGTGCGTGTGTGTGTGTGTATTTTAAATGGGAAGAGGTGAAGGGATAGGAGAAGAGGGGGCAGAGGTATTCGGGGAATAACGTTTAACTGATTTGGATGGGTGGGGGAGGCAGAAATATGAGGTGGGGCAGCTTTATGAGCAGTGGCGATAGATGGCTTTGCATCAAAATAATTGGTTAATAGTGTGTTATATCAAATGCATTCCATATAATGCACGTGCTCATAGGGGTTGAGGTGAAACGGAGGATTGTCAGGGACGTACTGGAACAGTGGGGTGGTGTTGAAATGGGGGGGAATTATTTTGTCTTTGGATTTATGAGGTGAGGTTAGGAAATTATAAATGCGGTAATAGTGTGAAATACTTTCCACATGAAACATGGTCGCAGCAGCAGTATTTCCCGGAACATTCGAAGGTCACATAATCTGTGTTATGATCGCATGACCTACTTTTCATGTCCACAAAATAAAGACCCTGACCATTTAAAAAATACAAACTGCCATTGAAATGGTATATACAGATGCATGAAAAACACAATGACCTCATCGACAAAGGTTCGTCGATTGAGATAACATTTTGTGTGGTCTGTAATTGGATCCAATAATGAACTTCATGGGCGTGATATGTACTCCGTTATACCGCATTCAACATTTAGACAAACAGAGAGTTCGGCTGGGATAGGATCGCATACAGAACTTGTAACTGTGGGGTTGGGATGAGGTTTAGGGTTGGGATTGAGGAATATGGACTAATACGGGAATGGTTGGTAAGGAAGGAGAGAGAGGTATTTGCGAATTATGCGAGTTACGGAGTTGGGATTGGAATTATGAGGTGAAGTTGAGAAATAATTGAAAATATGAGGTGAGGTTGAGGAGTTTTGGGACCCAAAGTTTGGACATAGGAGATTTTATGAGAAGTTTGAGTGTTGAGTTGATATTTAGAGAGGTGGGTGAATTTTGAAAATAATGTGGCTGTGTATGTGGTGGAGGGTGGGGTGGTGGTGGTGGGTGAATAAGAGCATTTGTACAAGAATTATGAGTTGAAGTTGATAGTGGGAGTTAGCCATTATGAGACTTATGAATATGGAGCTGGTATGCAGTAGGTGGTGATAGAACGAGGGAGAATGTGGATTGAGGGCAACATTTGAGAGAGGCTTTGGTGCGATTGTTGATGCCATTCATGCCTGTATCATCTGGCTTGTGTTGGGGCTGCGGAAGCTGCTTTATTATACAACAGATTCCTCTGGCAACTGGAAATTAGTGTGCCGCACCGACTGTTGACTTTGAACAGCATCCAAGCCGCATCGATCCCAAACCTCGCTAGTGCTTTTTGCATGGGAATGGCTTTCCCTGGAAGAGGGAGCCACGTGCGAGCCTATCTTTTATAAAAAGATGGCATTTCGCCGTTCAAACCGCCACAACTCCCGGCCAGTTTTCCCTATGTCATTGTCTCTCATTTGACTAAATAGACCCGTCTGTTTCGCGCTCTTCGGCAATTTGCGTCGGCAAACAGTAATCCCCTACCTAAGCCATCGTAATGACTTGTTTGTTCTTCCTTGTTGTAATGGTTGCTGCTAGGACCAGTTAGTTCATGCTGAAACAGCCTTTTCTCTGTTTGTTTGTCTGTCTGTTAGTATTTTCTCTCTCTCTCTCTCTCTCTCTCTCTCTCTCTCTCTCTCTCTCTCTCTCTCTCTCTCTCCATCTCGATCTCAAGCTTGCGCAAGCTCACACACACACCCAAGGACACGCACGCACGCACACACACGCACACACCCACACGCACGCACCTTGGTACGCAAACATGCACGATTGGTATATGAACGATGATAATAAATGCATTAAATATGAAATTTAGCCGCTTCGATGTTGCAAATGGGTTGCAATAGAAAACTGCAAGCATTCAGATTGATTTATAAAGAAAGACAATTATGGACAGAAAGAAGAAGAAGAAGAAGAAGAAGAAGAAGAAGAAGAAGAAGAAGAAGAAGAAGAAGAAGAAGAAGAAGAAGAAGAAGAACAAGAAGAAGAAGAAGAACAAGAAGAAGAAGAACAAGAACAAGAACAACAACAAGAACAACAACAACAACAACGACAACAACAACAACAACAACAACAACAACAACAACAACAACAACAACAACAACAACAACAACAACAAAGCAGTTTCAGAGATGACAGACACAAATACAAAAGAGTGAGAATACACACACACGCACGCCCTCTCTCTCTCTCTCTCTCTCTCTCACACACACACACAAACACGTTTGTTAAAACGCCGCTTTTATGACTTTCATGAAACGCGAGCGCCCGCACACACACACAAACACACACACACACACACACATACAAATTACACAACTAATACACGCACATTTTTTTTAACTATGGACTAAAATTTCATTTGAGAATAAACAGACCTGTGTTGCCATTCAAGCAAAAAAAAAAATGTGTTTACATTTTCGTCATTTCCATATTGTGTATCTCTATATTTATGTTGCATTGATTTTGACTAGTGTTCCATGTTTGGCGTTTTAGCCTGTTTCTTTAGTGCTTCAGGTTGTGACCAGTCTGTTTGATAGTTCATTTCTTTCAATTAATCGTTTTGTTTGTTAGTTGTTGTTTTTTGCTACTATCCTATTTATGCATTATTTAATGATAATATAATTATACGTATTTAGTAATTATTTGATTTAGGATGCTACAGTGTCATGCGTTGAAATATGTGTGTGACGTCACAGGTGTCTTTGATGATGATGATGATGGTGATGATTATGATGATGATGATTTTGATGATGATGATGATTATGATGATGATGGTGATGATGATGATTATGATGATGATGATGATGTTATTTGCAATACTATGGGCATTTTGTGACGCTTATTAATGCTGTTTCTTTGTTTTTATGTTGCAGAGATATCAAGATGGAGAACATAATGTTAGATGACAAGCGAAAGCATGTCAAAATTGTTGGTAAGTGTCGCATTTTAATTTCATTTAATGATATTTTATTATTTACTCTACTTTATTATTGTATTATTTTTTGGTTGTTGTTGTATTTTTTACAACTTTATTTTAATTATTATACCATTTTAAAAAATTATTTATATGTTTATTATATTTTATTTTAATTTTTCTTTTTACAGATGTTGTTTCTTTGTGTGTTGAAGGTTATTTAAATTTTATTTTATTACTCATTCCTTATTTTTATTTTATTTTATTTTATTTTATTTTATTTTATTTTATTTTTACTTTCTTTTATTTTGTATATTGGTTTAATCAAATGTTTTATTCAAGGAAAAACACATAATTACAAACAAGGATTTACAGGCTAGGCAACAAGCAAGCTTATATAAGCCCACCCTGCATAACAAATTCTACATAATAATTGAAGGCAATTCATATTTGTATATAAATAAAGAAAAAAACAATTTCAAAAAATAAAATAATAAATTAAATAAAAAGAATAAGGTTTAGTATATAATTACACGGAATATGCAGAATAACAAGTAAGAATTAATTACAAATGATTCCAATATATATATATATATATATATATATATATATAATATATATATATATATATATATATATATATATATATATATATATATATATATATATATATATATATATATATATATATATATATATATATATATATATATAGATATACCCCCTTGCTTTTGGGTACCCCCACTATAATTGCATGTAATTTATCACTTGTAGACGGACCGCTAACCCTAACCCTAACCCGTTTCGAGCGCACTGCCTTACCCTAATCGTCGAGGTACTGCCTTACCCTAATCGTCGAGGCACTGCCTTACCCTAATCGTCGTTTTCTGGGAGCCGCCTTGGATCCGGGGACCCGGCCGGGTCCCCAGATCCAAAGCCGGGTACCCAAATGACCGGTTGGTGACTTTTAAGGTGCCCAGAAGCAATGGTTTATAAGCCTATATATATATATATATATATATATATATATATATATATATATATATATATATATATATATATATATATATATATATATATATATATATATATTTACACATTATTTTATTTTAAATAATGCTATGTATTTGTTACTTTATGTTGGGGATTTAGTTAAGATTACTTTTCACTACGCAGTCTTCATTTTTTATGTAATCTAATTTTATGGTGTTTTGGTGTTGCTGTTTGTTTTGTTGTTTTTAACAAATTTAATTTGATAAAAATGTATTTATTATGTTCTTTTACTAACATTTGAGTTTAGATTAGCTGAGATGAGTTTGATTTTTATTGTGTTCATTTTATTTCATGTTATTTTATATTTATTTAAAAATGGATTTCAGTTTTTTAATAGTTTACTCATTATTTATTGAGTGTCTCGAAGGTGTTTATTTCTTTCTTTTCTTCTTTCTCTTTTTTCTTTCTTCTTTCTTTTCTTCTTACTTACTTTTCTGTTCTTTCTGCTTTATTTATACCCTTTCCCTCTTTCTATCTTTTCTTTACTTCTCTCTTTCTTTGTTTATTTCTCTCTTTCTTTTTCTTTCTGTTTTTTCCTTCTTCTTTCCATGTAATTGTTTTATTTTGGGGGTCTTCTCTATACTCAAATTTGTGGAAATAATATGCATGTAAGCCTCATTCCCAGAAGAACGGGGAATATGTTTCCAATTTAGTCTCATGTGGTCAGTCAACTAATACGTTTATGTTTTACCCATGCAGAACCTCACTTCAACCCAAGTATCTTGCAAAGGCCCGTACAGTTATCGGGGCATATTCCTTATTTATAATTTATAGTATTGATTTTCGGAACCAATGTTATTATGTAATAACAACGTTATCACGATACCTGAGTAAGGGGACAAAACTATGTATCAACCTTTCACATTATAGTACATTGTTAAGTTCTGTGTTTTCTCCCTTTATATTACCTCGGCAATCTCCCGACGTTCATTAACTACAATTATCAAAGGCTGTAATTATGCTACTTACTAAACAAATTGACAGAACCGCTGTTTTTCTGTATTTGTTTGTTATTTTATTCAGGTCTGCTTTCTATTTAAATACAGCTTATATTTGAAACATTTGCTTTTGTAAAGAAATAAAATTCCCCATGTTCAAATGTCATATATATTATATATATTTGAAAAGAGCCAAGCTGCTTGACTGTATTCTGACTATATTCGTAATGTTAATCATAACAAATGACAGATTAAGTGACTAACAAACTGATCACTCTCAGGGTAGGTACGCATTTGCCGTCAGTTTGCAACTG
>CM072516.1:73183087-73388087 GCA_036898135.1 Oncomelania hupensis
TATACTATCTTCTTCTTTGCTAGACCAGTCACCTACCTTTTTTCTTGAAAACTATTCCGGGACAATACTCCTCATTTGTGTATGAGGTCTGTTGGATCAGCTTGGGAATATTGGACGCTTTCTGCCAAATGGTCACTGGGGCTTCCTATGATGTTATTATTTGGCAATGTAGGCATTTTATATATATGTGTTTTGTTGATATTGTATAATGATGTTTGTTTTCTATTTTGTTTTTGTAAACGGGGGTTCGATAAATTACAGTATAGCCTCAGCGTCCCCTGCGTGGGATGTCTTTATTTTAAAGTGACCGGCTGGTAGATTGCCTTCAGGGTTACCACTATGGTTGTTTCGACAGATCTTTTATGCGGATCAGGGGTGAGTCCTCTTTCACTTCTCTGGTCCTGATTTGGCTCGGAAGAGTCCGCTGTACCTAAAGCAATAACCATGTAATGTAATGTAATAATAATAATAATAATAATAATAATAATAATAATATAATAATAATAATAATAATAATAATAACTGATGCTACATACGCGCTTTTTCTTCAGGCTGAAAACGCGGCGATCTGTAACCAACATAAACGCTCACATTTCACACACACACACACATTCGTACATACACAACAAGCACGCATTCATCATTCAAATATGTGGTGTAAAGTTACTAAATAGCTTTTACTTTTGATTGATTAATATAGATCTAGTCTATAGCTGCCTGATTGATTCAATGAGATCTTTTTGATAGATTTTTTTTTAAAAACAAGGCAAATGTACAAGTTTACAATTATGCTGATCTCTCCATCTCTTCCTCCAACAGTTCTTCCTTCCCTCTGCCCCCTCCCACTCTTTGATGCTTTTATTTCTCCTTTCTATTTATTTCCTTAAATTTTATATTCCTGACACTTGAACTCGCGAGACTTTATATAACTTCTCTCCACCTGCAAAATAATCTTTTTAAGGCGTTACGAAAGAATGTGGCTTCAACGTTACACCTACTAATCCAATCTTGTAAAGTACTGCGTGCCTTATCAACCTTAATACAGCATCGCACAACTTGTATCAGCCTTTCTAAACCCCAGATAAATATTAATATTCGAGAATAAGAACAACTGAAGAAAGTGATACATGCAAAGTTTTTGATAGTTATTATTATTTATTATCGAGGATTTTTATAGCGCACATATCTCACCGTACTTGGCGACTCAAGGCGCTGGCCGATACAAGATCTAACTCAAGCCGCTCGAGGCGCCAACTTCCAGCCTTTGGGCGCATCGTAATAACGCTCCAGACAACTGAGCACAATCCTAGGCAGTCAGGGATGGGGGAGAAGGACCTAGGTAAATGATGGGTGTGTTCTTGTCACCGGCACTCACCCGTCTAGGACACGAGCGTCAGGATTTTTAAAGTACGTTATGATGGAATAGACCTCGGTTTATACTCTCATCCCAAGGAGTAGGAAAACGGGAGTAAAGTGTCTTTCCCAAGGATACAACACATTCCCCGGCCTGGGCTCGAACCCGGGACCTTCAGATCCGCAAGACAAAGCTCTACCATGAGCCTCCCTTTAATATTATATTAAGGTATAAACCGAAAACGCCGGACTTAGGATACATCAAGGGACATGTAGTAGTAGTAGTAGTAGTAGTAGTAGTAGTAGTAGTAGTAGTAGTAGTAGTAGTAATAGTAGCAGTAGTAGTAGTAGTAATAGCAGCAGTAGTAGTAGTAGTAGTAGTAGTAGTAGTAGTAGTAGTAGTAGTAATAATAATAATAATAATAATAATAATAATAATAATAATAATAATAACAATAACAGATTTACATCTAAACTATAACGCTTTTTTTTTTCTTAACGATAAAACAGTTCAAACTGCGAAGTAGAAAAAGAAGAAGGCAGGACGAGAAGACTTAAAAGAGGACAAGAAGGGGGATGGGAGGGAAGGGGAAGAGAAAAAAAAGAAAGAAATTAACAGTATTAACGAAAGAAAGAAAGAAGAAGATTAATGGCAGAAACGATCCGTTGCAACTTTTCGAGAACACTTTTTTTTTTTTAGTTCCCGAGCTTTCCACCAGCCGGTCACTTTACAATAAAGACATCCCACGCACTGGACGCTGAGGTTATACACTAATTTATCGAACCCCCGTTTACAAAAACAAAAGAGAATATAAACATCATTATAACACATCAACAAAACACACACACACACACACACTGACCCACACACACACACACACACACACACATATATATATATATATATATATATATATATATATATATATATATATATATATATATATATATATATATATATATATATATACCTTGTGTATGTATGACCCAACAGACCTCATAGACAAATGAGTAGTTTTGGAAGAGCTTTCAAGGAAAAAGGTAGGTTACTGGTCTAGCGAAGAAGAAGATAGTATATAGATTGATAGAACAGAATTGGAATGAGAAAGAGCAAAGGAGAAAGACAGCGACAGTAGAAATTTAAAGCACAAAATTTCCAGAAAGTGGGGGTACTATTTATACAGAAACCGCCCGGCACAGCCCACAATCATGTGAGCTGTCGTCGCCTATGTGCGCTTGAGAGGGTCTGCTCTATGTTTTTGTTTGTTTGTGAAAGACTGAGAGAAAGTCTGGGATTGTAACCGGTATCGTCGTCTTTATAATGGAGCAGCGGTCATTTTGGTGTGTTTTTTGGCATATCTTGTCCATGGACAGGCGTCTGGCGACAAGATTTCTGTACCTGACATTTTTCTTTTTCTTCTACCAAATCGCACTACTCAGCCAGCGTCTTGTTGATCGACCAGTCGACCATAACCAACCCGCACGTGCTAGTCTAGCCTTGTCTCTCGATTCAGTGACCATGCCGCCCGCCCGGGTTATATATGACAGACAGCAACTGTTGTCACTCAAACCTCGTGCTTCTGTACTTGCCCTACCAGTATGTGACACACTGCGTTGTTTGGGATTACACAGTCAACTTTCGTGTTCCTCCGGGAAGAGAAAACAGCGGCCGTATCGAGCTGGGCGTCGCCGGTATCAACAAGGTAGGCCTATTCCTGTGGTCGCCTCTTGCCGTCATCGTGGCCTTAGTACTGTTCGACCCCACTGCTCGCCATCGTCTGTTTCGACTCTTGATCAACACCGCAATGGTCAGCCCTCAGTGAATCGCAATAATTTGATCCTTGTTCCCGTCGTTTCAATCTTACCTGACCAGAAGTCTGACGGACTAAAAGTCGCATCTTTTAATGCACAGTCTGTAGGCCCCAACTGTGGAGAGAAACGTACTGAAATCTCATCATTCATTCTTGAGAATGATCTTGACATCATGTTTGTGGTGGAGACGTGGTTGAAGGCCCGGGGCGACGAGGCTGCGTGTGCGGACCTTACTCCGAGTGGTTACGCATTCAAGTCCTTCCCTCGCCCGACTGGGCGTGGTGGGGGCATAGCCGTGATTTTTAGAAACAGCTTCACACCTCACCTCACCTTCACAAATACTTTACATCTGTGCACAGTGTTGTTCACTTCATGTGTTTATATAGACCGTGGCCGACCTCAAAGAACAAGCTAACTGAGGTCATGTTCTTCGAACAGATGCCCGAGCTGCTAGATCATTGTAATTTACTGCATGGTCATGTGTGTCTGTTGGGTGACTTTAACTTTCATGTGGACTCTCCGCAAGATCGGAGTGCTAGAAAGCTCCTTGATCTCCTTAGTATGTACAATCTACGTCAGACGGTGGTTGAACCCACCCATAAGCATGGTCATACTCTGGACTTGGTGATCGAGAGACCTTCTGATGGAATTCATCGTGTGTCAGAGGTGACGCGGGCTCTGGAGTCAGACCACTTCTGTGTGTTAGCGCAGTTTGACATGGTCCTACCGTCTCCTGTCCCCGTGTACCGTGTTGTGCGTAACCTAAGTGCCATTGATAGAGTGGCATTCCAGAACGATCTCAGCACTGAGTTGGCTCACTTCGAAGACTGCTCTGCTGATCAATATAATACTGCCCTTAAGGCCGTACTAGATAAGCATGCCCCTGCTTCTAGACGCAAGGTGTCATCGAGAAAGGTGACTCCGTGGTTTGGTCTTCTTGGTAATGACCTGCTTCAGACCAAGAGAGATCGTCGTCGTGCCGAGAAAGAGTGGAGGGTGTCTGGTTTGACTGTATATGAGCAATTGTACAAAAAAGCCAAGAATGTTGTGACCTTCCTCGTTCACAAAGCAAAGTCTGTTTTTTACACTAATCAGATCAGCCAGGCACAATCAAGCAAAGAGTTGTATCGCATTACTAATGATCTGTGTGCCAGAACTAGTGCTACCCATCTCCCCACTGTTTTCCCTTTGTCCTCACTCCCTGGCGTGTTCTCCAACTACTTTGTGACCAAGGTAGAAAAGCTAAGAGATGATATTGATTCTCAGCCCTCTGTCCCACAACCCCTTGGTAGACCATTCAGTGGCGATCCCCTAGTATCGTTCACCCCTGTCACTGAATCAGACGTCAGGAAGATCTTGACCAGTTCAGCCCCTAAAACCTGCGATCTGGACCCGATTCCGACCCCCCTCCTCTTTGAGTGTTTAGATGTAGTGCTCCCCACCCTGACTAAGATCGTAAACGACTCCCTTGCTTCTGGAACTTTTCCGGACGTCCACAAAACTGCTCTTGTCACCCCATTGTTGAAGAAACCTTCGTGTGATCACAATGACTTGAAAAACTTTCGTCCCGTCAGTAACTTGTCATTTGTCTCTAAACTAATAGAAAAAGTTGTCCTGTCCCGGCTCTCTGATCACCTCACATCAAACCATCTGTTCAACCCCCTGCAGTCTGCGTATAGGTCTGGACACAGTACGGAAACGGCTTTAGTGAAAATTGTAAATGACCTCCTACTTGCCTTAGATCAAGGAAAAGTTTCTATTCTAATGCTGCTTGATCTATCAGCAGCATTTGACACCATTGACCACGGTTTTCTCCTCAGTCGCCTGGAATATGTTTTTGGAGTCCGCGATTCTGCGCTTCTTTGGTTTTCTTCCTACTTGTCCAACCGTACTCAGTCTGTCTCCATAAACAGTAGCACATCTGATCCTGTTCTGCTGCGCCATGGCGTGCCCCAAGGGTCCGTATTGGGTCCTGTATTGTTTGTTTTATACACCTCGCCTCTCGCTGATGTCATGGCTGCCCACTCAGTTCTTCATCATTCCTATGCAGATGATACCCAGCTACAGAAGTCTGCCGATCCTAAAAGTTTTGACACTCTGGTGCGCTCAATGCAAGAATGTATCCTGGACGTTAAATCCTGGATGGCATTTAACAAGCTAAAACTAAATGACGAAAAAACGGAAGTCATGGTTGTCTCTTCTCCACGCATGTCTTCCTCCATTCAACTCCCAGAGTACATTACCATAGGCAATGCTATTGTCCCTTTCTCTGATACAGTACAGAACCTAGGCGTCACGCTAGACTCCCACCTTACTATGCATGCACAGGTATTGAGCATCATTCGTGCTGTCAACTTTGAACTCCGCCGTATTGGTTCGATTCGGCACTATCTGTCTGAGCAAGCTGCAAAGACTCTTGTCTCTGCGTTCATATTGTCTCGTCTGGACTATTGTAATGCCTTGCTGCATGGCTGTCCCCAGTACCTCCTTATCAGGTTACAGAAACTGCAGAATAATGCTGCCCGCCTAATCCTGAGAATCCGCAAGTCTGAGCACATTTCCCCCCACCTTCAAGCACTTCACTGGCTTCCTATAGAGACACGCATCAAATACAAAATCGCATGCCTTACTTTTGGTGCATTTACACAAACGGGACCCGCATACCTCACAGATATGATTCAGAAATACACACCATCCAGAACACTCCGCTCCTCGGCAGACACCTCCATTCTTTCCACCCCTAGAGTTAACACTAAATCCTTTGGTGAACGCTCTTTTACCGTTGCTGCTCCTCTCGTCTGGAACTCTCTCCCTGCCAGTCTTCGTCACTCTCCCTCCCCTGACTCTTTCCGCACAGGCCTAAAAACTCATCTTTTCCCACTTGCATACACATAAACATTCCTCCCCCTCCCCCCGCACCCTTCCGCCCCTCGTGTCCGTGCCTGCATCTCAGTGACTTACTTTGCCTGCGAGTATGCCCTGCTTGTGTTTTGTCATGTATGTTGCTGATTATTTACGCGTGATATGCTAATTGTTTGTATGGTTTAATTGTTAATGTTGTTTAATTGTCTTGCTCTGATTATGTTGTACTATGATTTGCTTGTGTGAAGTTGTATGTTTAGTGCTTTTGTCTCTATGACCCTGTTGTTTGTACTGCCGTGGTTTTACTGTGTGCTTATACATCCTTTCGCACTTTGTATGAATGGCTATGTTGTTGAGGTCTTGATTGGTATGCTTTGCTTGTTTGTTGATTTTGTTTTTAAATATTGTGCTTTCTATGTGTAGCATGATTTTGTAAATGGCTGTTATTGTAAAGCGCGTTGAGCATTTATATGAAAACGCGCTATATTAAATATACATTATTATTATTATTATTATTATTACAATGGGGTCGCGCAAGTGAAAGTGTTAATTTAGAATAGCATTAAGTATATCGTCGCGTTGCTGACATTCTACGACATGCATTCCTCTATCTGTCATCAAAATATTGTATCATATCAATGCAAGTGTTGTTGGGTCTCGAGGGCCATCCAGTTTAGTGGCCTAATACAAAAAAGCAAGAGCACTGCCGAACAGATAAGTGTATTGCTACTAGACAGATAACTAGAAATCTATATCTCGGTAAATACTTTACACTATCAGTTAAAGTACACTTGTTTTGCCTGGAGTCTCTTTCCTGTTCTCACTGTTTAAGTGCCATAATTGCAGCATACGGATGAACAGATACAAAAAGTCTTCATTAAGAAAATAATATTGTCTGAACAGGCAAGTCTTCAGTTGAAGCATAATAAAGCATGCATGTCCTCTGCTGTACGCGTTTAGCTTTGTTTTACCTTGAGAAAGTTTTTAATGAAGGCGAAAGCTTGTGTTTTAGCAGAAGGCTAGCCGCGTTGTTTTATCTTTTTTTTCTATCTTTGTGGGCAGATGAGTTCAAAACTAGTTGTATCAGCTACGAAACATTTGCACTTAATTCAATAATGTGTTTTCTTTTTATCATAATAAATTACTGTATCAGCAAGAGAACATATTATGTGTACGACACTGTAGTGTAATGTAAAGCAGTGTAGTATAGACTACATGTCATAAACAATGATCCTAATCAGCAAGGGTTCTCAGTTCCTTTCTGTAGCCTCTCTCTCTCTCTCTCTCTCTCTGTCTCTCTCTCTGTCTCTCTGTCTCTCTCTCTCTCTCTCTCTGTCCACTGATACCATACTAATACTGTATTAGTGATAGAGAGCTATATGCAGCACAGGCGCTTGTATCAGGACACGCGAGCGCCTATGCCTGTGACGCGTCTCCCTTTGGTTATCTATAATACAGATAACCAAAGGGAGACGCGTCACAGGCATAGGCGCTCGCGTGTCCTGATACAAGCGCCTGTGATATGCAGTAAACACTACAAGCGCATTACAGTGCCCCATCACATGTCCTGTTTTATACGGCAAGCTGAAGCAATTATTGATGTTCTATGAGCGAAATAAAAGCAAGCTCTCGTTTTGCCGTGGGCTTGGAAGCTTGACGTTTTAAATTGTAATTTTATGGATGGCATTTGCTCCGAGAGGTTTTCAACCCAAGCAACATTATAGCTGCAGAAAGAAACGCACGTTAATATGCAACACATCGCATTCACATCATTCCGCAAGGCAGGGTTCATTATTCTAGAAAGGCCAGCGCACAAGGAAGAGAAGATCGCATAGCGAAAAAAATAAAATAAAATAATCATACGCATTGTGCTGTAAGTTACGTTCACATCATTTCACACAAATAATCATGAAATCATGCAAGCACACACGCATAGGTCTTAGCTAGCGACAACTATTGAGAATGCAAATATCTCAAGAATCGCACGGTGAATTAAACTATTTCATTAATAACTGGAATATAAAAATCAATAACTCTGTATTAGTTGCTGCTCGTTGTTGCTGCTGTTATTTTAACAAAATATAATGTATTAATTTTATAGATCCAGACTATAATTATTCATACGAGAATCCACAAATAAAAAAAACATTAGGACAGAGAGAGAGAGAGAGTGTGTGTGTGTGTGTGTGTGTGTGTGTGTGTGTTCACCTAAATGTGTATGTACGTGAATTGAAGTTTATTGATGTGTAATATTACAGATGTTAATAAGATTAAATTAAACAAGCTAACTGAGAAGCGACCGTTTAATGTACTGTAACAGTAATACATGCGTTTACATGCAAATAGAATACATGTACATACCTTATTATTTGTGTTGATCGCCCTGGCATGAAGTGGCGGTTTACAGCGATAGTACTCCACATTAATAAAATATTGTTGTTCCACTTCACACACAAATACCTCTGCCAATCAGTCCTGATCGAAATAAGACTAAATCAGTAAAGTTTATTTAGGTCAACTCAAGTTTAAATAGTCGTTTGAAGCCATTGGCTAATGATATTTCAATAGAAGTACACATTTGATGATAATTTCAATACAATTAGACCAAATCAAAAAGGTTTATTAAGGCAACCTCAAGATTTAATTTATAATGGTTTGAGATCATTGCCTAATGGTAATTTTAATACAAATAAAGATTTGATGATAGTTTCAATACAAGTAATGATTTGTTGATAACTTCAATACAAGTAATGATTTAATTCAATAGAAGTACAGATGTCATGATAATTTAAATACACCTAATAATTTGAATACAAGAAATGATTTATTAATAATTTTCAATATAAGTACAGATTTACTGATAATTTTAATACAGGTAAAGATGTCACGATAATTTCAATACAAGATGTCATGACAATTTCAATACAAGTAAAGATTTAATGATAATTTCAATATAATTAATTATTTAAAAATAATTATTTTATGATATCCTTAACATTAAATATAATTATGTATGTACTGTCAATGAAATGTTTAATATTATTTCATAATAATGTTTTTAGACCAAGTCGGTATCTAATCATACTTTGAAGACAAGATGTGACAAGAATTGTATTTCAACCCAAAATCTAATAATAATGTCAATTTTAAGACACCGAACACTTCAAATAAAATCAACAAATATTGACAGTTTCAATTCAAGAAGGGATTTAAATGGAAAACTCCGTTCAAGATAAGATTGAATAAGAAATTGTAATAGGAGTCAAGATCGTGTGAACATTTAAGTTGAAATGATGACCTTCACCACCGAAAATTCAAGGTTCAAGGTACAATTCAAATTCCAGTTTAAGATAACATATATATTTATACGAAACAAATCACACATTTGTATAGACAACAACGAACAGTGAAATTAATCTAGAAGGAAATTTTCACTCAACCTTTTTTATTTTTTTTATTTTTTTTTCTTAAATCAGTTATATAGTCCCCTCTCTTCCCGATAAGGATTTTCAGAGAGGAGACTTATGATACCTTTTTATTTGAATACTAGATTTGCGTTTAAAAAAAACCTTATTTGTTTATTTCTTATTGCAAATATAATACACATATAAAATGTGACAAATCAGTAACAACGATTTTAGGTTAGCAAAATTGTACAGAAAACAACTGTAATAATCCTGTTAACGTTTTATTTTTGAAGGTATCGTCAACTGGTACAGATGAAAGAGTAGTGTATGTTTGTATAAATGTGTGTTAGTGATAAACGTGACGGTGATTTAAATGCATTGGTATTTTAGTTATACCCTTTTTTAAAATTGATTTATTCATTTATTAAGTTATTTAAAACAATTGACAGCCACTGAATATTCTGAGTAGTCTATTTCCATTACAGAAGCCAAAACAGATGCATATAATGCTGATCACTCAACATTATCTGACCACTAATTCTGATCACCGTTTCAAATAAATGAAGATTATCGTCGATATCAACTAAAGGCAAAAGACTTTGATTGCTAGCTGGTCACTGTAGTCCACGCATTCTATGGTCGTTGGTCACTCAAAAAACACTGCACGACGGATTGAGCGGTCAAGCTAACTTTTCGCTGGACAGAGGCTAGATAACAACAGATTTTCAGTTCTCAGCGAGCACTGATAAACTTCTCAGCACATCTCGCCGGTAAAGTGGTGGCCAACACGATTGTTTTGTCAGTTTTGCCTTGTAAAATTGAGGACACACAATACCAACAGTATCACACAGCAGAGGTAGTTCCTACATTCCGTTCACAAGATAAAAACAGTGTTTACAATACAGTATCGCCCTCTCTCTCTCGCTTTACTCGCTCGCTCTCCCAATAAAACCCTGCTTCGCCTCGCTAGTCACGGAGCTAGTAATGCCTACCCCATACCTGAACATACTACTACACAATCGTGCGCGAGTTTTTGGGCCAAATACTTGCCCTCGTTTTGGGCAGTAGAGAACGGTGGTAAAGTGAAGGAACAATTGGAGAGGTCTCAAACAGTTGCGTACGCGCTGCACTCTCAGCCTGTGCCAATACGACGAGGCACGTTGTCGCACTGAGGCTCGAGAACTTTGAGGTCAACCCAAAACTGATCGGTATGCGAGGTCGGTGGCTCAAAGGATAGGACAAACGGGTTCTGTTATTGAGATATAGCGCGGAGTAGGTTCAGAAAATGTATGTTGTTATTATTAGTAGGCGTACGTTTGCTGTTATGAGACGTACTGTAGGCTAGTTTACTGAGATTTCGTTTCGTTCTGTATTACGTATATACACCTGATTAATAAGCTCGCTCACTTATATTCACTAGATGATTATATTAACATGGATGACGCGGATATCACCTGTCATTCACAATCTGAGTAATTCAATTGATCGAAAGAAGTCAAGTTGTTTCTTCTTGTTCTTGTTCTTGTTCTTGTTCTTGTTCTTCTTCTTCTTGTTCTTCTTCTTCTTCTTCTTGTTCTTGTTCTTCTTCTTCTTGTTCTTCTTCTTAAGACGTCTTTCTTAAAAGTACACCACCATAACCCTCCCGCCACCTGGCTCCTCTCTCCCCTCCCTCCTTCACTTCGTCAGAACTGTGTGAAAACGTATTTCCAAAATATATTATTGTTTGCATATTTATATTATATATATAATTATTTTTAAAGGATGATTGAGAATCTTGGCCCCTCCCCCTATCCTCACCCTCTTGACTTGTCAAGCGCAGTGAGCATTTCCTTAACCAGAAGTGGTATTGCGCTAAACAAATTTTGTTATTATTTTTTTAAATCTATTATTATTATTATTATTATTATTATTATTATTATTATTATTATTATTATTATTATTATTATTATTATCATCATCATCATCATCATCTTCTTCTTTTTCTTCTTCAGATCATCATCATCATCAGTAGCATCATCATCAGAAGAAGAAGAAGAAAAAGAAGAGGAAGATGATGATGATGATGATGATGATGATGATGATGATGATGATGATGATGATGATGATGATGATGATGATGATGATGATGATGATCGTTCTTGCAATATTTTGTACTCCAAGAATGCTTTAAGAGGATACGGTAACGAATTTAGCGTATTATCTTTCAGCATTCTTCGATACACTACATTTGTTACCGTCGAACAGGGATGTGAAATTTCATTCTATAATCTATGAACAGGAAATTTGTTGTAATTTTTCTCCAGATTATACTATGGTTGTTTTTTTATGTGGTAAGGGAATATCATGTTGGATAGATCCTATTAACTTAGCACGATCCGCACGAGAGACAACATCGTCATAGGAACCTGGAATATCAGGACCCTAACTGCGGAGGGAAAATTGGAAGAACTAGCCCACGAGCTGGACCACAATCGATGGAACATTTTAGATATCAGCGAACTGCGCTGGAAAGACCGAGGTCAGACAAAGACCGACAAAGACCGACAAAGGCCACAAGCATTGCTTCAGCGGCAGAGATGACAGGTACGAACACGGGTTTGGATTTTTGGTTTTTGGATTTCTAGCCACTGTGATGAGTTGCCGCCCAGTCTCCAGTAGACTCGTTACCATCCGTCTGAGAGCAGCCCCTTTCAACATCTCCATCAGCCAGGCCTATGCCCCAACATTAGACTATGACGACAGCATTGACCAAGTGCCGAAAAGGAGATTGTCATAGTGCAAGGCGACTGAAATGTCAAGGTTGGTCATTACATAATTACATTACATAATTGTTGCTTTAGGTCCAGCGGACTCTTCCGAGCCAAATCAGGACCGGACAACCCCCAATCCGCATAAAAGATCTGCTGAAACAACCCTAGTGGGAAAACTGAATGCCCTCCACCAGCCAGTCACTTTACAAAAAAGACATCCCGCGCAGGGGACGGCTGAGGCTTCACCCCAACTTATCGAACCCCCGTTTACAAAAACAAAATAGAATACAAACATTATAAATTATCAACAAAACATATAAAATGCCCACATTGCTAAATAATAACATCATAGGAAGCCCTAGTGACCACCTGGCAGAAAGCGTCCAATAAGGTTGGTCAAGATGTGCACCACAACTGGGGAGACATATGTGGACCCCTCTGCAACAACGAGACAAATGACAGGGGTCTGAGACTCTTGGAGTTTGCCAAGTACAACAATCTGATACTGGCCTACACGCTTGGTCTCCACACACACGCACACACACACACACCCACACACACACACACACCCACACACACACACATATATATATATATATTTTTATTTCAAAATTTTACATTGAGTCTAACGCTTGTAAAACTGATTTAGAGTGTAGCCCACATACGGTATTGCATACTAGAATGCCATCGTATTCACGAGTTTCTTGCACAATCATGCAGTCAATAATAGTTATTTTGCATCCGCATGTTCAAATCGTATAAAGGCATGAAGGTTAATCGCTAGGCCCGAGGCAAATTGCATTTCCGATGTGTTAATGACATTGACCTAGGTCTACCTCGTGCTGCGTCACTGTGACTGGCCGAGACTTACGTTCTATCCTATCCTATCCTATCCTGTCCCATAACCCGAAGGTCGTAGGGGCACCACAGATGATCGCTTAACCAGCATACTCCATCTTTCTCTGTCCTCAGCAGCCCTCATGGCTTCGCTCAGTGTCAAACCAGTCCATTCTCGAATGTTGTCCTCCCACATCTTTTTCGGTCTCCCCCTTCTTCTACCTCCTTGCACTGTGCCTTGCAGAATGGTCTTTGCAAGGCCCGATGATCTGGTGACGTGGCCATACCATCAGAGTTTCCGTTTCTTCACCACTGTGAGCAGGTCATCGTGTTGTCCAATGGCTTGTGTGATGGTCTGTCGGACTTCAACGTTGGTGATGTGTTGGGTATAGGAAATGCACAGAAGTCTTCTGTAGCACCTCATCTCCATGCTTTGTATTCTTCGTTGGAGATCTGCTGTGAGGGTCCATGCTTCGCAAGCATATAGGAAGATGGAGATGACCAGAGAGCGCAGCAGTCTTACTTTGGAATGTAGACTGATGGTTCTGTCTTTCCAAATGGGCTTCAACCTTGTCAGGGCAGCAGTTGTTTGTGCGATCCTGGAGAGGACTTCCTGTCGAGACCCATTGTCTGACACAATGGCTCCTAAATATTTGAAGCTGTGCACTGTGTTGAGGGATTGGCCTTGTACTTTGATGTCCGTGTTGATGCCATTGGTGTTGTTGGTCATCATTTTGGTCTTCTCCGCACTTATTTCCATTCCATAAGCTCTGGAGGTGGTGTCAAGCCTCTGTACAAGCTGTTCAAGTTCTTGTTCCTCTCCAGCCAATCCATCAATATCATCCGCAAAACGAAGATTGGAGATTGCTCTGCCCCCTATACTGACTGTGCCTTCGTGATCTGCAAGAGCATCTGACATGATGCGCTCTAGGAAGATGTTGAAGAGTGTTGGAGAGAGTAGGCATCCTTGACGCACACCGATTGTTGTTCTGAACCAGTTCCCGATGACGCTGTTATGGAGGACTGCACTGGTAGCCTTGTCATACAGGCTTTTGATGACTTCTATAATTTTAGAGCTGATGTTGTACACTTTCATGGTTGCCCATAGAGCTGCATGCCAGACTCGGTCAAATGCCTTCTTGAAGTCTATGAACACATGATATAGATGTTGTTGGTGCTGTAGGTATTTCTCACAGATTATTCTGAGGTTGAAAATCTGTTCAGTGGTACTTCGCCCTGCCATGAATCCTGCTTGTTCTTCAGCTATGATTTGTTCAGCTTGTGGTTTCAACCTGTTGAGTATTATTTTCAGGAGGACCTTGCTGGGATGGCTGATGAGGCTGATGGTGCGGTAATTTTCACACTCCTGAAGGTTACCTTTTTTGGGAAGAGTGATGACAAGCGACTGGGTCCATGGTGTAGGCCATTCCCCACTCTGCCAGATCTTGTTGCAGATAATGGTGAGAGCATCAGTCATCGCTCCTCTTCCTGCTTGTAGCAGTTCCGCTGGTATGTTGTCCACTCCCGCTGACTTCCCTTTCTTCAGCGATTGCACTGCTGCCTCAACTTCTTCCCGGAGAATTGGGAGGATTTCTTCTTCTTCTCTGCTCTCGGGACATGCTAGAACTGATGGGTCTCCATTTGATGTATGGTTGTAAAGGTCAGAGCAGTACTCTGTCCATCTGTCCAAGACTTCTTGTTCTTCTGTAAGGCAAATGCCAGACTTGCTTTGGATAGTGGAGACTTTGGGCTGTTTAACACTTGTCAGCCGCTTCACAGTCTGGTAGGCCTTCTTGCTGTTGTTCTTGTTCAGATTGTTCTCTATTTCCTGGCATTGATCTTCTATCCAGTTCTCCTTTGCTTTGCTCTTTTACGTTCTACTCTCTGTCAAACCTACATAGTACGCCGGGTGGCGTAAAGTCGTTTTACAGTTAGGTCTCCCCTTCTTATTCACTTCAGAACGGGGACTGCGATGACATAATACTTCAAAACCCTTGCAATTTGTCTGTTTTGTTGTTGTTGTTGTTTTTTTGTTTGTTTGATTGATTGTTGTTTCTAGCGGCAAGATTGGCGGAGAGGCGAACTTAAGCCTGGTACAGTCTCAGCTACGACAGAACTGTGCGACTACGTATTAGGAAAATGACGTAACAATCTGACCAACCTGAAGTTTTGACTTCGTAACTTACAGTTCAGGATTTTATTTACATCCTCACAATTGTTAACACTCACGCACACATTTTTTAAAAAATCTTAATAATTTAACAGTAAATAATTCAATAAAACTTACAACAATTTTCCACTTGCCGATCTTATCAAGACACTAATAATTTGTGATATACGTGGATGAGGTAATATATTCTCCTTTGTTTGGCCATAATTTTCTTTCATGTAACCGTGATCTTTAAATAATAATATGAGAGTATCTAGCAACAGTCATCTAGTTATGGTTGTTGTTCTAATTGTTGTTGAAAATGTGATGATGATGATGATGATGATGATGATGATGATGATGATGATGATGATGATGATGATGATGATGATGATAATGATGATGATGATGATGATGATGATGATGATGATGATGATGATGATGATGATGATGATGATGATGATGATGATGATGATGATGATGATGATGATATTTCTCCCCTTTCCTCTTGTTCTGTGCTCACAAATCTGTATTTCATTTCATCCCACCTTTGCAGTTTGCTTTGAGGTGACCTTATCCAGTTTTCAAACCCATATTTCCCTGCCTCTGGGCGGAATTAGTGAAAGTGTACTTGCAGAATGTCTCTATAAACAACAAAGAAATGTCGCGAAAACCCGTTCAGCTGATGGAGCGTACGTATTAGAGTAGGGGACAGTCGGGCAGCAATCCGTACGTTACAGAAGGAAAGGTAGCTAGGCCTACGTAAAATCTTGTATTTTATCTCATTTATTGTGATGTAGACATTGAAAAGCATTATTACTGAACAAATGTAAATAATTAACTATATCAAAAAATCAACAAAAACAGTTAAGAAAAAATATAATTAAATTAACTCTCTCTCTCTCTCCCTCTCTCTCTCTCTCTCTCTCTCTCTCTCTCTCTCTCTCTCTCTCTCTCTCTCTCTCTCTTTCTTTCTTTTCTCTTTCTTTCTCTGTCCCCATACCTCTATGACTTAATTTACACATACTATTGTCATTGGAAAAAAGAATTCTACATAAATCTTCCAACAGATAAATAAATAAAACATTTTGCCAGCTTTAAACAAACTGAAAAATTTAAATCACTTAGTATCTTAATGTTTTTCATTTCCACTGGTAGCAAAAAGTCAAAAGCAGTGCATTTAAACAGTATATGAACCAGTGAAAAAGCATAATTACATGAGCAAACAATATTTTTACAAAATTTAGTTCGTAATGAATTTAAAAGAATTCTATATGCTAATGTTATAACAGGTCTAGAAAAACCAACATGCAACGAATAATTGGAGTGAATAACGCAAAATCTTAAATTACTTAAAATTTAAGGTTTTGTGTATAACGTATTGCTGCTTGACTGTCCCTAACCTAAAACTGATTTAAATGCGTGACTGTCCCTACTCTAAAACTGATTTAAATACGTAAATAAATATTTTTAAAAGTGTATGCGTGTTCCATCAGTAATGACAGTTAACTTGCGGGTTGCTCTATAATGATTCACATTCACACCAAATTTCTGAAAACCCGTTTAGCGGAATCAGAGTAAGATCAATGTAAAAAAAAATTGGGTGTATTGCACGCACATAGCATTCTATTGAAAAAGTCAGAAAACAATGTAATCAAAATTAATAATCCTGTGTGATCCAACATTAACAAAAGTTTAACAAAAGTTATAGTGATTTTCACACAAACTCCCACCAAACTTAGTATAAAAAAAATCCGGTCAGTGGAATAGATTGAATAAATTCTATTTTCCAGATTCTTTATGGGTTGAGCAGCCACAATTAATACATTAATTCATTTGCCGCTTGATCATCAGACTGTCAGATCAGTTTCAAAACTCTTGATAGATGCACATCATTCTACAAATGAAAAAATAAGAATTAAGTTTTTTTTTAAATATCTGTGTACGCTTGCGTTCCAAAAATAACTTGAATTTTACCGACGGGATGTCCCCATTGTTATTCACATACACGTGCACACCAAATTTTGTAAAATTCTGTTAAGCGGAAGCTAAGCAGTGAAATGACGAAAACTGGGCCAATTCAATTCAATTCAATTCAATATTTTATTTTAAAGTCTCTTCACGTTGTGATTTTAGACCACTTCATTCTCACGCATGGACATACAGACATACAATTAAAACTGAAATGCAACCATAAATAATAACATTAAGCTTATTACTAATAATACTACAAACATTTTCCAATTGCGGACACGTATATTATACGTACTATCTCCATTATTGCAGGACTATGCAATAAAATGTCAATGTCTTCTTGAATACCCACAATGATGTTCTTTTCTTCATAAAGTGGTGTCAAAAGAGGACATTCATATAAAATATGTTTAACAGATATTGGGAATAAACAAGTACATAAGATATTTTTTGAAAACTTTGTGTTCCATGAATTTACTCTTAGTTTATTAATTAGCCTACACAAATGTCTTGGACAAGCATAATTTTCGACGTTTCTACTCTGAGGTAAATCAGAATGCATACGCTTTTCCAGTAAGGATAATAATTCATATACTGAAGGTGATATGTTATTACATGCAATAGAATTATTTGCTTTCATTGCTCCTTGTTTCGCCAATTTATCAACTACGTCATTCCAATAAATACCCGAATGAGATGGAATCCAGCAAAAGCTGATTCCAATACCTTTAGATACTAAATAATGAATTAGAAACTTGATTTGAATTAGAAAACTGGGCCATTGGCATGGCCGGATGTGATATTAATAAAATAATACAATAATGTGTTCCGGACGCCCGAACGGAAAGAAGTGGTTTCCGTGGAACAGCATTTGGTGACAGGTTGATGTTGGTATATTTTGAGAGAACACAGCTTGGCAGTGTGTGGCCTTCGCACGTTGAAGGTGTAGACATTATGTCCGCCAAGCAAACCGCAAAGACCAATGAACAGTGCCGCCTTCAGAAGGACGAACAATGCTCTTTTTGTTCGTCTTTCATTCTCTCACGCATCGATCTGCTATGACAAGGTTTCTCATCTCTTCCCTGTGTCTTCTTGTCTGTGTCCATATCTGTCTGTCTATGCGTGTCTGTCAATGTCGGTGGGATAGTCTTAAGCTGTTAGATCAGGAAAGTGTGCATGCTATGTAACAACAGACTATGTTAAGCTCTAACTTGTTGCATTAGAAGTCTGTTTTTACTCGACTTTTTTTTTTTTTTTACCTGAAAGAAGAATTACCAATCACACACACACACAAATCCACAAACACACAAAAACAAACAACAAAGTGTCCCTTTGCGATCCTATCCTATCTTATCCCATCCTATCACGTAACTCAAAGGTAGTTGGGGCACCACAGATGACCGTTTAACCAGCGTACTCCATCTTTCTCTGTTCTCAGCAACCCTCATGGCTTCGTTCAGTGTCAAACCAGTCCATTCTCGAATGTTGTCCTTCCACCTCTTTTTCTGTCTCCCTCTTCTCTACCTCCTTGCACCGTGCCTTGCAGGATGGTTCTTGCAGGGCCTGATGTTCTGGTGACGTGGCCACACCATTGGAGTTTCCGTTTCCGTTGGCGATACTATTAAATAAAGGGAGATAATAAAGATTTGTGTAAACTATGATAGTCTAGAAAAAAGAAAGGGAGGTAATTAAAGCACTGTGGACACAATTCTTATTAGATGCCATCTTCAGAGGGATAATAGTTTAATTATATAAGGTGGGTCTTTAGACTATTTCTTACACATTTTTTTTAATCTCCCACCAACAACAAACCTCACTGTCTCTTAACCTACAATTTCGATAATCTTAGTCTTCGGTCTAGTCTGTCTGTTATATACAGTGTTATGTGAAATCAAATAAATCCGCATTCCTTAGCGCCTGTCTCGGTGCTGTATACACAGGTTTACCGCCATCAGGTTCTTCAATGGAAATTTCGTGTACAATCAGTCAGATCAAGGACGTGAATAGGATGGACACACAGCTCGCTTTCTGCCTACACACACTGCTGCACTAAGGAAATGTCTCTTTACTGCCCCTGACCTTATATTTTTGTATACTTGTGCATCTTCCCGTTCTTGTTGTTGTTGATGATTATGTTGTTGTTGTTGTTCTTCTTCTTCTTCTTCTTCTTCTTCTCCTCCTCCTCCTCCTCCTCTTCTTCTTCCTCCTCCTCCTTCTTTGTGAGTGTAAAATTATTATCTCGAGCAAAAAAAATAAAACAACTAAACCAACCAACCAACCAACCTTCTTCTTCTTCTTCTTCTTCACCACATTTTCCGTCAATTCTTTTCTAAAGTATGAAGGCCTAGTCGAGCAGTCGCCAAGCTTCACCAAAGCGTAGGCCTGTAAAATGGCAAAAAACGTCCAGGCAAAGAAGAAGCGTCCCTGTGGAGCGCGCGCAGGTGTGGATCTTGTTTTGTAGGTCGGATGACGAGTTAAGGTACAAGGGGGTCTTCATATAAGGCGTGAACTCGGTATTGTTGTGCTACCTACGTTCACACTGCATAGCTGATGCTGGGCAAGGATCACGTTTGATTTACCACTAATCTCTGTTGCTGGTCGTAAAATATGAGGTTCAAAGGCAATCCTGAGTTGCTTTCTTTTTATTATTATTTTTTAATGATAAAAACTTTTTAATCTACTGAGAATTAAGAACATTCTAGGATAGACAGTAAAGCACTGAAGAACAGTTGTAAAATCAAGAAACTGCTTCTTGTTTCCAAAACAATATATCCTATCCTATCCTACCCCATAACTCAAAGGTCGTTGGGGGACCAAAGATGATCGTTTTTAACTAGCGTACACCATCTTTCTCTGTCCTCAGCAACCCTCATGGCTTCGGTCAGTGTCAAGTCAGCCCATTCTCGAATGCTGTCCTCCCACCTCTTGTTATGCCTCCCTCTTCTTCTGTCTCGTTGCACTGTGCCTTATAGGATAGTCATTGCAAGGCCTGATGATCTGTTGACGTAGCCAAAGGATCGGAGTTTCCGCTTCTTCACTACTGTGAGCATGTCATCGTGTTGTCGAATGGCTTGTGTAATTGTTTTGTCGAACTTCGCCGTTGGTGCTGTGCTTGGTATAGGAAATGCCCAGAAGTCTTCTGTAGCACCTCATCTCCATGCTTTGTATTCTTCGTTGTAGATCTGCTGTTAGGGTCCATTTTTCGCAAGCGTATGGGAAGATGGAGATAACAAGGAAGTGCAGCAGCCTTACCTTGTAATGTAGATTGATGGTCCTCTCTGTCCAAATGAACTACAACCTTGTCAGGGCCGCAGTTGTTTGTGCGATCCTGGAGAGGACTTCCTGTCGGGACCCATTGTCTGATACAATGGCTCCTAAATATTTGACAATATAGAAGAATCCGGAAAAGGCTCCGAGGGTGGCGCTAAGTTTACAACGAGCGGTCTTTTTCACAGTAAGGGTTAGAGGCGCGCGCGCGCAGAATCACTACGCGCTCGCTGCTTAATCTGTAAAATGTAATGACTCACAACTTGTTAGCTGGCCTTTTTATACAGAATATTCTCTCCAATTCCATTCCCATTGTCGTTATTAACAAGCGTTTATGTTTAACAAGGCATGATGATGTTTAGTCAGAGAACTGTTGATGAGGGATCATGAATTCCTCGTTAAAGACCAACGCACACGTCTAGACGATCGGGCGTTGTTGAAAATCTCTCAATGCACCGGGGAACCTCATAGATAAACCTCGTCAACGCTGGTAAAACGCTGTACGTGACTATGAAACTGTTGCGTATTTCAAAGTAAAAAATATTGTATTACCTTAATGAATTCAAGATACATTGGAATTCGATAATGGCAATGGCAACGGAGCGCGCGTGACCGTTCCCGCTAGTTAACTGGTAGGAAAGAAAAAGCGGAGCTACTTGTAGATTGGGCTTAATCGTTATCACAGTTTAAAATCTTATTATTCTTTCTTTTCTGGTGACAAGTCAAGTTTTTAATAGACTTAAAGGTGGATACATGAGCAATTTATTAAGAAAGGGGAACATTCTTACCGAAACTATTACCCGAAAGAAAGAACGATGAATAAAACACACACACACACACACACACACACACAGAGAGAGAGAGAGAGAAAAAATACACTGTTAAAAATGTGTGTTTTCAGTCCAGAGCGAAAGGAAAGCACAGCGCAGAGTTAAAGGAAGATAATTTCAAACTGTAGGGGCTGAAAAGCAGAATGAGCGCTCTGTCTCACATTCCCGTTTTCACCAAAAGTAAACTACGCCTTGGAATTGGGACCCTTTATTGCGCAAAAAGTAAAGTTTACCTAAAACGAGGTCAAACATTACATTGTCCAAATGGCAATAAAGGCGTCCAGGAGTGGGGCATGATGATAAATCGGTCTTTTCCGCTGCTAACGCTTGAGTTTTCCATTTTTGTTCTGACTAGGAGTGATCCTCCCTGTTTAACGGTACATCAATACCATAGGCGTGTGACCTTTGTCACTATTTCTGATTAAAGCAAGTGGCTTCACGGAGGTGTCTTTGGTGTCCGGGGTAGAGTCTTTTATATCAACCTAAAACCAAAATCCTTACCCAGAAACATTTTAATTGGTTCTGCCCCTTACCAACATGGTATTTTTTCTGGGAAGAAAGGTGGTTAACGGTTGCTATTAATAGATTGCTATTAATAGATACAACACTACGGATTTTGTGGATGTGGAAAACTACTAGACTTTCCAAAGAGTTATTTTTTTGTAGTAAGCTTATTTTTTAAGTGGGGAAACACTGACCGTGAATGTTAGAAGGATATATCACGTGGTCAAAGTAGGTCCCTTTAAACTATAGTTGTAATACAAGCTCACATAAACGAAGGTCTCCAAATTGTTTGGCGTGCAAATAAGTTCCCCCACAAGGTTTCGCGATACGTTCCGAAATAAGACAGCCTAACGTGTTTTCGTGTTGTCTGGGCGTCAGGAAATGCGCCCAAAGGCTGCAAGTGAGCGTCTTGAGTTATATCATGTATCCGCCAGCGCCTTGAGCAGCTTTTGAACTCAGAACGATGAAATAACAGATAACTTAGGCCGCTATTGCTGACACTGTTTCACGTCAACCATTTCCAACATTTGGTAGTTTCACGCCAAATACTGGTTTGATGATGTTACTTGAAACATTCGATCCTATAACAGCGCATGCTGGCTGTATTAGTGTTTCTGGCACTGGCCAATCTAGGACATGGGCGTCGGTATCTTTAAAGTCCGTGCAGTGGAGTGCATGCATATATACACAGACTAGACGTCGATTTATACTCTCATCCGGAGGAGTGGGTGAACTGATAAGCCTCATACTTAACTAAGTTCATTATTTTCCCCGCGCATGCGAGAATCAAACCCATTGGAGACCAGCGGGCTACCGCACAAGCCACCTATATGACTGCTTTACAGGTCCCATTGCCTGTTCAATTCCTGTGTACATTCACTCTCTTCACAGTTCCCCAGTGCTTTCACTCCTTTAAAAGCTCTCTTACGCATCGTTATAGCCTTCATTGCTATCATGTTATCTAAGATGATAATTCTTACTTCACTTCCATTTCGTTTTCAGTAAGCTAACAATTCCTTTCGTGCATTCACGCGTGTGTGTGTGTGTGTGTGTGTGTGTGTGTGTGTTTTGTTTGTTTGTTTGTTTGGTTGGTTTTGGTACATTCCCCCCCTTCCCCCCCCCTCAACTCGAACATCCATTGCTTTAAGAGTTCTTTTGTTCATTTTTCTCCTTGTGTGCATTCGCGTTTTTAAAGCGTCGCCTATTTACATTCTTTGCTCGGGAAAAAAACTCCAACGTACGTTCACTATTCACTCCTTGTGTTGTTGTTGTTGTTGTTGTTGTTTGTAGATTATAGTCACACGACACTTTCGCATATAGGTGACTACTGGACCGATTTATACTGACACCAGCGGGCCAGTTGTTGGTAAAGGGGAAAATAATATGATCACACGTTGACCAATCCGGGATTGTGTACGTTCATTCCTTCTGTACATTCTCTTCATTAAAAGTTCCCTTGCTTAGTAAGCGACTACCATGCACCAATAGACAGCAGGTTGTCCAAGGAGGAGATAGGTGGGTTACCTTGCTGGGTCGGGGGTGCCGCTGAAGGTGTCAGAGATAGCCGATTTGTCGCAGCAAGCTGTCGTTAGTAAGTGGACAGTTTGGGTGCGGTTTGACTATTTAGCCAACTCTTCAATTTGTTCTAAGACAAACACAAGAATCCACCGTCGTAGGGACAAAGTTGAAGTATGGTATTATTGTATAGGGTGCATTGTAGTTTAAAATATCGTAAACTGGACTATAGATTGTGGGCAGTAATTGTTCGGTTGTTTATTGCAAAGCTTAAGAAAGGTACAAACGTGTAGGATGCAGCACTCTAGTCTAAAATCTAGTAAAGAGACTGTAGACTGATAGCATGCAGTCCTTTTTTCTTATTTCTGTGCTCTTTAAAGGAACTCAAAGTTTTACGCTATGGGTACAGTTTAGAGGGCCAGGGCATCAAGGATGTTTGGCTAATTTTTTTCTGTGTGCCAATGAGTTGCATATCGTCGTCATATTATAAAGATTATATTAGGCGTAATGGTTGCTCAAACCGACTGCTACGTTTTGAATGTGTAGGCCTCTGCTACTGGTTGTAGTTCCTGTTTCAATTGTCACCCATACACGTAGATCTACTAACACTGCTCGACGATGTTCAACATTTAATTGTCACCCATACACGTAGATCTACTAACACTGCTCGACGATGTTCAACATTTAATTGTCACCCATTACACGTAGATCTACTAACACTGCTCGACGATGTTCAACATTCAATTGTCACCCATACACGTAGATCTACTAACACTGCTCCACGATGTTCAACATTCAATTATCACCCATACACGTAGATCTACTAACACTGCTCGACGATGTTCAACATTCAATTGTCACCCATACACGTAGATCAACACTGCTCCACGATGTTCAACATTCAATTGTCACCCATACACGTAGATCAACACTGCTCCACGATGTTCAACATTCAATTGTCACCCATACACGTAGATCTACTAACACTGCTCGACGATGTTCAACATTCAATTGTCACCCATACACGTAGATCAACACTGCTCCACGATGCTTAACATTTTCAAAAACAGAAAAGAAGCTTTTGTAGTGTGTGGTCCAACCACAACGCTTCTGTGCCACCCATTATATACAATGGATTTAATTCCACAGTAATTTTAGTATGAATATAGAACATCGGTCTATTCCAGTCTAGGGAAACGTTTTCAATGAAAATTAAAATTATCAATCAACTTGGCAAAAAGACTATTATACATTAACAGATTCAAAACAAAAACTCTCTTGGGATTTGAACTGGGTGACCTAATCTCTGACAGTGTGACCCATTTAGTCCGCTTTGCTAATTTCTGTGTGGAAAACCCGGTCGTTGAGTGCAAGCTGGCCGGCTGTCGTTATCTTTTATGCCCGAGTGCGCTGCAATTTGTACTGGCATTCCAGTTCTATGTTCCTCCCTTTTATCAATGATCTTAACAACTTGTTTGACTGCCAAAAGGAGAACCGGATAGTGTTGGGGGTCGGGGGATGGGTGGGGACAGGATTAGACTAGACTTTAAATGTGTATTACAATGACAACAAGCTGCAAGGATAATCATTTTAGGCTTGTAGCTTTTTCTTACAATTAGTCCTTGTTTCAGGCACACTTGCAAACATACTACAATTATACAATCATTTAAACTTGCAAAATGTTACCTGCAAAAGTTCAATTATTACAAGTTTAAAACAAGAACTTTAACATATTTAAAACTCATCTAAACATTATAATATTATACCATAATAATATTTAGTTTAAGGAAAATAAACATTATAGGATGACAAAAGTGTTGAGAAAAAAGGATGTAAAAAAATGTTGAAAAAGCATTGTTTTACATTATTTCATTGTGTTGTTTCGTTGAATGATAAGAGGAAGTTTATTCCCTAAAGGAGGTGCTCTGACGCCAAAACTAGTCTTGTATAAGTCCATTCTTGCTTTGGGTAGGCGTAAGAGATAATTTGGGGAGTGATATAAGCTAATTATATTTGATAATTTAGTTAAAAATTGGTTTAGATAGTTTGTCGCAATATTGTTGTGAACTTTAAACATAAGCATGATCATATTATATTGAATTTTTTGGTTATGAACTTTAAACATAAGTGCGATCATGTTGTATTGAAATTGTTGTGAACTTTAAACATAAGAATTATCATAGTATATTGAAATTGTTTAATTAATGGTATAAGGTTTAATTTTGCACTTTTTTTCCTCTGTTGAAATACTTGTGCAGTTAGAAATTAATTGTAGTGCCCGTCGATGCTACAAATGTGTTTTTTTAAATTTTATTTTGATTATGACTAGCACTGTGGAAGTAAGGGGTGTCGGATAGCGCAGTGGTTGGAGCACTCGCTACTGTGTCGCAAGTTAAGCACCGTCCAGTGCGGTTAGCACTTGGATGGGTGACCGCAAAACGTGAAGCGACAAATAACAACGCCCCCAGTTGACTCAACTGTGACTGGGTACCTACTCCATTAAGGGTGGGAAAGGTAAAGCAGCGAGGGAGAGAGATGGGCATCACCCTCATTACGCTGGCCCAAGATAAGTGTGATCTCCAACATCAAGCTCCTCTATGGCCACAAGGCTAAGGGACTACCTTTACCTTTTTTTTTTTACAGTGGAAGTATGGAAGAAAACTTTCCTGGCGTATTCAGGAACAAAAAAAATCGTAGTTTTGAAAGCAAACGTGTATTTTTTGGAAAGACGGTTACATATTTCATTAATGTTTTATCCCAATTTAATTCCGAATCAAGCCACACACACAAGCCATTGGACAACACGATGACATGCTCACAGTGGTGAAGAATCGGAAACTCCGAAAGTATGGCCAAGTCACCAGAGCATCAGGCCTAGCAAAGACCATCCTGAAAGGCACGGTGCAAGAAGGCAGAAGGAGAGGTGGGAGGACAACATTCGAGAATGGACTGGCTTGACACTGAGCGAAGCCATGAGGGTTGCTGAGGACAGAGAAAGTTGTAGTACGCTGGTTAAACGATCATCTGTGGTGCCCCAACGATTTTCGAGTTACGAGATAGGATAGGTATTCCGAATCAGCAGTAATTGGAAATACACGACGGTCTGTTGCTTGTTGATTGTAATATTTAATTTTAAAGGCTGCAATTTGATGTTTGTTTTGTTGTGATTATCATACACCGTTTGTTGTTGGTTGTTGGTTGTTTGTTTGTTTGTTTGTTTTTGTTTTTGTTTTTGTTTTGTTTTTTGTGTGTTTTTTTGGGGGGAGGGGTGTTGGATGCTGGACCATCATTTTTGATTAGTTAGACAAATAACAAGTCAAGCCATTGGAATGCATTCCACACACTCGCAAACATAGCTAAAACCCAGCATGTTTTGAAAATTTTTGTTTGTTTGTTTGTTTTGTTGGGATGTTCTGGCTAGGTTTAATCATAAAGAAGCAAATTTGAAAACATTGGAACGATTCAAAACTATCTGAACTATCTGCAAGCAAGAATATTTCAAAATCTTTTTAGGCAATTTCGAGATACATCACAACACTTGTTTTTTCAAAAGTGTAACTCTGCGACCGTGACCTTGATCTTTAAGAAAGTGCAAATACGAATGACAGCAAAGGCTGAGCAGAAGTTATTAACGTATCTGCATTGTAAAAATCATCTAACTCTTTTCAGAAATGTGTTTACATATGAATAATATGCCTACCAAAATGGTGATCTGAACAGAAAAAGTGCAATAAGCTTACTCACCGTCGGTTCGACCGACCAATCGACTAACCAATCAACGGACTGCTATGAAATTATAGGACATGGATTGAAGGTACCTGTCTGCGAACAAACCGTCAGACTGGATTTAGCCGTTTTTAAGGTATAGAGCAAAGCGTTGTTTAGCAAAGAATTGACCTTAGTTAGGCATAGGGGTTTTAGGAAGAAGACAACTTTGCATTGAGTCAGAGAAAATACGATGGCACAGAAAGCCGGCCTTTAACCATCGTTATGTTCCTCTGAGGGGTTTCCCAAAAGGTCAAGATTGCTGGTGTAATTTCGTTGATGTTTTGCTCAATATCTCAATAACCAGCTGAATCGATTTGTGTTGAGTTATGGTATGGACGAGCTTCAACTCACGGCCACTTATTCACTAGCAGCTCGAGAGATTAAAAAAAAAAAAGAACACCTCACAGGGAGCTGATGTCTACCGAAAAATCAACAATGACATCCGAAAAGGCATGCGCACAGCAAAGGAGAACTGGATAGAAGATCAATGCCAGGAAATAGAAAACAGTCTGAACAAGAACAACAGCAAGAAGGCCTACCAGACTGTGAAGCGGCTGACAAGAGTTAAACAGCCCAAAGTCTCCACGATCCGAAGCAAGTCTGGCATATAATGCTTACAGAAGAACAAGAAGTCTTGGACAGATGGACAGAGTACTGCTCTGACCTTTACAACCATACACCAAATGGAGACCCATCAGTTCTAGCATGTCCCGAGAACAGAGAAGAAGAAGAAATCCTCCCAATTTTCCGAGAAGAAGTTGAGGCAGCAGTGCAATCGCTAAAGAAAGGGAAGTCAGCGGGAGTGGACAACATACCCGCGGAACTGCTACAAGCAGGAGGAGAAGCGATAATTGATGCTCTCACCATTATCTGTAACAAGATCTGACAGAGTGGGGGGTGGCCTACACCATGGACCCAGTCGCTTGTCATCACTCTTCCCAAAAAAGGTAACCTTCAGGAGTGTGAAAATTACCGCACCATCAGCCTCATCAGCCATCCCAGCAAGGTCCTTCGAAAATAATACTCAACAGGTTGAAACCCCAAGCTGAACAAATCATAGCTGAAGAACAAGCAGGATTCAGGGCAGGGCGAAGTACCACTGAACAGATTTTCAACCTCAGAATAATCTGTGAGAAATACCTACAGCACCAACAACATCTATATCATGTGTTCATAGACTTCAAGAAGGCGTTTGACCGAGTCTGGCATGCAGCTCTATGGGCAACAATGAAAGTGTACAACATCAACCCTAAAATTATTGAAGTCATCAAAAGCCTGTATGACAAGGCTACCAGTGCAGTCCTCCATAACAGCGTCATCGGGAACTGGTTCAGAACAACACTCGGTGTGCGTCAAGGATGCCTACTCTCTCCAACACTCTTCAACATCTTCCTAGAGCGCATCATGTCAGATGCTCTTGCAGATCACGAAGGCACAGTCAGCATAGGGGGTAGAGCAATCTCCAATCTTCGTTTTGCGGATGACATTGATGGATTGGCTGGAGAGGAACAAGAACTTGAACAGCTGGTACAGAGGCTTGACACCACCTCCAGAGCTTATGGATTGGAAATAAGTGCAGAGAAGACCAAATGATGACCAACTACACCAATGGCATCAACAGGGATATCAAAGTACAAGGCCAATCCCTCAACACAGTGTATAGCTTCAAATATTTAGTAGCCATTGTATCAGACAATGGGTCCCGACAGGAAGTCCTCTCCAGGATCGCACAAACAACTGCTGCCCTGACAAGGTTGAAGCCCATTTGGAAAGACAGGACCATCAGTCTACATTCCAAAGTAAGACTGCTGCGCTCCCTTGTCATCTCCATCTTCCTATATGCTTGCAAAGCATGGCCCCTCACAGCAGATCTACAACGAAGAATACAAAGCGTGGAGATGAGGTGCTACAGAAGACTTCTGGGCATTTCCTCTACCCAACACATCACCAACGACAAAGTCCGACAGACCATCACGCAAGCCATTGGACAGCACGATGACCTGCTCACAGTGGTGAAGAAACGGAAACTCCGATGGTATGTCCACATCACCAGATCATCAGGCCTTGCAAAGACCATTCTGCAAGGCACAGTGCAAGGAGGTTGAAGAAGAGGGAGACCGAAAAAGAGGTGGGAGGACAACATTCGAGAATGGACTGGTTTGACACTGAGCGAAGCCATCAGGGCTGCTGAGGACAGAGAAAGATGGAGTATGCTGGTTAAACGATCATCTGTGGTGCCCCTACGACCTCCGGGTTACGGGACAGGATAGGATAGGATAGCTCTGTTTGCGTTCGGCCTGTTGTTTCGCAGATCCGAATTTTACTTATTTTTTCATAAAACATTTTTTTATCATATTAACACATTTGAAAATGCTGATTTTCGGATACTCGCGTGAGTGTCTGTAACTACATTAATTTGTCATCTTAGTCTAGTTTTCCTTCGCGGTATTTTAGTGGTTAGCTGTATGCATTATTTATGTTTTACAGCTCGTCTTGGGACACCTTATGGTGCCCATTTATATATTTTTTTATTGTATTTTTACTATGTATCCCAAATTTTTGTGGCGGCTTGTTATATTGATGATGTCTGAATTCATCTGCCTCCCCTTTCTCCTTTTTAGTATACGTCCACGGCGCGGTGGCAGGGTGATGGTGTTCCCCTCACTCCCCCACCCTGCCTCATACCTCGGATGTTTTACTCTTGTTGGGGTATGCTGGGTTGTGTCGTGAAGTTTTTTTTCACCACGCCTCTATATTTACGCGTTATGAGCGTTTTGCTTCCCCGTGTTTTAACCTTTTAACTTGTATTTGAGATGATTTAGTTGGGCATAGCTTTGGACTATGGTCCATTTGCCCTTTTAACTCTCACGCCGTATTAGCGTGTTATAATAATCTTTTAGTAATTTTATTTATTTATGTGATGGATGAATCTCCATTTTTAACCTTGGTCCTGAAAATTTTCATCATGTGATTATTGTAAAGTCCCATATATGTGCAAGTGTCCGGGGACTATAATCAAATAAACGAACGAACATCCGCTGAAGAAACCGGAGAAGGGAAACAATCGTTTTCGGTTTTCAAATATTATTTAGTAACATGAAGAGTTCCTTCCCATAGAAAGTCCTATGCAGCTCTCTCTCTCTCTCTCTCTCTCTCTCTCTCTCTCTCTCTCTCTCTCTCTCTCTCTCTCTCTCTCTCTCTCTCTCTCTATTTCTCTCTCTCTCTCTATTTCTCTCTCTCTCTCTATTTCTCTCTATTTCTCTCTCTCTCTCTCTCTCTATTTCTCTCTCTCTCTCTCGCTCGCTCGCTCGCTTGCTCGTTCCCAATCTGTTTTGTGAACATCTCAATAATAATAAAATTCATTTTCTGGAATTTTAATCAGCGTAAATTATTCGTTAAATCACGACTTAATTCTTCGGGGTTTTATTGATCATTCAATTGTTAGTTTGTGGGTTGTTGGTCTGTTTGTTGGTTGATTGGTAGGTTGAGAAAGAGCACGTGAGAGAGAGAGAGAAAAAAAAAGAGAAAGAGAGAGAAAGAGAGAGAGAGACTATTTTAAGCAGTCGGTAATTTATGAGTAAAATAATGAAAATATAGTAAGCCTACATCCATAGTATCATTTAAAAAAAAGACATTCTAACCTCAAAAATAGTATTACGTTAATAAGTTCTCTGGCATAAGAGAAGGGACATAACTTCTGAAGGTACTGAAGGTTCTAAAGGGACATAACTTCTGAAGGTCTCACGATGACAGAAAAGCAGGGTCACAGCGCTTTGAGTGTCAAGGTCGTTGGTCACGAGTTTATTGTTGGCATCACATGATGCTCCCACCCTACCTTCCTTGTTCTCTCCCCTTTGCCTCCCATTGTCAACATAGGCCCTTGCACTTTCTCAGTATCGCTATAAGTACCCCCAAGAACAATTTGCGAGCGCATGCTATTACAGTGACTCGCGTTTCACACATTTTCATAACTTTATTATTACAACTAAAACCGTTAAATTTAACAACGTTATAATGAACTCAGCACAGTTCGGCAGTTACGCCTCCCCCACCCTGAGTCTTAATTCTCTCCCACACTCTCCTAGAGCATGACACTGATTGATATAGGTATCGATCGAGAGAGACTTTAACATCGCCGCCGTGATAGTCCAGTGAGCTGCAGTCCACGAAGGCACAATCTTCTTGTATACTAGCCCTAGTATAGAGAGCCAATCACCAGACCTAATTGGTGAAATAATCAACATGTGTACACACACACGCACGCGCGCGCACGCACACACAAAGACACACACACACACACACACACACACACACACTACATTTAAATCACATGTCATCGTATCAGTACTTTGTGTCTGATTTAGTCCATCAGTAACTTAAAAGTTTAGCACGCTCTTAATTTTTAGTTTTTATCGTAAGCGCACTGATTCTTTTTAACCGAATATAATATTGCTGAACCCAAGTTGTATAGGGGGCCTGTGTTTGTTTATGTCAAAGTGCAAGAGCACACACACGTGACGGGTGTTGTCACCTCCACATCCCCTTAGTCTCTTCCCTTGTCACCTTCCCCCTCCCCCTCTACTCTCTCTCTCTCTTTCTCTCTCTCGCACAAGCTGCGTAGATCAGCAAAATTCATTTAGTCTGTATTGCAAGCCAAGCATACATGTGTGCGGTGTTAGGAAGCCGGTAAGTGAACATTCCTGATGTGCGTGTTATGAACAATTCTCTGTTTATTTATGAGGGTTTAATTTGCACTTACTGGCATTGGTCTCTGTCCACGCTGTGGTTGTATTAAAAGGTGCAAATCTAAGTAGACCGTAGGAGGAGATCTTACATACATAGGCCAATCCTGAATTAGACTAAAGTAAACGTACGAGCAACGTACATGTATACTGCAACATATTATGCAGTACCTGTGTTTATTTGTTATGCGTTTCTGTATACCTTCTAAGCACACTTCTTTCGTTTCCAGTAATATCCAGATCAATTTGTCGATCGTTGCATCGATCGATATGAACTGGGGGTTTCACGTAAAGTGTTTTTTAAAAATGTATCACTACAGTTTGTTGTTTTTTTACTGTTGTTACTGTTATGGTATTTTAACCAGACTTAGTCAAGTGTCATGATTGCCGTGATTGTCGGCAGTGATTTGAAATGCTCCTGGCAATCTTTGCTTTCCCAAAAGTTTGTCCACAAATGTGTTTGATGTTTCATTATTACTTCATTTACAACTTTTTTCTTTGTTATGTATGTCCATCCTCGCTGACTATGTTGTTCTTGTTGTATTAATATTAGGCCTTCTCTTTTATGTCGGTTTAGTGAGATAATGCGCGCCTGTCCTTCACTCGGCGATAGAGCAAAATGTGTACGGTTTAGGTCACAGAGAGAGAGAGAGAGAGAGAGAGAGAGAGAGAGAGAGAGAGAGAGAGAGGATGGAGGCAGGGAGGGGAGCGTTGCGTTGCGTTGAGTAGATTATAGTCCCCAACACATCAGCGTATAGGGGACTATGTTATTAAGAAATTATTATTAAAAAGGATTTCAGGGTGCATTAAGAAGTTGCTACTGGCCTCTAGTTCGGGTGGGGTAAAAATCCTATCAGGACCACGTTAAAAGGACAAAACATACATTTATAAAAGATTTTATATAATCGAGTATTAAAACAAAACAGGGAGGAGCCCTTCAGGTAACGTCAATTGCAACCCAAATTGTAGGAGTCACTATAAGGATGGACCGTATATAAGGGTCCGTCAGTAGTGAGTATACCAATCAGTCCCCTATTCGCTATTGTGACGTGGGACTTTAATTTATCTAAACGAGTATACCAGGTTTGTCCCCTATACACTCCGTGTCCGGGGACGTTAATGTAAGAAACGAAACGAACGAGTATACCAGTCCCACGGGACGGGGGAGTCAGCGGTCAGTCAAGTACGTCTAGCTGATTTAGGAGGATACTATGAGAGGGGCCGTGAGGCCAAGATCGGTCAGCCATATGAGAAAAACGTCAAGCCATATAGAGGGGTGTCCTCTGATAGCCCATAGGCCAGTGTCAGGTGTGGGACAGGTGTCCTCTGATAGACCATAGGCCAGTGTCAGGTGTGGGACAGGTGCCCAGGACATATAGATGTTGGATATACCTCCAGGACGTGTGTGTCAATTAGGGGTCGTTAGTTCAAATGGTGGTCAGTCCCTGTTAGGTGACTCTCAGGACCCATAGGGTCAACTGGAAGAGTCTGTTCGTTTTTTAAGTTATGTCCTTGTCATGGTTATAAGGTGAGTCAAAAGTCATATGGTAAGTTGGGACCCAGGACAAGAGTGTCTACATGCCATAAATAGTGTGGTCAGTCCTTAGAGTTGTCACCCAGGACCCAAGGGGTCAACTGAAGGTGTCAAGCGTTTAGTGAGTAGGTCTAGTGTCGGTTTACGTCGTAATGAGGGTCTGCCTAATGGGGCGAGGCCCAAGATATGGCGCCATGTAATCTAAGGGTGTGCCGCCACTCTAGAGTGATAGGCACATGCCGCAGTCCTCAGTAAAAGGCCAAGGTCGCAGGAGAGGGCGTACGCTACCACATCAGCTAGGGAGCCCAGTCGCAGAGTGCGACATGCGGTCCTGACTGTGGAAAAGTCAGCCTCGAAGGCCGTGCATTGGAAAATGCAATGGTCGTAATTGACCTCGTTACCGCAGGTGCACTGTGCGGGAAAGAAAGGATCGGGGCACACTCCTGTACACAGACGTAACATGATTGTGGTGAGGTGGGGAGGACAGTTGGCGTAAAGGGGCATGGGACGGCATCCATGAAACGTGACGCGGTCCCACGGAGGGGAGCAGTCACGCACGAGACCTATAACTGTATTGCATAATCCGTACAACACGGCACAGCTGACCCTAGCCGACCCTTTCGCTATATAGAGAGGTCCTCAGCTATACACCTTGTGTGAAATGGCACAGACTAAATTTATTTCCTCATACATGGGTGCTATTGTAATTTTACAAATAGTTTAATTTCATAAGACCGCTATGGCAAAACTCATACTTGTATCAGCAATCAAGGAATTAACCCAAACTACCAAGCAGCTATTTGTAGCGTAGCTCGGTGGTCTAGCTTGAATATAACAACAACTAAATTTAAATTATGACTAAAAATGGTCGCAACAAAATGGCGTGCATTAAAAACTGTTGTTCTCATCTCGATAATGACGGAAGTTTTGTTTTGTTTTTGCTCACCGATGTGGACATTGTGTAATGACTCTTTAATCGGTGGTTCGCTTCTTTTCGTGGCGACGCATAAGCACGCTAAAGAACCCGGTTGTTTTTGTCAGATGGAAGATTGGCTTCAATGCACTTAAGTCGATCACAAAGGCGCGCGCCATTATCTGGCTACAATAGCGCCTCTCTTGAGACCAAGTATCTGCGCCTGTGGTCGATCGGGGTTGCTCGATTGTCCGAAGCGTATCACACTGCGCTTAATGCTGCAAGGTGGCGTCTTCTATCGTTTGGATCATTAATTTCGGCTGCGCTTTGAGCCTCTCTTTGGGCTTTAGACGCATAACATAACATAACATGGGTCTCCTTTGGTTTGTTTCAGATAATCACAGATTTATATTAGAGATCTACTCCTTAGCTCAACGTTGGCTTCAAAATGACCACTGTCCAAATTCTGTTTTGCCTGTGTCTGCTGGGCAGTGGCGGCTACGGCTATCATACCCTCTTTTACAGACCCGAGCAACCAATACTGAAAAATGTTATTACAAATTTAAAGTTGTATAGTATACACTGATCGACTCCTCTCTCTCTCTCTCCCTCTCCATCTCTCTCTATTTCTCTCTCTCTCTCTTTCTCCATCTATCTCTATTTTTATTTCTCCATCTCTCTATTTCTCAACCTCTTTCTTTTTCTCCATCTCTCTCTCTCTCTCTCTCTCTCTCTCTCTCTCTCTCTCTCTCTCTCTCTCTATCTCTCTCTCTCCATCTCTCTTTCTATTTCTCCATCTCTCTCTCTATTTCTCAACCTCTTTGTTTTTCTCCATCTCTCTCTCTCTCTCTCTCTCTCTCTCTCTCTCTCTCTCTCTCTCTCTATCTATCTTTGTGCCTTTCTCTCCCTTTCTCCATCTCTCTATATTTTCAATATTTTCAATATTTAAAGAAGCTAAAGTTATACCTTTACCTAAAACAAGTGATACTTCAGTTCTTGACAACTTTCGACCAATTTCCATTTTGCCTGTACTATCTAAACCCCTGGAAAGACATATTCACATTAACCTTATGAAATATTTAGAAAATAACGCTCTTTTTCATCCTTTTCAGTCAGGCTTTAGACCTAAACACTCTTGTCAAACAGCACTCGCCCATATTTGTGATGTTTGGCTTGATGCTATAAACAAGCAAGACATTGTAGGGGCAGTTTTTCTTGACCTTAAAAAGGCATTTGACCTAGTTAACCATAACATCTTAATAAATAAGTTAAAATTCTATTTCCAAAATTCTGCATCTGTATTATTTTTAAATCATATTTATCAAACAGGCACCAATCAGTATACACTAATGGTTCCTTTTCGTCTTCTGGTGATGTAACTTGTGGAGTTCCTCAAGGATCGATCCTTGGTCCTATTTTATTCTGTATCTTTATCAATGACATGCCCCTTTTTCTCACACAAAATGTTAATCTTGAACTATTTGCTGATGATTCATCCCTCCATACTCATAATACAAATTTACAGGAGGTGGAGCAAAGTCTTCAAATAAACATAAATGAAATTGATAACTGGTGTTGCATCAATAGAATGAAATTAAATCCTAATAAAAGCAAAAGTATGCTTCTCACTACACGACAAAAACGCCAAAATGGATCTTTTCCCCTTAATCTAAACTTAGGGTCGTACAGTATTGAGCAAGTTCATGAACATAAAATGCTAGGCATAATCATCGATGATGATTTTAGCTGGCGGTCACACGTTAACCATATCTGTAAAAAAATTTCTAAAAACATTTTCCTCCCAAATAAACTTAAACATTTTGTTACGGCTGATGCATTAAAATCTTTTTTCTATGCCCACTGTATGTCTGATTTTAATTATGCATCGATTATTTGGTGTAATGCCAGTGATGCTCAAATTAAACATCTAAATAGTCTTCATAAAAGAGCAATCAAGATACTTTATAAATCTTATAATATAAATACAGATGTTACAACTATTGAGAAATATCAAGAACTCCGAATATTACCACTTCAAAAACAATTTATATTTAATACAGCTATCCTTATGTTCAAAATCACACATGGAGAAACACCTGCATATCTTGATACATTTTTTTTATTAAACCAGTTGATGGGTATAGACTGTATAATTATAAACTACCCCTCCCTCGCATTGATTTATACAAAAATAGCCTATCGTTTAATGGAGCTAGTGTATGGAACTCTCTCCCTCTGGAGTGTAAACATTGCGACACACTGTTTTCTTTCAAATGTAAAATATGTAGGCATCTGCAAAATTGATTATAAAAGTGATGTATAATAACATCTATGACAACAGTCATTCATGTATTTATTTATTTACTTTATTATTATTATTATTATTATTATTATTATTATTATTATTATTATTATTATTATTATTATTATTATAAGGGTGAAGGATATGGGGAGGAAGGATGGTTGCCTAAAATTGTTTAAAGATAACGATGAAGATGTTGGTGTGATTGTGTGTGCATGTGTGTGTGTGTGTGAGTGATGTGATTTCCAAGTTAAAGTTAAAGGTTAATTATTATTATGTTAATTTCTTAAGGGACAGATTGGAAGATTAGACTGTATCATTAGTCTAAAATCTTTATCCCTAATAAAAAAAGTTTCAAACGTTTCAAGTTTCTCTCTCTCCATCTCTCTCTCTTTCTATTTCTCACCCTCTGTCACGAACTGGCTAGTATTAACTCTGCTTGTTGACTATTTAGCCATGTGTAGTCTTTGTAACAGTAGAGAAGTTAGACTATTACACAGCAGCAATTAAATTACACAGCAGACCACACACAGCGAGCGAGCCACCCACATCGCAGTGAGTCAGCACTTGAGCTTTGAATCGGACCGTTTTAACCAATCAGAGCAGGCTCAGTGGGTAGAGCAGTTTTGACTGTGTCAGAGCCTAACACAGTTTGAATCAGTCGTGTGTGAGACGAGGTAGAGTCAACATCTCCACAGCTAGAGAAATCTCTACACTCATAGACCAGGAAGCAGGACTTTGAAATCTTAGAATTCTCTCAAGTCATCACGGGCCTGAACTTGTCAAACAGGTAAATGAACACCCTTCTGTTTCATCGTGATATATTTGTATTATTGTTGAAATTATGTTTGTGGATTTGCTATGCATAAATGTGAATTGTTAATCCGAATTTGCGGGACCACGTGGAAGAGCCGAGCACGAGGCGAAACACGACCGGTTGCGCCGCCATGTTGTATCCCGTACGGAACCACTGTTGTTTAACTTATATGTATGTTTGCAGACCAGTGACTGTACCACTGAATGTTTATATTATTATTAATTCTGTATGTGTATAGTTAGACACGATTTATATTTATGTATGTATAGGAATTTAGAGTGAGATTCCAGTGGAACCCGGAAGTAGCAGAATGTTCGTCGCTTATGTATAGAGATGTGGAGCTATCACTGAGGGCTACTTGGCTTTCAGTGAGACGCTCTGCACAAACCGATTATTCAGGGTTGTGCAGAATTTCGTCTCTTATATTACAGACGAGCAGGCGAACTATCCCGAGCTATCCCGAGCTATCCTGTGCACCCCACTCCACAGAAACGACTAGTTGGTTGAGGAGACTCTACCGCACAAGACGGAAAGAGATACCCGAAGAAACACCCTGTCAGACCCCACAGCGTGGCAAGGGAACCCAACTACACAACTACAAAGGTGTACCAGAAGCTACCTCACAGAAGGACTTCGACCGCACCATCAGAAAGTTAAGTGTAATCTCCGAAAGTGCACTTAAACTGATCATAACAGGACCACAGTAGTCCAACTCTTCAGAAACTGTAAAACGGACCACAGTAGTCCAAATCTACATGAAATATTATAGCAAGTGCCCGAGGAAGATATAACAGCTGCCTAGACTATCAGCGATCGAACTATTAGCAGTGACTGAGACTTTTTAAGTTAGATTAGTACTTAGAGAATCTTGTATAGAGTAGAAGAAATAAATGTGTGATTTTAACTGTTATCAAGTGGCTGGACTACATATGATTCATAGCCGTGTGAAAGCTAGTGTGACAGTATTCTTTTACCATTTTTCTATCTATTTCTGTACCCCAACCTTAACACAGAACGAGCTAAACAAATAAATTTATTAAAGTAATTCATAGGGTGACTTACTAGCAGTTCCCACCGAATAAACGTGAGGGTCCATAATTCCATTGTGCAGAGCCCATAAACCCCACGTGACACCCTCCTTCTTTTTCTCCATCTCTCTCTCTTTCTCTCTCTTTCCCTCTCTCTCTCCATCTCTCTCTTTCTCTCTCTCTCTCTCTCTCTCTCTCTCTCTCTCTCTCTCTCTCTCTCTCTCTCTCTCTCTCTCCTCTATTGCTGCTCTATCTCTCCACCTTTCTTGCCTCGTATTTCTCTGATGAGATGATGGCGATGATGATGGCGATGATGATCATCATGATGATGATGATCATGATGATGATCATGATCATGATGATGATGATGATCATCCATGATGATGATGATGATGATGATCATCATCATCATGATGATGATCATGATGATGATCATCATCATGTTCGTGATCATCATGTCATCCTAGCACAATTGTACTATTGGTTTATAATATTTGTTGTGATTGTAATATTTGAGGGTCCGGCAGCAGACGACAAAGTGTGGCTGTTTGCAGTGGACGGCTTGAAACGACCCTACAGTTTTGTGTCAGTAAAACAACAGTTCTTTCTGTCACTTTCAAATATTATTACATTTATTCTTTGCTAACGAAAGTTTTTGTGAGGATTGGGGTGGCGTTTTGTCTTCAGTAAGAATTAATACATTTAAATGTTGTTTTTTTCGTGAATATGCTATCATTACAAAGTACTTGCGGAATTACTAGACTGTTGTGAAGTCCTCTCTGGGTTAAAATATTAATCCCGGTGTTCATGAAAATTTCCACAAACTGCGTGCAACACAGAAGGCCATTAATAGTGATTGAGTTGCGGTAGTACTGTATTATGAACACTTGCGTGGACACTTTGGTGAGTAGAGTTGTAAAATAATGGTGGTAGTCTATTGCTTTTAACATTAGGATGTATTTTATGGTATTTTATGCTAATATTCTCATTGTTTACGTTTTGTTCCAGGGATGCAGATGGCAGTTTAGTAGGATTCGACGTTGATGTAATAGCAGCAGGTAGGTTACAATATTATAATGATCGCACTACGACCTTGATGACGCGTGATGATGATGATGATGATGATGATGATGATGATGATGATGATGATGATGATGATGATGACGATGAGGATGATGCATGATGATGATTATGCATGATGATACATGGTGCGTAGTGGTAGTGTATGATATGTTGGTGATGATTAAAGTGATGCATGATGATGATGCATGATGCTATTGATGATGATGATGATGATGATGATGATGATGATGATGATGATGATGATGATGATGATGATGATGATGATGATGATGATGATGATGATGATGAAGACGATGATGAGCAGTCGAATTAGGAAACTTAAGACGTGAATTCGTTCCTGAATGAGTAAAACGCTGGAAATTGATTTACCCCGCATCTGGGATTTCCTTCAACTGGAAAGCGTGATATATCTGTCTTTGGCGCTATACAGAGCGTAAACCTGCAGCGAGTGAGTGTTTTGGGCGACTGAGGTAGGTTTGACTGCGACGTCATATAAAAGGTCAGTGTTTCCCAAAACGCACGTGTGTGCGTCAGAGACGCACAAAAACTGAAAAAGGACGCAAGAAAAAAAAAATGGTGCGTCACAAGGGACGCAACGTTATTTTTTTTTTTTAACTGCCGTTATGTATCCCGGCACCTCTGAGCTATCGTGCGCCCGAGCCGAGTAAGCGCGGTGATCTCCCCTACCCACTGACCGCGCTGACACGCATGCGCAGCCTTTTTGTTTGCTTCCAAAAAGCTGAAACATGTCGCTCGACACATGGCTACGGAAAAACGATAACCCGCAGAAATGCGGAAGACGATGCAATCGTTAAATGTTGAATCATCATTTTCAGTTCCCCCTAGACTTGGCAATGATGATCTTGTCTGTAATACGCAGTTGAACAGATTTTTTGTCTCTTTTTTTTTCTTCTGGTCATCGACTTAGTCACCTCTAACACTAACTGCTTTTACAGAGACAATTTGTCAGTCTGAATCTGAAAGTATACACTGTGCTATCAAAACTGATATTTCTACAGTGTTGCGCGCAGGGAGCAAGAAAAAAACTAAAAAGAAGGAAGCAACTCAAACGATAGAGGGTGGTAAGAAAGGTATAAAAAATTAAAAAAAATCCTTACAGGTTTCATGATTCTAGCTAAGCCAATCTGGCTACCGTGGGGGTCCCCGGAGCTAGGCCCCGATCAGCACAGCCTCAGCCTTCATCACCACTACTTTCTGGAGGATGTAAAAATAAGCTAGAATGGGAGGGACTTTAGCCCCTGCTTGAAAGATGCCAAGCTGGGGGCCTCGGCTACTACTGCCGGTAAAGAGTTCCACACTGGAATTGTTCTGGGGACATGCAGATTGATGTGTGTAAATTGTCGTATGACTATTTGATGTTTGTTCTATGGTCATTTTATGTGATTTTAAGGTTCCTCTAGTCAATGATGGATTCCTTTGTAACATTTATCAGAACAGTATTCCTTTTGTTGGGTTGTTTGTTTTATGGCTATTCATAATTTTCAATAAAGTTGCATTGAAAACTAAGCTTTGTTTGACTTTGAGGCGTATTTGTGTGTCCGTGATGTTGGTAATCAAAATCAAGGTAAATGTAGGAATTGTAAGGGGACTCTCAAATTTTGTAAGGGGACTCTTGAAATTTTGCACCAGAGAGTCCCAAGGACTCTCTGAAAAAAAAGCTGTGGGAAACACTGAAAGGTATTATAGTTTTAACCATGCTGGATCTTGGTGGCCATGCCAGTACACGAGTAGCACTTTTAGCCGGCAAGTATGATATTATTGTGGCTGAAGCGATAATGATGCTGCACAGTTGATGATGAAGCCACACTTCTCATGATTACTGTAAATAACATTTACCTGACTTTCATGCACTGTGATGCTCTGCCTGGTAAAACAGTTCTAGTGGGTGACTTCAATATTCACATGGATGACCCAAAAGACAATTTTGCTATTAGGTTCTGTAATGTGGTTGACATCTTTTCTTTCACGCAGGCAATAGCCGGTCCGACTCAGAAAAGAGGCCACACACTTGACTTGTTAATTTACCAAATAACATTGTGTCATGCTCATATGTTTCACATGATTTGATATCTGACCACAATGCAATCCTATGTCATCTGCATGTCGCTAAACTGCCTGTGGAACCAATTACCATTAATTGTCGCAAACTGCGTAGCATCGATCCACTAGCTTTTAAGGCCGATCTTGCTACCCTATCTCCAAAATGATCTATTGTTGACAACAATGTTACTGCGCACGCTGTACTGGACAAGCACGCGCCTCTCTGCCAACTCACGGTCCGCCAACGTAAATGTAACAGCACTGCTGACCAGTTCCATCAGCTCAAACGTGAGCGGCGTCAGGCAGAGAGACGCTGGCTGAAGTCAGGCGTGACAGTTCACAAAGAGATTTTTGAAGCCATCAAACACAAAATAGCCAATATCATAGAAGAAGCAAAATCATCATTTTTTTCACATCACAGATCGCTGAAAGTAAAACTTGCAAACAACTCTTTCAGAATTTGAACTCATTCCTGGGAAAGGAGACTGCTTCTCCTTTGCCTAATATATTCGAAGACAAACAACTCCCACCTGTTTTCTCCACCTACTTTTATGAGAAAATCCAAACTATCCGCAACAGCTTTCCTTCCACAGACCTATCCGCCCTTACTTCTCCTCCACCATACACTGGTCCTTGCCTAACACAATTTCTGCCTGTTTCTGAAAGTCGACTTCGTGACATTCTGAAAAACACTGTTCCCAACTCTTGGAAACTTGATCCCATCCCTACCAAGTCACTGTATGAGCACCTTGAAAGCATTCTCCCCTCTTTAACACGCATCATCAATGATTCTCTCCTGTCTGGTATTGTCCCAATTGAACTCAAAACCGCAGTCGTAAAACCCTTGCTGAAAAAAAACACCTAGGCCAAAAACGACATGAAGAATTACCGACCTGTTTCTAATCTGCCCTATCTTTCAAAACTTTTTGGAGAAAGTGGTGCTTAAGCAGCTCCTAACACATCACGACAACAACCACCTTTGTAATCCTTTTCAATCTGCCTACAGAGCTGGTCACAGCACTGTTCTTCTGCCTATTTTCAATGATAATATTCTTTCTGCACTTGACGATAAACAACATCTCTGTTCTTCTTCTTCTGGACAATTCTGCTGCTTTCGACGTGATCGATCATATCATCTTGCTCAATCGCCTTGAGAGTCTGTTTGGCATTCAGTCCACAGCTCTCCGTTGGTTATCATCGTACTTACAAGACCATTCTCAATATGTATCTGTCAACAATTCTTCCTCTGCTGCTTCTCCTCTCCTTTTTGGTGTCCCGCAAGGCTCTGTCTTGGGTCCTGTTTTGTTCGTGCTTTACACCACTCCACTGTCCTTTGTCATCAAGCATCGTTTTGCTGATGATGAACAACTTCAAAAGTCTGCGAAACCTTGTGACATTGACTCTGTGACGGACACACTACGTGACTGTACTACTGATATTAAGACATGGATGACAAACAACATGCTCAGACTGAATGACGACCAGACAGAAGCTCTCCTTTTTTACAGTGCAACTCCTATCTCTGCCCCTTAATAATAATAATAATAATAATAATAATAATAATAATAATAATAATAATAATAATAATAATAACGGATTTTTATATAGCGGGTACTCCAGCCTAGACCAGACTCACCACGCTTTACATAATCATTACATATAAATACATGCACTCGATAAAACATTACTTTTGCTACAATACACCAAAAGACAGAACAGTAAGGGTACACTATTTACAACTATGTACACAATTTACAAAAAAAAAGACAGAAATAGACTATTTACAACTATGTACACAAATGACAGAAAAGACAGAGATATAATAGCAAAAAACCTATTCACAGCTATTTATATGCCCAAATAGGCCCAAGAGGAAAAACAGTATAAATATGTACAGCCGTGTATACACTTACGGATCAGACAGAGACAGAATAGGAGAGAATGGCAGCGGGATACAAATCAGTCTGAATAATGCAGTTTGAAGAGGTGGGTTTTGAGGGCTTTTTTGAATGCTTGTGTTGATTGTATGTTGCGGATATGGGAGGGAAGGGAATTCCACTGCTTAGGTGCGGCGTAGGCGAATGCACGTTGGCCGTATGTCTTAGTGCGGGTGACGGGAACCTTGAGTGTGCGTGTTTCAGCAGAAGATCTTAAAGTGCGTGAAGGAGAGTAGACAGACAGCAGGTCAGCAAGGTAGGAGGGACAAGAATCAGTGAAGAAGTTGTGACAGAGAACAGAGAGTTTGTACTCTATGCGTGCTTGCACAGGAAGCCAGTGAAGGGAATGTAGTAGAGGTGTGATGTGATCGCGTTTCTTAGCTCGGAATACTAGTCTAGCTGCTGAGTTCTGAACCTTTTGTAGCTTGTCAATGATGTGTTTTGGGGAGCCAGCGAGGAGAGTTGCAATAGTCAAGACGAGAAAGGACGAGAGCGCAGACTAAGGTTTTGGTGGCAGTGAGTGTAAGATAGTGGCGAAAGGAGCTGATTTGGCGTATGGCCGTGTATATTATGCAGAGCGACAGACGTTGGAGATGTGGTTGTTGAGGGACAGGTCATCGGAGAGAATGTAGCCGAGATTTCTTGCTGAGGATGAGAACTGAATGTTTGTTGTCCCTACTGTAAGCGATGTTGGGAGAGGCGGGAGTGAGGAGGAGGTGTTGTGCTTGTGAATGAGGAGGGCTTCGGTTTTATCGTCATTAAGCTTAAGCTTGTTGAGTGTCATCCATGACTTAATGTCTGTGATGCAGTTCTCCAAAGTCTGAACAGTGGAATCAATGAGAGAGGGGGTAGTGGATTTATAAAGTTGTGTGTCGTCTGCAAATGACTGACTCTCAACAGCATGCTTTCTAAGCAGGAGAAGCAGTGGCTTGGTGTACAGAGTGAACAACACCGGCCCTAAACCGGAACCCTGAGGCACGCCGCACACCAATTCTGCTGTGCTGGAGAAACAGCCATCGACAGTGACTGCTTGTGATCTGTCAGAAATCTTTCTGTCCTATCCTTCTCTTACCATTGGATCTTCCACTGTTCTCTATTCTGACAAGACCAGAAATTTAGGAGTTGTCCTTGATTCTGAGCTCTCAATGAATGATCACATTTCAAAAGTATGCCAAATGTGCTATTTTGAATTAAGGCGAATCAGTTCCATCCGTCGCTTCCTCACTGTAGATGCCACGAAAAACACTAGTTACTTCTTGTGTACTGCCCAGAATAGACTATTGCAACTCTTTATTTATTGACTGCAATGACTCTACCCCTAGCACTCCTTCAAAAAGTTCAGAACGCTGCTGCGAGGCTTGTTTTCAAGTCAAATCGAAAACAACCATGCACCCCTCTCTTGCGCAAACTTCACTGGTTACCTGTTTTAAAATGCATAAAGTATAAAGCAACCTGTATTTGCTACAATATCATCACTAGATCAGCTCCCGAATATCTTAATGAGTTAGTCACTCTGTACACTCCTTCTTGTTTTGTGTGTTTCTGTGTGTGTGTATGTCGTGTGTCTGCGTGTGTGCATGCATTTCTATGCTGTCTAGTATTATATATAAAACATGAATGTATGATTAGATGAATGTTGGTGTGTGCGCGCCTAAATCCGCAGGGTAGGTATAGGCGCCTTACAAATGCTAATTATTATTATTATTATGATGATAATATATGTTGATAATGATGTTGCATAGTTGATGATGATAATATATGTTTGATAATGATGTTGCACTGAGTGCCACTTAGGCGATATGGGTTCAATCCTGACTGCAGTAAACTATAGATTTGTGCATGCTGGAACTGCACGAATGGAAATATAGCCTTGAATAGCTCTGGGATCTACAAAGAGTGCTATAATTCACACGTCAGTACAAGAAAGGATACAAGGATAGCAAAATCTGTATGGCCAAGTGAATATACACAAGGAATACACTTCGTGCACACTGAAAAGATAAAACTGATGTAGGCTTACAAATTGACAAAGCAAAGGCAAAGTAGTAGCCTACTTTAGTAGTTTGTAGTTTAGTAGGTGGTAGTGGTTTATTACAGTTGATTGGAATGTGTGTTTTCAGTTTGCCAAATCGCAGGCCAGCAGTGCAAGATGGTGCTTGCGGAATTCACTGAATGTACCTTCTCTCATCGCAGTATGGACTTTCCTGGAAGAGGTGAGACACACATCAAATTTGTTGTGTTTTGTTGTTGTTGAAAAAGGTGTATGTTGACGGAACAGTGGATGATCCTGACTGTAGAAAAAGGAATTATAAAAGTTCAGAAAAACAGCCACCTTACCTTGGGAGTTTAAGGGAGTGTGATGCTATCAGTCCTATCCTATCCCGTAACTCTAAGGTCGTAGGGGCACCATAGATGATCGTTTAACCAGCGTACTCCACCTTTCTCTGTCCTCAGCAACTCTCAGGGCTTCGCTCAGTGCCAAGCCAGTCCATTCTCGAATGTTGTCCTACCACCGCTTTTTCTGTCACCCTCCCCCCCCACCCCTTAATTTTTCTGCCTCCTTACACCGTGCTTTGCAGGATGGTCTTTGCAAGGCCTGATGCTCTGGTGATGTGGACATACCATCGGAATTTCCGTTTCTTCACCACTGTGAACAGGTCATCTTGTCCGATGGCTTGTGTGATGGTCTGTCGGATATCGTTGTTTGTGAGGTGCTGGGTATAGAAAATGCCCAGAAGTTTTGTTAGCACCTCATCTCCATGCTTTGTATTCTTCGTTGTAGATCTGCTGTGAGAGTCCATGTTTCGCAAGCGTATAGGAAAATGGAGATGACAAAGAAGCGGAGCAGCCTTATCTTGGACTGTAGACTGATGGTCCTGTCTTTCCAAATGGGCTTCAACCTTGTCAGGGCAGCAGTTGTTTGTGCGATCCTGGAGAGGACTTCCTGTCGGAACCCATTGTCTGATACAATGGCTCCTAAATATTTGAAGCTATACACAGTGTTGAGGGATTGGTCTTGGGCTTTGATGTCCGTGTTGATGCCATTGGTGTTGATGGTCATTATTTTGGTCTTCTCTGCACTTATTTCCATTCCATAGGCTCTGGAGGTGGTGTCAAGCCTCTGTACCAGCTGTTCAAGTTCTTGTTCCTCTCCAGCCAATCCATCAATGTCATCCGCAAAACGGAGGTTGGAGATTGCTCTACCCCCTATGCTGACTGTGCCTTCGTGATCTGCAAGGGCATCTGGCATGATGCGCTCTAGTAAGATGTTAAAGAGTGTTGAAGAGAGTAGGCATCTTTACACACACCGATTGTTGTTCTGAACCAGTTTCCGATGACGCTGTTATGGAGGTCTGCACTGGCAGCCTTGTCATACAGGTTTTTGATGACTTCAATAATTTTAGGGTTGATGTTGTACACTCTCATGGTTGCCCACAGAGCTGCATGCCAGACTCGGTGAAACGCTTTCTGGAAGTCCACAAACACATACTATAGATGTTGTTGGTGCTGTAGGTATTTCTCGCAGATTATTCTGAGGTTGAATATCTGTTCAGTAGTACTTCGCCCTGCCCTGAATCCTGCTTCTTCTTCAGCTACGATTTGTTCTGCTTGGGGTTTCAACCTGTGTAGTATTATTTTCCGGAGTACTTTCCTGGGATGAGTGATGAGACTGATGTTTCGGTAATTTTCACACTGCTGAAGGTTATCCTTTTTGGGAAAAGTGATGACAAGCGACTGGGTCCATGGTGTAGGCTCTCCCCACTCTACCAGATTTTGTTACAAATAATGGTGAGGGCGTCAATCATCGATTCTCCTCCTGCTTGAAGCAATACTGCGGGTTTGTTGTGCATTCCCGCTGATTTTCCCTTCTTCATCGATTGCACTGCTGACTCAACTTCTTCTCGGAGAATTGTGAGAGGATTTCTTCTTCTCTTCTATGTTCTGGGGACATGCTAAAACTGATGGGTCTCTGTTTGGTGTGTGGTTGTAAAGGTCAGAGCAGTACTCTGTCCATCTATCCAAAACTTCTTGTTACAGATGCTATCAGTGTTGACGACAAATCTTCATTCTTCAAGAGGAACTAGAACTTAGAAGATTCCAAGTGAAGATTTCTCGTCAGTTCTAGTTTCTCTTTCATCATTTATTGTTATTGGCCATTCCCCCGACCGTAATTGCCGGTGCAGGTTGTACAGTCCTTCCCCACCTCCCCCTAATTATAAAAGTTGAAGATTTTCATGCCCCACATCAAAAACGTTTATGGGTATTCACACCTCAAAATGTTTTCATACGGATAGAGATCGGCGCCGATATAGCATAAGTGTTTACGGTTTGACAGAATAGTCCGGGTCAGGGAAGAAGGTAGAATTAAAAAAGCACATTTTATGTTCGATCATTAGCATTCTATAAGTAAATAATAACATTTGTGTACACATTTTCCATGTCGATTGGAACGCGATTGAATGCTTGCTATCTGGTTGTTTTCATTATAAGGACTGATGGAAGGCTGGTTCGACGCCTGTCCGGGCTATGCAATCACCGTGGACAGGGCAGCGACCTTTGACTTCACTGACCCCTACGTCACCACTGTCGCGACCTTCACCGTTGCCCCTGACAACCCTTTTAGCTTTGATCCAAGCAGCAGTGATTTCTCTGCTTTCACGTTGTGTACGACGTTAATTTAAAGGAAAAAAGTATACTGTTAATATGCTGGTATGCTTAATAGACCTATTAACCCCTGTGACCCCTAGACCCCTGTGTTTGTTCCTCCTTATGCCGTAATTATGCCTGGCTGACTATGCGGTGCAAGACGTTAACGTGAGTGCGCCTGTGGGGTTGGGTTACTAGCGTGTGAGAGAGTGCGCCTGTGGGGTTGGGTTACTAGCGTGTGAGAGAGTGCGCCTGTGGGGTTGGGTTACTAGCGTGTGAGAGAGTGCGCCTGTGGGGTTGGGTTACTAGCGTGTGAGAGAGTGCGCCTGTGGGGTTGGGTTACTAGCGTGTGAGAGAGTGCGCCTGTGGGGTTGGGTTACTAGCGTGTGAGAGAGTGCGCCTGTGGGGTTGGGTTACTAGCGTGTGAGAGAGTGCGCCTGTGGGGTTGGGTTACTAGCGTGTGAGAGAGTGCGCCTGTGGGGTTGGGTTACTAGCGTGTGAGAGAGTGCGCCTGTGGGGTTGGGTTACTAGCGTGTGAGAGAGTGCGCCTGTGGGGTTGGGATACTAGCGTGTCAGAGAGTGCGCCTGTGGGGTTGGGATACTAGCGTGTCAGAGAGTGCGCCTGTGGGGTTGGGTTACTAGCGTGTCAGAGAGTGCGCATGTGGGGTTGGGTTACTAGCGTGTCAGAGAGTGCGCATGTGGGGTTGGGATACTAGCGTGTGAGAGAGTGCGCCTGTGGGGTTGGGTTTCTAGCGTGTGCGCGTGGAGTTCAATTTTGTTTAATGATTTGCACTATATAAAAACTATATCTATATTTGTGTAAAATTATTATGAGTTGATAAGGGTGGTTTTCAAGGAACAAAAATCTTGTCACCAACGGCCTATAAATCGGTCCCAGGTCCGACCCTCGATTTATTCCAAGGCTATCAAGGCTAAAAGAAAATTCAAAACTGTTGTGTTATTTGCAGATTAACTGTCGGGCGAATGTGTGATAATATGATGATGAGAGGTAGGAGGTGATGGTGATGATGATGAGGACGAGGAGGAGGGGGAGGATGGCGATGATGATGGTAGTAGTAGTAGTAGTGAATGCAGTCAATTTTAAATTTCAGAATTAAACTTCGAATTCCTTTCCGTCGTGTAATAGCGATCTCCTTGCCTTTGCATCGCACGTTTGAGTGATAGGTGTGTGTGTGTGTGGGTGGGTGGGTGTGTATGTGTGTGGGTGTGTGTGTGTGTATGTGTGTGTTCGTTCAGATTACTACGCTTTGAGCTTGACTGATCATTTGGAGAAAATCGCGGCGCGTATAAGGCATCGATGATGATGATGATGCTTATGACGACGACGATTTTGATTGCTCATTAACATTTATTGTACAGCCCACCTGACCGGCGCATATACAAACTCAGCATGCTTGACCCGGCTTCACAAAAAGTTCGGTAACATTGTCATCGCTCAAGACTTACCTGAGGCCAAGGCTCTTCTTCTCAATGGAACTGTAAGTACTCCGTTATTGTTGCTGGTGTTGGTGGTGGTGATGATGATGGTGATACTGATGACGACGACGCTGATGACGACAATGACGACGACGATGATGTTGATGATGATGATGACGATGATGACTACGACGACGACGACGACGACGATGATGATGATGATGATGATGATGATGATGATGATGATGATGATGATGATGATGATGATGATGATGATGATGATACTATGCTATTTACTGTTGCAGACACAAGTGCTGTTCTCGCCAAGAACCACAATAGACGGGTTGGACGTGCTGGGGGCGAGGGTGCACTGTGACCAGGGCGGTGCAGGGCTGATGTTGAAAAAAGGCTCCACCATCCCGCAGTGGTGGAACCCGGCCTTCAACACCTTCTACTCCTCTGGCCAGTACCAGGAGCTCTGCCAGACAGACTCTCAAAAGTTTAACTGTAAGGCAATTGAATTCTTTTATTTAACGTCTCTTCACTTGCTGAGTGATATTAGACCAAAACACTTTCTCTCGCACAGACAAACAAACACAAAGGTCCATAAACAATAAAATAAATAAATAAAATTCTATAACAATTTGTTGATCAGAGATTCACTAATAGTCGTAGCAACGTCAACTATTACATGATGATGTAATATAGAATCTAATGGTTTGTCGTTGTCAATCACAGGACACTGTCGTACAATGTGTTCCACAGATAATCTTTGCGAGCAAACACACAAAATATTCTTAGAAAACTTGGTATTCCACGAATTCACTCTCAATTTGTGAATAATCCTACTTATGTGTCTTGAACAAATAAAGTCTGGAGCTCCACAACTTAAAGCTGAACGCATGTAATTTTCAATTAAAGATATCATTTCATGAGCAGAGAGCTCAAGTTCAGGATGCTTAAAGATGCATTTAATTTTCTGTGCTCCGTTCTTGGCTAGAATGTCTACTTTTTCGTTCCAGAAGATACCACAGTGGGATGGAACCCAACAGAAATAGACATCAGTTTCTCTTGTCCGCAAAATATGAATTAATGCTTTAATTTCAAATAAATAATCAGAACGATTCTTACAATGCCACGTTTGCAATGAATGAAGAACAGCTTTGGAATCAACACATAATAAAATTTGGGAAAACGTAATAGGATAATCAGAAATATATTGCAATGCCTTTAGTATGGCAAACAACTCTGCTGTAAATATTGAGACATTTTTACCAATATAAAAAGATTTCTCAAATTTTAAATCAGGTATAACAATACCAGCACCAGCTTCAGACGATTCTAAAACAGATCCATCTGTATATATTTTTAAGTGATTTTTATATGTATTAGATAAGTGCTCCCTAACTTCACTCACCAACTGATTGATATTTTCAGATTTTCTTGTTAAAGTAAAATCAATATCAATGTTTGCACCTAAGTGCTCCCAAGAAGGAATTGTAGGAAATAATGGAGGCGTTTTAATGCCATTTATATTGATGTGACATGCTTCAAAAATAGCACTAACATAATTTCTAATAGGTAGAAGGTATGGAATTTCTCTTGCTTTACTTGGGTAATCCAAATTACAGTCTATTAGAATTTCTTCTCTATTTGAATTAGACACTGACAAACTTCTAATAACAAACTTTGAGACATTTAGTTTTAGTTGTTCTAAGAAACCTAAACAACAAGCTTCTTTATACGATTTATACTGTAAGGCAAATTCTTCTTCTTCTTCTTCTTCTAATAGCAGCATTGAGTCAGAAACAGTCAGTTCCACTTTGCACACGAATAACTCGCGAACCGTTGATCGATCATGATACAATTTGATACGTTCGTCTTTGTCATTTGCGTTCTTATTCATTGTTTTCAGTTATCTGTAAAATGGTGGGTCCCAATTTCAAACCGTTCGTCTGCCAAGTATTCAAAATCTAAAAATAGTTTTTAAAAACGTGTGGGGGGGGGGGGGAAGGGAGTGAGGGGATGTGGGTGTAGGTGGGGAAATACTGCCACGAACGATAACCTACTCTTTGACTGGCCTAAACTGTGAGAGAGAGAGAGAGAGAGAGAGAGAGAGAGAGAGAGAGAGAGAGAGAGAGAGAGAGAGAGAGAGAGAGAGAGAGAGAGAGAGAGAGAGAGAGAGAAAGGGATGCGAGGGGGGGGGGAGGGGGAGGGAACGGACTGGCTTGACAGGTTTGGGGGTAGGTTTAGAGAGAGCGTCGACTGAGTTAATGAGTTTAGATAGACTGGGTGTGACAGGTAGTGGCATTTGCCTAATAATGTATACGATTTTTAAAAACAAAATCCCAATTCAAAATCGTCTATGCAAAACACCCTCAACACAATTTACTATCTGAAATCATCCGTGCAAGACTACCTCAAAAATAAACTCTGATAACGTATGGTTAGAGGACAATTCATAGTATAGGGGGTCGGCAAGATTTTATTATACAGTTAATACACAATGCTAAAAAAATTGAGTTTTATCAAACGTCTTTATTTATGTATAGGTATTTATTTATTTTAAAATAACTTCCCTAATCTCCTTCAAAAGCATCATACAAGGTGAAGAATGAAAGACTGAGTGAAACAAGGACGAAATAGTTATTATTGAAAGTGGACTTTTTTTTCTATCTCATATCAAAACGTGTGTATTTCACCTGTTTTCCAATATTTGCATTTTCAGATCCAGTTTTTACCGAATTAATTTTGCTGTTCTTTTTTTTTTTCTCCCACAGATCCGATCAAGTGCCTGGAACCACCTCCTGCATCACCCTCAAACTGATCTCCGGTGCAATATATTTCATAACGACTACTGGCTTACATCTCCTATGTGTTGTTTTCTGTACTTTTTTTATTGTTGATTTTTTTAAAAAGTAGGATAAATAATCTTTTGCACACTTTAATTTTACTTTTTGTTTCTTTACAGCATTCTTATATACAGCTATATAATTTTATTGCATGGATAAATAAAGAACAAGTTCATGTGAAAACAATGTTTATGGTGTTGTGTGTTTGTGTGAGTGTGTTTGTGTGTGTGTTGTGTGTGTGTTGCGTGTGTGTGAGAGAGAACGCGCGCGAGAGAGAGAGAGATATTTTTTTTAAATACTGATCAGTGTTTATTGTTGTAGCCAAGACCGATACAGACACTAAGTTGGTCGAAAGGACTTTTCGCCTCATGGATTTCCTATTTTACCAGTAAGCTTACGCTTGCAGAATAGGGTCGGACTGGAGGCACTAGCCGTGAACGGCCAGCAGTGGAATTCCTCATTAGTCAGTCCGTGTCATGCCTGCTCTTCTGTCAGGTTTGTGTAGTTGGTTATGCGGTTCTCCCCCCCTTCCCCCCTCCCAGATCTGCCTAATTTCCCCCCCCCACCCCCACTCTATTTTCTCTCTATCTCCTTCCCCTTTGTGCGCGCATATCTTGATTATATTTTACATTATGATGTTATTGTTATACAGCTATTTTGTTATCCTATCCTATCCTATCCTGTCCCGTAACCCGAAGGTCGTAGGGGCACCACAGATGATCGTTTAACCAGCATACTCCATCTTTCTCTGTCCTCAGCAGCCCTGATGGCTTCGCTCAGTGTCAAACCAGTCCATTCTCGAATGTTGTCCTCCCACCTCTTTTTCGGTCTCCCTCTTCTTCTACCTCCTTGCACTGTGCCTTGCAGAATAGATCTGGTGACGTGGCCATACCATCGGAGTTTCCGTTTCTTCACCACTGTGAGCAGGTCATCGTGTTGTCCAATGGCTTGTGTGATGGTCTGTCGGACTTCGTCGTTGGTGATGTGTTGGGTATAGGAAATGCCCAGAAGTCTTCTGTAGCACCTCATCTCCATGCTTTGTATTCTTCGTTGGAGATCTGCTGTGAGGGTCCATGCTTCGCAAGCATATAGGAAGCATATTTTGTTATACTAATTGTTATTTTTACAAGCCCACAGGGCGTACTCTTCTACCCTTGTTAAATAAAATTGTTATCTTATCTTATCTTATCTTATCTTATCTTATCTTATCTTATCTTAACTTATCTTATCTTATCCCTCTAGATCTGCTTTATTCCTCCCCCACCTCTCTCTCTCTCTCTCTCTCTCTCTCTCTTCATCTCTCTATGTCTCACCTTCATCATCATCATCATCATCATCATCATCATCATCATCATCATCATCATCATTATCATCATCATCAACATCATCATCTTCTTCTTCTTCTTCTTCTTCTTCTTCTTCTTCTTCTTCTTCTTCTTCGTCTTCTGCTTCTTCTTCTTCACTTCCCCCGTGGGGGTGCCGGGGGTTTCAGTATAAATAGTATCCCCACTTTCTGGAAATTTAGTGCTTTACATTCCCACTGTCGCTGTCTTTCTCAGTTGTTCTTTCTCATTCCTACTCTGTTCTATCAATCTGCTGTACTATCTTCTTCTTCGCTAGACCAGTCACCGTCCTACCTTTTTTATTGAACACTCTTCCGGGACAAAACTCATTTGTGGGTGTATGTTGGATCAGCTTGGGAATATTAGACGCTTTCTGCCAGGTGGTCACTGGGGCTTCCTATGATGTTATTATTTGGCAATGTAGGCATTTTATATGTATGTGTTTTGTTGATATTTTATAATGATGTTTATATTCTATTTTGTTTTTGTAAACGGGAGTTCGATAAATTAAAGTATAGCCTCAGCGTCCCCTGAGTGGGATGTCTTTGTTGTAAAGTGACCGGCTGGTGGAGTGCCTTCAGTGTTACCACTAGGGTTGTTTCGGCAGATCTTTTATGCCGATCAGGGGCCAGTCCTCTTTCAACGAAGTTGTGGTCTTAATTTTGTGGGCCTGATTCGGCTCTTTGCATTCCGCTGGACCCTGTAAGCAATTAATAACTAACTAACTTCTTCTTCTTCATATTAATCTTCTTCTTCTTGTCCTCTTCCTCTTCTTTCTTCTCTTCCTTCTTGTCCTCATTCTTCTTCCTCTTCTTCAGTTATTGATCCATTTTCCTTCCGTTCTCCTCTTTTTTTCCAGTTCTATGTGTTAGATCATAGCGTCTCTGTCCTTGACCCATTACTGTAGCTCAGTGGCAGCGCGTTCGCCTGGCACTCCCATGACGCAGGTTCCAATCCCTTGGTGCGTAAGATAATTAACATTGGTCACTGTCCATCTTTGCAGTATGATTGGTGTTTGAGGTTACGTTAGAGCCATACCACACCTCATACCACACCTCATACCACACTTCACCCCTCTTTCTTGGAATGGTTATCCCTGTTTGCCATGTTGTCATTGGTGTTTGAGGGTTACGTTAGAGCCATACCACACCTCATACCACACCTCACCCCCTCTTTCCTGGAATGGTTAGCCCTGTTTGCCATGTTGTCACTGGTGGGTGAAATAGAAGTAAACGTCCAATGTTTATTCAGCTTCTCTGTCTTTTAGACTATGTCATACAAGTATATGTCACAATAGGCTATTTAGACCCTGCATTACGGAGAGAGAGAGAAAGAGAGTGTGTGTGTGTGTTGGGTGGTGGTGGGGGGGATTAAGCAGATCTGGGAGGGAAGGGGGAGGAGGACGCATAACCAAAAGCACAAACCTGACAGAAGAGCAGGCATGACACGGACTGACAAATGAGGAGCCGTTCACGGCTAGTGCCTCCAGTCCGAACCTATTCTGCACGCGTATGTTTACTGGTGAAATAGGAAGTCCATGAGGCGAAAAGTCCTTTCGACCACAAGTGTCTGTATCGGTCTTGGCTAGAACGATAAACACTGATCAGTATTAAATGATGATGATGATGATGATGATGATGATTGATGATTGATGATGATGATGATGATGATGATGATGATGATGATGATGATGATGATGCACCCATTGCACATAGCTATGATCGAAAGAAAGTATACTCCAGGCACACGCTGCACAGCAGGACAAAGTATGCCCCTTGTCCCTTGAAGGGATACTTTGGCGAGGCTAGCAGCCTGCTCAGTTACAGTGTCGGTGAAAGACTAGAAACAGAAAAGTTTCGTCTCCTCTAGGCGACGAATTAGGTCACGCAGTATTTGTTTCTAGGTCAACTGTCTTTTATGAACAGTTTGAGAATCTTTTCGAACCGTTTATTGACGCCGGATAGTGTCCTCACTTGGTTTCATACAATTTAAGAATCCAAGAAGGCAAATGGGTTTTTAGTAGGCCTACGGAAAAAGAGCATTTTTGTAGAGCAAAGGGTTAGGGCAAGGGCTAGGGATAAATCTACAACTAACCCTTACCCGAACCCTTGTAGCAATATTCAGCTCTTTCCGTTGTCACGTGACCCGTGCGATTTACGTGGAAAACATAAACACACAGACCTCAAGTACAACTACTCATAAATTTTACAAGACCACACCGTTTTGCTGAGTTTTTTGTTGATGTTTCACTATTTCTGTTCTGTTCTTTCATACACATATATACAACATGCACATCAATGAGGTGGAGTGAATGATGTCAAATGGTATAATGCATGCACATATATATATTGATGCTACAATGTATTACTTATTACTTATTTATCTTAATATGAACTAATACTTGATCATTTTCCTCGACGATCCATTCAAGACATAATTAGCATTATGAATCTACTCACAGTTTGTCAGCTCCAGCTTCAACACGTAATAATAAAAGAATGAGTGTTTTCAGTCGGACAGTCAGGTCTTTGCATTTTCTTTCACACGTAGAATAGCTCCTTGTCGTAGATCTTCAGTGGATATGACTTCTCCGTATTGTCAATATGCAAACTCCTTTTAGAGCCCAGCCTCCACTCGTTTATAAAAGTTATTATATGTTGAACCTCAAAGTCGTAGATCTTTATAGTTCAATGTTATTCACACGACAGGTTATTTGTTGATATCAGTAGTAATAGATAGTCTTTAGATAACACCGATGATATCATTTTGTCGTTACAGAATCTTCATACGAATAGTCATGTCACTGTAATCACACATGTAGATTCACAAAGTTCAGCATTTGGAATGATGTCTTTGAATGATGTTCATTTCAAAGGATCGAGGATCGTAGAATTCATAAAATTGCAAATGTCCATATCGTCCTCGATAAATAGAACTAAATCTTAAACTAAAACTCGAACCCTTATAAAAACACTTGAAAAGTAGTAAAAAGTAGTAAAAAACAAAAACACCTGAAACATATGATACATACGGAAATGATAGTGAGACGCCGCCATTTTCGCGCGATGACGTCAATCAGTCTCACCATCACTTCCGCCTACGCAATCCCCTAACTGCTAACGAAAGTATACATTTTTCTCGTTGCTGAAAAACCGAATTAATAAGCATGCAACCATGCACGAAACGATCGGATTTACGAACCGTACAATCATTCATTCACTCATTCGCAACTGGAAACCAATGCCCCGCTCGCGCGATCATTGCCGACACAAATACCGCCGAAGCCGCATCTCGATCCCTCGTCCTATAGATAATCTATGACTTCACGGACGTTTCCAGCCGCGAATTGCACGCAACCGACGAATTACATACCCAAACGGTGTCTGAATAAACTGGCTATGACTCTCCTGCTATTACGGCTGCAGTACGCCTTTCACACAAATAATCTGTAGCATTGAATCGTTGCTTACATCGCCAACCATCTTATCGCTGCTGACAGAATTTGCCAAGATGGAAGTGTAGCTACCTCAGCATACCAAATCTTCCAATGTTCGTGCCTAAATGCTCTTCACAGTTGTCCTATTTGAAACCAACATGTTTCCACATCAACATAGGCTGTGATCCATTTACAACACAACGCTTTTTTAGTGGTAAAAAAGTCGAAAAACCGTTTGTTAGGCCAGCGCCTATTGCACGTGAGTCTCCCTCTTCCAGAGTTTCCTGCAGACTGATTTTCAACCGTGAAAAATTTGCGTTCCTACGCGACAAGGCTTTTCTCTGCAAATCATTGGTCCTCGAATTGACACAATACAAAATGAAAACAAATGACGAAAGCTCCAAAATGACGCATCTGCTACGTCATTCAATATTTTGGTATTCGTCTCGGTACTTTACGAAACAGAATAATTATTGAAAACTTTTACCCTCAACAATATCATTTTTAAACAGCGTTATAATATACAGCTTATCAACGTATCTCAATGGAGCTTGTATCGCGACATCAAGCCCCCCCCTTTTGAAGCTAAAACTATCAGTTTTAGTTGACCTCATCGTGGTACATGCGACTGAGATAGTCCGCACCCACATTATCATTTCCTTTGATGACTTTCACCTCGAAATCATGCTGTTGCAATTGTAGCGCCCACCTCATCAATCTGCCGTTTTCCGTTCTTGACTTCTTGAGGTAATGCAACGGTTGGTGATCAGTTTCGAGAGTGAATTTTCGACCAAACAGATAAGGTTCGAATTTCTTGATCCCCCACACTGCACCAAGGCATTCCCGTTCAATTGTCGAGTAGTTTCCTTCTGCCTGACTCAGTTTTCTGCTTGCATATGCCACCGGTTGAAGTCCTTCACCGTGGTCTTGCATTAATACTGCTCCAACAGCTCTATCTGATGCATCTGTTCTCAAAGTGTATGGGAGTGAGTTGTCTGGCAATAACATAACTGGTTTCGCAGTCAGATGTTCCTTCAGCGTGGAAAAGCTATTTTCTGCCTCTTCCGTCCACACTACCTTGTCAGGTTGCTTCGCTTTGGTCATGTCGGTCAGTGGTGTTGCTATCTTAGCAAAGTTTGGTACAAACTTTCTGTAATAGCCAGCCAATCCCAAAAATGCCCTGACTTCTTTTTTTGTTCTTGGTCTTGTTGCTTGTTGCAATTTCTTGATTTTATCATCTTCCGGTTTGATTTTCCCTTTTCCAATTTGATGTCCTAGATATTCAAGTTCATCAAACCCGATGAAACACTTGGAAGGTTTTGCCGTCAAGTTTACTTCCTCTAATCTCGTCTTACCAGGTAGTTCAGTGAGTACTGCTGATCTTTTCTCGCATATTTTGTTAACTTGGTCTCTCTGTTTTCCAGTTAGCTTATCACAGATTTGTACATCTCTCGCAGATCCCTTGGGTTTCAAGGATAATGTTGGTAAGCTTGTCAGCACTGGGTTGAATTCATCCCCTTGTTCTTCATTGTCTTCTTGAATTACCACTGCTACTTTTAGGCACGGTGTTTCTACCACTGGTACTCTCCCTAATGGTATTTTCCTGTTGTTTCCCTTGTAGCATGTTCGCTGGCATGCTTCGCACGAATTGCAATATCGTCTGATATCTCCACATACTCCAGGCCAATAAAAATCTGCCCATACTCTCCCTCTGGTTTTTCTGGCGCCTAAGTGTCTGCCCATAGGTGTGTCGTGTGCAAGTTTCAATACTTCGTCACGGTATTGCTTGGGTACTACAACTTGGCCGAATTTGTTCCCATTTTCTTCAAACTCGCGTCGCAGAATTCCATTTTTCCACAAATAGTGTGCTTTTCTCGCCTGCTTGGCTTTCCCATGTCCAAATTCATTTGCTTCTCGACGTACCTTTTCTAAAGTTCCGTCTGTAAGTTGCGCCTTCCTCAAATCGTCTTTTGACACGTTGATGATGTCTGCTTTAGTTGTCTTTAATTCCTTCATTTCCTTAATCTTCGCTGCAGCCCTTGTTTTCACTTCTGCACATATATCTCTTGTTGGATATACTGAGATGTGCCCCTTGTTTGTTGACGTTATATACCTTTGGTTTCCCACCAGAACTGGTATTACGGGTCTTGGCATCACAATCACGTCAGCTTCTCCTTTGAAGAATGGTGTGTCTAGTTCAACTCTAGCCACTGGTACATCTTGAGTATCACTAGATGCAAACTTTACATTTAGTATATCTCCTGTGTACTTTTCTTTGGGTACAAGTTTAGTATCCACAACGCCGATTGTTGCTCCTGTGTCGCGCAGTCCTTGTGTTTCGACTCCTTCGACTTTCACTTGGCATAGCGGTTCATAGGTGATCTTGCTACACTCATCGCATAGTGGCTTATTCACTACAGCTACGATGGGTTCGTCGCTGGTTGGTACACTGACTCTAAGTGCATGGTAATCAATGTGGTCTGAATCATTTTCTTCATCTCCACTGCCGGATTCACTGCTGTTACGCGGTACGTAAACGCAAAATGCTCTGTGTTTCCTTTTCGGACAGTGTGCTATTCTGTGAGGTCCTCCACAATTGAAACATTCTAGTCTAGTGTGCGAACGCGATCTTTCCGGTTTGTCGGTCGATCTATGCTCCGTCTTTTCAGCATCCACTGATGTAGATTGTTCCTTATGGTTATATTTGTCATCTCTGCGCTGGTGGTGATCTTGATGTCTCATTCTTAACTTGTCTTGGTGTCGCACTCGGAACTTGTCTTGATGTCTCTCTCCAGCTCTCGCTTGTTCATAAGCTTCCGCTGCGTCAACTGCTGTCTCTGATGTAGTAGGTCTCTTTTCCCTTACGAATCGGGCTTCATCTTGAGGTAGACCATCAAGAAAAATTTCTGTCACCAATTGGTCAAATAATTCGTCGAATGATTTTCTTCTCCCGGTCAAAGCAAACCATCTTTCCACCCACAACGACAATCTGCCGAACCAATCTTTTGCTGTTTCTTCTGGTTTCTTCTTTGCTGACTTGAATTTACGTCTGTACTCTTCTGACGTAAGTTGGAACTTTTTCATCAGTTCATGCTTTAAATCTTCATAATTCGACAAATCGATCTGCTTCATTTGTGCCGTGGCTTCTCGAGCTTTGCCCTTCAATAATGAAAGTAGGCGTATGCCCCATTGATCTTCAGAATATCCTTCTGCTGCCATGATCTTCTCAAATTGCCACAGGTATGCTTCTAAATCATCTCCATCTTCGTAGTATGGCAATTTGATTTTTGCTCCTTTATTTCCACCTCCATTCATAGAAGATCTCGATGAAGTAGCTGTCGCATTTTGTTCTCTTTGAGCGTACAATTCTAATTCGCGCATTTTCAAGGCTAATTCTGCTTCTAGTCTTTTGTCTTCTCTTTCTCTTTCTGCTTCTAGTCTTTTGTCTTCTCTTTCTCTTTCTGCTTCTAGTCGTTTGTCTTCTCTTTCTCTTTCTGCTTCTCTTTCTTCCTTCCTCCTCTCTTCAACATAATGGGCCAGGTCTTTCCCTGTGAAACCGAGGAGTTCGCCCTCCTCTTTCCATACCAGCATGTTTGATTTGGTTTTCTGAGTTGTATTTTCTACAGCAGAATGGGCTCTATGCATAAGTCGGCGCGCGAAAGCAGCATGGTCACGTGGTGAGGGAATTAGAAAGCAGTCATGGCGTCTTTTAGCTCGATAGCGTGTACTCCAATGCTGCTTAAAAATTTTAACTTTACCGACATTTTGGGTTATTGTGATGTTTTGAACATAGCACATTCGTGCAATAATGATTACAGACAAATTATTATCAAGGGACAGGCTTTTTTTAAAGAGCGATTTGTCACAGACATTCAGTTTAGAGTTGACGACATGCAGTGCTTCATCATTCGCGCTCGAGTAAAAGCAGAGATGAAGAAAAGATCTGCATACAACGTCAGCTGCATTATCGACAGCTCTGGAAAGGTAATCATTTTTTTCTTTTTTATTCCGCCAGGGAGTTTATTGCATTTGACAAGTCTAAAATAATAGGAAAAATCTGAACGACGACTTATACTATACTATAGTATAGGCCTACATACTAACAATAGTCATAATCGTAGGCCTAGGACTAGGTAGCAGGTCGGCATGAGAAGCCTATAATTTCGGGATTAACTCTACCTCATGTAAATTTATGTTCGGTGAAACCTTATGACGAATGATGTGGGGTTCAATTTATGACTTAGTTCAGTTCACAGTTCAATTAGCCTGCAGGCTTTGGAAGATATTGTTCACTGTTCAGCAGTTGGACTCTTGTACTAAGTAGTAGCTTACTTGTACAGCATTGTTTGGTAAATATATACCAGGGCCTTGTGGCTCAGTACTGACTGACTTAGGCCTACTTATTTACTGGCATGATTGATTTAATTTTACTTGGTAAAGTTCTCACTACTTAGTTGTACAGTTGTAGTTGTAATGTTTTGTCAGTCACCTGTTAATAGCCCTTGCTGATATGTAGGCTAAACCATGATGACAACGGCTCTGTTACTAGTGTTGATTTACTTTCATATACAAAAATAAATTAGCTTTCTTGTTGAGGGTACTAAATATGAATAATTAACAGTTTTAGTAGAGGAGCAGATGCTGATGTCCGAGTAACTGACTGCGAGGGCTGAAAGAGGTGTATGCCAATTTTGTTTTGGGATTTCAAATCAATGGTATACTTGTAGTGTAATGAATTTTTACAAATTATATAAGCTAAGACTGTAGACCTGCATTGTAAGGTAATGTAGAGGTTTAACTTTGTTTTTAGATTAAAAATTGGTTAGGCTTATAAGTTATAAACAAATATTTTTTTATGTATGTGTCTTCATTACATTTTTTATTTATTATGTGTCGCTAGGTTATTGAAGGGGAATGTGAGTGTCCAGGAGGTGTGAAGCCAGCCTGCTGTAAGCATCTTTTCGGCCTTCTGGCAGCAGTAGAAGATTACAGCAGAAGGGAGATGTACCTTGCGCCTACAGACCGACTCCAGACATGGCATCAGCCTACACCAAAACAGGTGTCTCCCAAAAAAACCAGCACCCTTTTTAGCAAGGATCAGGCTAGTATAAAGCCACAGGACACTAGTGTTTCATACTCTGCTCTTACTCAGTTACCTCAGACATGTCCAATATTTTCAGCAATAAACATTAGCCCAGCAGTTTCAACTGATTTTCTTTTTTATGAACATACAGTACCACTCCCAGCATTTGTAACTTCAGGCTTAGGACATGACATTCCTGAATGGCTTCCTGTCAACGATATTATTTTTTATCACCAGAATGTCAGAAGGCCCTTAGAAGAGCTTATTGAGCTTGAAAGAAACACTATGGGACAAGACAATGAGTGTTGGAGAAAAGAAAGAGAAATCAGAATAACAGCGTCAAACGTGCACACAATACTACACTCTAAACAGAACAAAACTGATCTCGCTCATTCTCTGTCTCAACCTGCTAAAGATTTAAGCGGGATTTTGCCCATTAGACTGGGCAAGACACGTGAAGCTATGGTTAAAAACATACTAATGCACAAATTTCCACGCCACACATTTCGGAATACTGGACTTGTTGTACACCCCTTGTACCCATTCCTTGGTGCTTCACCTGATGGTTTATTGTATAATGAAACGGACAGTATGATTGTAGAGGTCAAATGCCTTTTTAATCCAGCCCGAAAAAGTTTACAATGTCTTGCAACTGAAAGAAAAGACTTTTGTTTACAGTTTCAGGCGGAAGATCAAATTTGGAAGCTTCAAAGAAACCACAGCTATTTCACGCAGATTCAAATGCAGCTTTTTTGTACCAATATGGACAAGTGTCTGTTTGCTCTTTTCTATGACTTTAAAAAACCAGTACATTTAGAAGTAATTCATGCTGATAATCAATTTTGTCAACAAGCTGTTACAGTGTTGTCAAATTTTTACTTCCAGAATTATCTTCCTATTATTGCAATTAAGGATTAAATAATTTGATGCAATCTTGCAGGTGCCTGTAGTATTGAAGCCATTCAATGCAGTTATTTGATTATCTACTAGCAATGTGAAGTGATTTGATGTTTATTATAAATAAGCCTAAATAAATTATTGGAATATGAAAAGTAATTGAAAAGTGATAACATTTATAAGTAATTAATTTAAATCAGTAAAGTAAGAAGAGTTGGGCCAGATTGGAAATATTTTTCTCTATTCCTGTTTCTGTTGATAAGGAGGGCCACATTGGGGAGGCAAAGAAGTACATGTAAAATCTTTTCTTTTTTTTTCAAATATTTTATGCAGATTGATTGATTGATTGATTGTTGCTTTAGGTCCAGCGGACTCTTCCGAGCCAAATCAGGACCGGTTTTATGCAGATGTATAAAGTAGTATACGTTATGGTATACAGTGATCCCTTGCCACTTAGCGGTTCGACTATCGCGGACTCAGTGCATCAGGTTTCTTTTTTTTTTTTTGGTAAAAAAATAAACATTGAAGAACTGTAGATTTAGTTAAAATATACAAGTGAGTTATTGTATATTTGTAGATTTAAGTAAAATATTTATGATTGAATGTATAAATTACAGTACTGTACTGATTTTATACTTAAAAACAATAGATTTGAGCATAATATACTGTATATATATATATATACACACACTGAATATACAATCCTACTTGGCAGATTTTCACGAGTCTCCATTAACCGCGATAAACGAGGGATCACTGTAGTATGGTATGGTATGCCATAAAAAGAAGAAAAGAGAGAAGAAAAATAAGAAAAGAAAAAAAAAAGACTTAGTTTTGAATTATGTCTTTAATGCAGAGAAACTTACATTGTGGTTACTTTCAAAGTTATATAAATTAAAATAAAATTAGCAGATATGTCTATTAATAATAAGATACATAATAATGCATGGATACAGTACACAATTTTTTAGTCTCCATTGTGTTAAAAACAATTTGTTTTTAAAGCTTACTGTTTAGCTCCTCCTATAACGTTAAAAAATGTGTTGGGTCTTGACCTTTATTTTCAAACTTTTGATACCTTAAAACATAAACAAATGTGTAGAGATTCCTATACTTAAGAGTACATGTATGTCAAGTTAATGAAAAAAAAATGATTACACAAGATGATAAAAAATATTTTTTAAAATTACAAATAGTAATTATTTTTTTTAATATACAAAAACACCTGATAAATAGGAGTACAAGTTTGTTTTATAAAGTGCTATATTAAGTAAAGTACAATTTGTTTATGTGATCAAGGTATTAAGTTTGTGGTTATATGATCATGTTGCTGGTGTGTCAGTTATGTGATTAAGTCGATGTATTTGTGTATGTGATCAAAGTTGTCATTATTTGGTAAATGCGTTGACTGATGTACTGGCTATGTAATCGTGATATTGATATATCAACTTAGTAATCAAGATGTTGTAAACTTGATGCGGTGTGTGTAAAGAATCAAGTGTGGGTGCATGTGGGTTTGGACTCTTCTAAGTGATCATGATGTGACAGAAGAACAAACAGAAGACCTGAAAAAGTGAAGTAACAAAGTAAGAATAACTTTCTCTGTTGACTTCCAAAATACAAGTCCTCTTTAATTTTCATTAAACATATTTACAACCAATTCACTTATTGAGTTATTCAAATTTATACATTCTAAATTACTTTAACTCTATAATCATTAATCTCTTATTATCTATCATTCTATTATTTTAATTGATTGATTGATTTATTGTTGCTTTAGGTCCAGCGGACTCTTCCGAGCCAAATCAGGACCGGACAACCCCCGATCCGCATAAAAGATCTGCTGAAACAACCCCAGTGGGAAAATTGAATGCCCTCCACCGGCCAGTCACTTTACAATAAAGACATCCCACGCGGGGGACGGCTGAGGGTTGACCTCAACTACGCGAACACCCCGGTTACAAAAACAAAATAGAATACAAACATTATAAATCATCAATGAAACACATACATATAAAATGCCTATAGTGCTAAATAGTACAATCATAGGAAGCCCTAGTGACCACCCGGCAGAAAGCGTCCAACACTCCCAAGCTGATCCAACAGACCTCATACACAAACAAGGAGTCTTGTCCAGGAAGAGTTTTCAAGAAAAAAGGTAGGTCATTGATCTAGCGAAGAAGAAGATAGTATAGCAGAGTGAAGGACAGAGCAGGAATAGGAAAGAGTAAATGAGGAAGACAGCGACAGTGGGAATTTAAAGCACTAAATTTCCATAAAGTGGGGATACTATTTATACTGAAAACCCCCGGCACTCCAACGGGGGTACTGTTGCCGCAGTGAATCTGCCTTGCCGATAAAGGAAAGACAGGTTTTCAACTGTGGCTTTCACTGTTCCCTTTATAGGTTTGAACAATCTACAGTGGCAAGATTGCTCATGACCCCAAGGGGTTTTTTATTATTTACTTTACTACTATTCTAAATATTATGGAAAAACATCTAAGTATTCTAAGTATCACACATACCTGAAAAAGTGAAGTAACAAAGTAAGAATAACTTTCTCTGTTGACTTCCAAAATACAAGTGACTAATTTCTTTGTGCTAACCTCAAGTAAGAGCTACCTTGACAAGAACTCACTATTATAATATACATTCAATAACTTCTACTGTTCTAATCTAGTTCTAACTAGCCCTCTCTCTCTCTCTCTCTCTCTCTCTCTCTCTCTCTCTCTCTCTCTCTCTCTCTCTCTCTCTCTCTCTCTCTCTCTCTCTCGCTCTCTCTAATTTATATACAGGGTTACAATGTTAATGGGGAAAAAAAGTAATTTCAATCAGTAAACGTCAGAGCAAACTGATAAGATAGTAAACTGCTGCCTTGAAAAACATTTTGACAATCGGTGGATTCCAGGAAACTTGACATAAAGCATACAGTCAAAAATTTATATATTCCAACATAATTTATTAATAATCAAGTGGTTTTTATTTTTTGGAGGGGGGGAGAGTGCATTACGCTGATAACCCAGGCGGCAGGGATAGCTCAGTGGTCAGAGCGCACGACTTGTGTGAGTGCGTCTTGGGCGACGTGGGTTCGAATCCTGACTTCAGCAAACTATTTTGTAATTGCTGGATATTACGGGCCAGCGCCTTGAGAAGCTCTCTGAGCTTGTAAGTGCGCTATATAAGAGAAATCTCTTTCTTTCTCTTATCAAGGAATCAGAGCATAGATAATTTAAATACATCTATTTATATTTAAATACATCTATTTATGCTTAAAGCAAGAGCTTGACTGGGCAATTATATGTCACGTTTGTTTATTTTCAACTTGCAGACAAAGCGCACAGCTCAATAAGACCACGAACGAGGCCTGAAAGTAAAAACGTTTGTTCACTAACCTTTAGCTTATAACATGAATGCTTTAACAGGCAAATTCAGCATTGAAAAATGACTCATTTTTAATTCTGTTTTAGAGTTGCCGCGCACTCACCTTGGCTTTGGCAGATGGATTTATTTTGTTAATCAAAAATTCTTTTTCATTAGCTATGGTTAGTAAATTTGCTTTCATGCCTGTGAACCATTGCTCTGGCGAATTAGGCCTTGTACCACAATATACTGAGATATACTGACACCGGGGCATCTAGTCCTACTACTATTCCAGTAACATCTATAGTTGAAACAATAAAAAATTAATATTATAATAAATGTAATATTGGGCCAAGTGTTTCAAATACAGATGTGACTAGAACTGAACAGTACTAGGACTAGTTGGCCCGGTCATTAGTATTTGCTGACCATTGTGTGGTTATGCAACATTTAAAACATAAATATTACTTATTAACTTGAATAAAAAATATAATGAATGATATATTAACACAATGTTATGACATTGTTCTGATTTTATTTGATCACTTTGTTGAACGAAAAAGGACTTTTGTAAAAAATTTACATGTATTGATTCTAATTCCAGTAAAAAAAAAAAAAAGTTCAATAAATGACATGTTGATTATTTGTGTGTGTGTGTGTTATTATCACTGACTGTCAACAGGAGAAATTAACTGTTTAGTACATAACTGGTAAGCGTTCATACAAAATATAGGAATTAAGATGCAGCCAACATTTTAAAAAATTCAATTTCCATCTGTGCTGCCTAATAGTTATCTTCCTTCCTTTACACCACATAATTGTCTATATATATGTGTGTGTTTATTGTTTGTTATGTGCAGGTTGGTATAGATTATAGCGATTCGCAATGTGAGAAATTACTATATCCGTATCTATATAGTCTTTATCCTATCCTGTCCCGTAACCCGGAGGTCGTAGGGGCACCACAGATGATCGTTTAACCAGCATACTCCATCTTCCTCTGTCCTCAGCAGCCCTGCTGGCTTCGCTCAGTGTCAAACCAGTCCATTCTCGAATGTTGTCCTCCCACCTCTTTTTCGGTCTCCCTCTTCTTCTACCTCCTTGCACTGTGCCTTGCAGAATGGTCTTTGCAAGGCCTGATGATCTGGTGACGTGGCCATACCATCGGAGTTTCCGTTTCTTCAGCACTGTGAGCAGGTCATCGTGTTGTCCAATGGCTTGTGTGATGGTCTGTCGGACTTCTTCGTTGTTGATGTTTTGGGTATAGGAAATGCCCAAAAGTCTTCGGTAGCACCTCATCTCCATGCTTTGTATTCTTCGTTGTAGATCTGCTGTGAGGGTCCATGCTTCGCAAGCATATAGGAAGATGGAGATGACAAGGGAGCGCAGCAGTCTTTGGAATGTAGACTGATGGTCCTGTCTTTCCAAATGGGCTTCAACCTTGTCAGGGCAGCAGTTGTTTGTGCGATCCTGGAGAGGACTTCCTGTCGGGACCCATTGTCTGATACAATGGTTCCTAAATATTTCAAGCTATGAACTGTGTTGAGGGATTGGCCTTGGACTTTGACATGTCCGTGTTGATGCCATTGGTGTTGTTGGTCATCATTTTGGTCTTCTCTGCACTTATTTCCATTCCATAGGCTCCATCAATGTCATCCGCAAAACGAAGATTGGAGATTGCTCTACCCCCTATGCTGACTATGCCTTTGTGATCTGCAAGAGCATCTGACATGATGCGCTCTAGGAAGATGTTGAAGAGTGTTGGAGAGAGTAGGTATCCTTGACGCACACCGATTGTTGTTCTGAACCAGTTCCCGATGACGCTGTTACGGAGGATTGCACTGGTAGCCTCGTCACACAGGCTTTTGATGACTTCAATAATTTTAGGGCTGATGTACACTTTCATTGATGCCCATAGAGCTGCATGCCAGACTCGGTCAAACGCCTTCTTGAAGTCTATGAACACATGATATAGATGTTGTTGGTGCTGTAGGTATTTCTCACAGATTATTCTGAGTTTGAAAATCTGTTCAGTGGTACTTCGCCCTGCAAAATCATATAGTCTTTATGTAAAGTAAAATTTTAAATCAATGTTTAAATGGTATAGTTAAATTTTAAAAGTTAACATTTATAATTATAGTCCATTGGATTAGATTAAATACAATCCGCCTATTATTCAATGTCTGCAAAATGGAAGAGAGATATGACAAATCACAAAAACTGGATCAGTGGCTGCTCAGAAAAATTACACAAAAAAGCACAAACATAATGAATCTCATTAATGCTACGAAGCAGGCTGTATGGAATTTCACAGCTGAGAATCTGAAAATTTTTAATCCTGCTGATCGCTCTTTCTACATGACACCTGTGTGACGATATCTTTTTATTTTCGCATCTTTCGTTTACTGGAAACTGAACTTTATCTTTTAAAAAATTTGGTGTAAAAAGAGTGCAGCCTTTCGACTCGAAAATGTCACTCAGAACAGTGAAACCTCTGTCTGCCAAAACACAATCACCAGGCTCCAACTTCTCAAGAAGACCACTTCTCAGTGTTAATTCTCTGTCTGATATGGCACCATTGTAAAGTTGAGAGATAAAAGTGATGGCTCCGCTGGGTGCAATTCCAATTAATGATTTGACTGTGTTGTGGTTTTTGTAAGTGCTGAAACTGCTTTGCTGTTCTGTTGGGTTTGTTGGCTGATGAATAAAAAACTCTGTACAATCAATAATAACTCTGCATGCAGGAAAATTATCAAAAAATGTTGGTGGCATAAATGCCTGCACCTGAGTTTTGTGAGGCCATATGTCTACGTTTAAACACTTTGCATATAGTACTTCCATGCAAAACTGAAATGTTCTTGAAACTGTAGACTGACTTATTTGAAATAAAACTGCCAAAAAACATTCACTGACAGCGTGACGAAGCCGAACTATGGTCAGCAAAAACTTATCAATCGCACTTAGTGTTTTGGGTGCACCCATGTTTGATGTAAGAACTTCCTCTAACTTAAAAAATTTAAAAATAATCAAAAAGTATTCAGTCGAGTATCCTGTGATAGAGCGAAATACATTGTCTCCTTTGTCAGAAAGGGAGCGAAACGAGAACTCTAATGTCAACTTTTTAAGCTCCAGCTGCCGTATGGTTTCATCTTTTTCTTTCAGCAGTGTCAATAACTGAGACAAGTCTGTTTCTTCTGTTTGGCAGCTAACATCTTTCTGAGTCTGATGATCAGGAAGGGGTCTGTCGCTATCTTCACTGTTATTGGTTGTCACATTCAGCCTAAACAGAAAACCCAAGAAATCACATGTTTTCAATTACATAAAAAAAAGTAAAGGGTATTTTTTATTACACAGTTATTATTACTGTGCAAGCTTCATAGATTTTTCAACTATTAAATTACTATAATTATATGCTAAAATAAAAGCAGATATAATAAAGAGATTAATTATGATCAGTCACTGTAAGCCTTAAGGCTTAATTTTGTTTTAATGGGGAAGAAATGTGACCAAAAATAAAGCAATCATATGCACACATGTAGTTTTCACATTACACCATACAAAACTCACCCAAATTCATAAGATGTCCTCTTGCGTTTATTATTGGTGGGTGGTCTGTGAGAAAATCGAGTTGGGACAGCTCCAGTTTTGAGTTGACGTCTACCTAAAAATAATATTGAATATTTCTGTAATAGATTTATAGCACCTATATATAACAGTTCTCTTGTTGTCCTTACTAATTTAAGGTTGACATAAAATAAATCATCAGAATCACTTTAATATCTCTGAAGAAAAATTATTACACGCTCATACTATTACAGTAATAAAATCAGATCAAATGAAATCAAATAAAACTTATCATACATTACACTATTAGTATTACAGATATGACCATTAATTTTGTGAAAACATACACCCAACATACAATTCACACATATGATATACACCCGTACCCAATATTACTCACAGATTCCAGCCACAACCTATATAGTTCAATTTATTTTTTATTTATCAGTGATATTGACTGAGAGACAAAGGATTTCCTAGCATCAAGACAAAAGAAGTTGTACAACCGTTATAAGTCCTAATGTGTTATGCTTATGACTATATAATATAGTATACTGTATTACTAGTTAGAACTAGTAGCCTACTTGCTGAGTTGCTCTTACGACAAAATCAGCATATGTTATGTTATGTAATTAGTTTAAAGTCCCCTCTCTTCCCAATAAGGATTTTCAGAGAGGAGACTATTTTACTATTAATCAGCATAGGTTTACTACTGCTTACTGCTTTATATAGTACTAGTAAATTCGTAAATAAATGGGTGTTTTGACCTAGTTCTATTAATAAATAATATACCAATGAATCTTGTGACTTACTTTATTACTATTGTGTAGTAATAGTAAACTTTTACTATCATCTATCCCTTTATTCTATAGTATTTGACTATAGCTCTTACTCTAAGACTAAATATGTAATTTATTGGAACGCCCATAACCCACATTCAACTGAAGACGCCTATATAGTTTTTAAGTTCAACACTTGATTGTGAAGGTAACAAACAGTAGCTAGCCTTAACTACAGAACAGTAACAACTAAAATATAAATACCACTGCAAAAAAGCCCTATCTCTGACAGTGTCAATCATCATACGAAATATATACAGAGATGCCAACCTGCAGAAAAATCTGTCAGTGAGAAATTTATAAATTGTCAGATTTAAAATTTTGTCAGTAGACAAGAGGGAGCAAAGGTCCAGGATTGAGATTTCTTATTAAAAATCATATCGGATAAATCAAAGATGACGGAGCCCCGCAAAAGAATTCTATAATTAATAATCTGTGGTAAAACTTGACCCCGACCGAAGTCAGAAGGATAATCGATGTCAGTTCGCAAAATTTTTAACATCAACCTGCTACGAATCAGAATCATGTACAGCACAATGTTAGAGTTAATTAAAATAAATCGCTTTGAGGTTGTGTATTGGCATAAAATGTAAAAAAAAAAAAAGAAAAAAAAAAAGTTAAATCTCATTGATTTCTTTGCATTGTTTTGTCTGCTACTGCTGCTTCAGCGCAGCTACCAATTAGGTTGTGAACTACGATATGCAATAAGTTAAACTAAAGCAAGCTTCAATAATTGAAGCTATCAAATAGATTTATTACCTTATAAGGTCGTTATATAATATGCTGCATTATTTTATACTGTGACAGTGCCCAAGTGTAATCGGTCTGAAACGTGTAACAGTCCTTTTGCCATAGATCTAATCATCGGCTGCAAATATATATTCTTGTAAAAATTATTCTCGCCGTAAGAAAAATGACATCAGCGTAAATCCGTAAATAAAACTATTTGCCACCGGAAAATAATACGGCGAAACCGTGAGGGTTGGCATCTCTGTATATAGTGCTATAAAATTCGTATCACTTACCAGTGAAAGGCTGATACACAAAGTCTCCTTCGTCAAAGTGCTCGGAGCATAAAGTGCTGTGCTCTTTTGCCACAAAATCTTTCCGGCTTATTTTTGAGTACCACTGCTTCATCAATGTTTCATCTTTCAGTGGAAATCGATGAAATGAAATTTTCTTTTCTTTGCATGAAGGTTTTACGTCGGAGTTTGAGCATCCAAACGCTGCACAATACTTCACCATTTTGAAAATCGCGCACGCTGTTATTCCCGCACCACGTGACCGCCTCGCTTTGTGCATAGAGCCCATTATTACAATCTTGATTTTGCTGAGCGTTAACATTTTTCTTTTTGCTCGGTGGTGCCATCTTATTTTGGAAACGAACTATACGTCACGCTGTAAATTATTTACGCAAAGAAAAAATCGACGTCACTACTAGTTGACGTCATACGTTCTGTAAACACCGACACGTGTGCTTATGCCGCTCTCAAAACCATTAACTTCACTGAAAACCCTACTGATTATAAAACAACCGATCCTTCTTATCACGATTCCTTCTTGTGATAATTTCTGCCTCTACAGAAAATTAATCGGAGTTGTCTTACGAACTTTTAGTCAATTTCAGTTTGAAGTTAATATTGCGAATCACTTACTACGTGTCGCCACTCCCCGTGTACACGCTAGTGTTCGCAAATCGGCGTTACTAACCGATTTTATTGATCAACATCAATATGATACGCGAATACTAATAATCGCGTTTTGCTATACAACTATAGCTGGAAACGTTCCGGAACTCAAAAGAATTACGGACGACGGTGTCAATCTGAAAACAACAATGGGTCAGATGACTGTGGTTGGCTAATGTTCGCGCAAAGCGTAGCGAGGTTATTAATCCGCCCAGATCTTATAAGCGCCCGCCAACCGCCCACAATATCAGCAAAACGATGGTCAAGTAGAATTACGTGACCTTGATGTTACACAACTAGTGGGAAGGAATTGGACTACTCCAAGTTCGAATCCCTAGACGTGACTCATGCACTGTCTTTAGACTAGTTTATGTGTAAGGTAAGTACTGCTACTTAACATAGAATTACGTAAATTTTTACGTGTTCTTATCCCGGCTTGGCCCCCAAATTATGTCACGTGACCCGTGCGATTTACGTGGAAAACATAAACACACAGACCTCAAGTACAACTACTCATAAATTTTACAAGACCACACCGTTTTGCTGAGTTTTTTGTTGATGTTTCACTATTTCTGTTCTGTTCTTTCATACACATATATACAACATGCACATCAATGAGGTGGAGTGAATGATGTCAAATGGTATAATGCATGCACATATATATATTGATGCTACAATGTATTACTTATTACTTATTTATCTTAATATGAACTAATACTTGATCATTTTCCTCGACGATCCATTCAAGACATAATTAGCATTATGAATCTACTCACAGTTTGTCAGCTCCAGCTTCAACACGTAATAATAAAAGAATGAGTGTTTTCAGTCGGACAGTCAGGTCTTTGCATTTTCTTTCACACGTAGAATAGCTCCTTGTCGTAGATCTTCAGTGGATATGACTTCTCCGTATTGTCAATATGCAAACTCCTTTTAGAGCCCAGCCTCCACTCGTTTATAAAAGTTATTATATGTTGAACCTCAAAGTCGTAGATCTTTATAGTTCAATGTTATTCACACGACAGGTTATTTGTTGATATCAGTAGTAATAGATAGTCTTTAGATAACACCGATGATATCATTTTGTCGTTACAGAATCTTCATACGAATAGTCATGTCACTGTAATCACACATGTAGATTCACAAAGTTCAGCATTTGGAATGATGTCTTTGAATGATGTTCATTTCAAAGGATCGAGGATCGTAGAATTCATAAAATTGCAAATGTCCATATCGTCCTCGATAAATAGAACTAAATCTTAAACTAAAACTCGAACCCTTATAAAAACACTTGAAAAGTAGTAAAAAGTAGTAAAAAACAAAAACACCTGAAACATATGATACATACGGAAATGATAGTGAGACGCCGCCATTTTCGCGCGATGACGTCAATCAGTCTCACCATCACTTCCGCCTACGCAATCCCCTAACTGCTAACGAAAGTATACATTTTTCTCGTTGCTGAAAAACCGAATTAATAAGCATGCAACCATGCACGAAACGATCGGATTTACGAACCGTACAATCATTCATTCACTCATTCGCAACTGGAAACCAATGCCCCGCTCGCGCGATCATTGCCGACACAAATACCGCCGAAGCCGCATCTCGATCCCTCGTCCTATAGATAATCTATGACTTCACGGACGTTTCCAGCCGCGAATTGCACGCAACCGACGAATTACATACCCAAACGGTGTCTGAATAAACTGGCTATGACTCTCCTGCTATTACGGCTGCAGTACGCCTTTCACACAAATAATCTGTAGCATTGAATCGTTGCTTACATCGCCAACCATCTTATCGCTGCTGACAGAATTTGCCAAGATGGAAGTGTAGCTACCTCAGCATACCAAATCTTCCAATGTTCGTGCCTAAATGCTCTTCACAGTTGTCCTATTTGAAACCAACATGTTTCCACATCAACATAGGCTGTGATCCATTTACAACACAACGCTTTTTTAGTGGTAAAAAAGTCGAAAAACCGTTTGTTAGGCCAGCGCCTATTGCACGTGAGTCTCCCTCTTCCAGAGTTTCCTGCAGACTGATTTTCAACCGTGAAAAATTTGCGTTCCTACGCGACAAGGCTTTTCTCTGCAAATCATTGGTCCTCGAATTGACACAATACAAAATGAAAACAAATGACGAAAGCTCCAAAATGACGCATCTGCTACGTCATTCAATATTTTGGTATTCGTCTCGGTACTTTACGAAACAGAATAATTATTGAAAACTTTTACCCTCAACAATATCATTTTTAAACAGCGTTATAATATACAGCTTATCAACGTATCTCAATGGAGCTTGTATCGCGACATCCGTCACTTTTAAACAGTGCTGCGATTCGCATCCGCGGCTAGCAGCGAGCCCAAAATATACTTTAAAGGGATGGAGGGAAGAATACTTTCACCTGCTGCTAGCGGGAGTTTTGTAGATACTTTCTGCAGATCGCAGCAATGTGTATTACCTCGATGATGATGATGATGATGACGATGACGACGACGACGATGATGATGATGATGATGATGATGATGATGATGATGATGATGATGATGATGATGACGATCGCCTGGTATGATGATGATGACGATCGCCTTGTGCACAAAATACTGGGTATGAGAGATAACTCGGATGTTGGCGACTGGAAGTACTGAACTGACGTCACTGCATATGGCAGGCAGGCAAGTAGATTAACGTCCCCGGACACATAAGCATTCTTCTTCTTCTAGTAAATTAGTGTCCCCGGACACATTGAGCGTATAGGGGAAAACATAAGCATATTGGGGACTTAAATAGAAGAAGGCCGTTGTAGTAAGGTGGGGCCCGATGAATTAAGAAGTCATGTTGCAGAAGTTGAAGCACGATGATCTTTTCTTGTATACATTGCTAATCCTGATTACGTAGAAAATATGAGATCTCCGCGAGTGTTAGGCACCCATCGTCGTCATTACAACATTCCTGCTGACATCCTCAAATAGACAAAAACTGCGGTCGGTTTACTTTACTCCAAAGTCCCGTCTACATTAGAGGAAAGGTGTCAAAGTGCACACGTCACGCGGCTACATCCAAACACACGGACATAATCCTCATAATGAAGAATGTGTGTGTTCTATGTATCTCTCTCTACATAGCCTACTACAGTAACTGCTATCGCTTTGATATCGACCATCCATTCTACTTGTTCAATGCCCAGCGGTCCAAACAAAGAAACATGAAACAGTATTACTTATTCACAAGTGTCAATCAAATCAAATCCCGATTTTCAATGTTCAGCTAGATTTAACTTTCTGCTCTTGTCAAGAACATAAATGATCAGCATCACGACGTTATAGTGGTATTACGTTTATTATGTAAAACATAATTGACTTAAGCATTATTTTGATCAGCAACTCTTGACGTCATAGTACGTTGTATTACATTTTATGAGGTTGTTTAGTTGTAACAAAACAATGAGGTTGTTTAGTTGTAACAAAACAATGTCTCCTTATATTTACACTTTTCTGCTATCCTATGCACCAACGGGAATCCCCTCTATGAAAAATACTTCCGGTTTTTTTTCTCCGCGTGTTTTAGTGAGTTATTTCCAAATATTCAAGAATAATAACATGTGTCACTGGCCACCTGTATCGTACCCTCACTTTTTTTTTTTGCTGCAGTTTATTATCCCTTTCTATCGCCAGTGGCGCGCCTAAACCCTACCTACCGAACATTATTTGTGAATTTTTGAAAAATATTTGGAAAAACATAACGCCCAGATGCTGGCTCGAACCCACACCTGTCAGGCGCAATTGGTTTCTGGCTTGTGAACAATGCAAGTTAGTCCCGCCTTAGCCCACTTGGTCACAACGCTCGCCTAAAATAAGCAGTTACTTCGTGTTTTGTAAAGGTTGCGACGGCGAAGCTATGGAAAACTACAAGAGTCTTCAGGTCTTGTTTCACTTTCTGTCGATGATCGACGCACCTCCGAAGTCGCCACAAATACGATTGTTTTTTGCATCCTTTCACTGAGCATGTACTTCCTCCACCGTTTTTATACTTATCCCACTCGTTTTCTGGCTCTAACAATCGTCGTTTTCGGCAATTTGCCATATTTAAAAGTCACGCATCAAGCTTTGATAAAAGCAAAACAAACCAAACCGGAACCTGGTTTCATATAACCTCGTTTTAATTTATAATGGCGATACCCACGAGTTTTTATGAGAGGTGCCGGAAAGTTGTGAATTGCTATGAAACTTTTTTTTAAATGAGCATCCCGCAGCAGATGAAACAAGGAAAGAAGGAAGGAAAATTGAATGATAACGTCTACACCCACCATTGGCGATACGGCAGACGGGGAAAACCACCCAAGGGGAGAGGAGGTGTAGGGATCTAAATTAATCAAGTAACAGTTTCCTCAAATAAGATGGCAACTACAGTGACTTGGGTTTTTTTTTTTAACGCACTTGTGTGTGTGAGTGTGGGTGTGTGGGTGTGGGTGTGTGTGTGTGTGGGTGTGTGTGTGTGTGTGTTTGCGCGTGCTTAAACGATGCACTCATGTGGTTTTAAGTAAGCAATTCAGCCATCATGCATAAGCGGCATAAAAAAATTAAGCTCAGTAAATTTCTTTTCCACCCCCCCCCTCCCCCCAAAAAAAATATAAAAATAAAAAATAAAAAAATGTATTTACTAAGTTTTATGTACAAGCATTATTTCTCACAACTAATGCCTATCAGTCGTAGGTTTAATAATGTAATTAAAATTATTAACATACTAACATAATTAAAATAACACAGGAAACTAGAAGGGCAAAGCCCATATGACTCACATGCTTCTTATGCAACTCGCAATTCCGCAATGTTTAACATGAAAATGAGTGCCCAGAAAAAAAAATGAAACGGTGGCATTAAAATGCAAAGTAATACCGACTTTGATCTTTTTATGCTCTTAACATTGACAAGACCTTGACTTCAGTCTCCAAATACACTCATGTACTATCAAATAAACTACAACAAAAGTTGTATTATGCCCACCAAAAAACAACCGGTGACCTTGGTATGACCTTGACCTTCACGTGACCTCTCATGCTGTATGATCAAATAACACAATGCTATTGCATGCTATGGGTTAAACATAGCCATTCCATCGTACGACGACCTATTTTTGGTATGTTGTGCAAGTCCAAAAACGACCTTGAGCGTCAAGATCAATGCAAAAACGGAACATATGAAAGATCAATCTATCATCTCTAAATACAACAAGTTTGGACTTTATATCTCTCATGGTATAAGGTCAAGATCACTTCAAAGTACATATACCAATCGACTTTGGACAGCTCCAGTGACCTTGACTTTGGAGTGAGGTTGACCACATTTGCATGTGTCTCATTGATATTAATCACGCTTTAAAGAATCATAAGTTCACTATTAATAACTTGGGGAAAAAAGCGAAATTATGTGAACAATTTTCTTTTTCTTTTTTTTTTTTTTTACTAACATGTGTTGACTCTGAGACTTTGACCTTGAAATTAATTCATGTATTCACTGATCATTTATGAGGTCTCAAGGATATACACTTTCTTACCAAGTTCACAACCAAACTTAAATATTCATCTACTTGCAAGTCTTGCACAGACAGACTACGCACGTTGATCTTGGTATCATTTTCTTATTGAATTCAAGCTCTTTCCATTGATGTATTGCATAACAGCTTATTTTCATTTTGAAAAAAATTTGTGGCCTACCTACCGGGCAGTGATGATGAGTAATAGACTATTAGTATTACTAGCATATAGCTGTTCCTCTCCAGGCTGTTGGCCACAGCCGAAATCCACGAATACAGTGTGGCTCGCCTTGGCCCTGAGCACGTGGTCGTTGAACCTGTAGTAACGTGAGGTTCCTCCGCCCTGGCCGGTGACTTCTGTGTAGAAGACTTTCGCCCAGTGATGCCGTGCTAACATCACCCCTGTTAGTCGCCTCTTACGACACGCCGGGAAACGTTGGGTCTATTCTATTTGCCCGAACCCACAGAGAGGATTGGGCCCTGCCAGGTCTTTTTTGCCCAAGACACACTACATGATGACACAATCCACTAATTCCATACCGGATCGGTCGTCGCCCGGGCCGTCACCCGGCACAAGGACCGCGCCTTCCGTTGGCCACCAGGACGGAGGTGTTAAGTATGCTACTGATGGACAATATAGCAAGATCCGCACGAGAAACAACATCGTCATAGGAACCTGGAACGTCAGGACCCTAACTGCGGAAGGAAAATTAGAAGAACTGGCCCACGAGCTGGACCACTATCGATGGAACGTTCTAGGTATCAGCGAACTGCGCTGGAAAGGCCTAGGTGAAACAACGACTGACAAAGGCCACAAGCTCTATTTCAGCGGTAGAGATGACAGGCACGAACACGGCGTTGGATTCTTGGTCCACAAGAACATTCTAGCCACTGTCATGGGTTGCCGCCCAGTCTCCAGTAGACTCATTACCATCCGTCTGAGAGCAACCCCTTTCAACATTACCATCATCCAGGCCTATGCCCCAACATCAGACTATGAAGACAGCGAAGTGGAGGATTTTTATGAAAATATACAGGCGGTCCTTGACCAAGTGCCGAAGAAGGACATAGTCATAGTGCAAGGCGACTGGAATGCCAAGGTTGGCCAAGATGCGCACCGCAACTGGGGAGACACATGCGGACCCCACTGCAACAACGAGACAAATGACAGGGGTCTGAGGCTATTGGAGTTTGCCAGATACAACAATCTGGTACTGGCAAACACGCTTGGTCTCCACAAAAAATCCAGACGATGGACATGGCACAGTCCCGGCGGGGAACATCACAACCAGATCGACTACATCATGGTCAAGAAACGCTTCAGATCAAGCATCAACATTGGCAGGACACGCACTTTTCCAGGAGCAGACATTGGAAGTGACCACGATCTCGTGATGATGTCTTTCCGGCTCCATTTGAAGAGAGTAAATACAGCAAAGTGCACTAGGCTGAAGTTCGACCTGGACAAACTGCAAGACCCGGAGGTGGCAAAAATATTTCAGGCCACAATTGGAGGGAAATTTGCACCACTGCTTATTTTGGGGGCAGGCGAAGTAGATGTCAACACCATGACCAATACCTTCAACTCAGCTGTAACAGATGCCGCCACTGAGATCCTTGGCAAGCACCGACCAAAGAAGAAGCCGTGGATCACACCTGAACTTTTGGATCTGTGTGATAAACGAAGAGAGTTAAAAAAGAAAAAGAACACCTCACAGGGAGCTGATGTCTACCGAAAAATCAACAATGACATCCGAAAAGGCATGCGCACAGCAAAGGAGAACTGGATAGAAGATCAATGCCAGGAAATAGAGAACAATCTGAACAAGAACAACAGCAAGAAGGCCTACCAGACTGTGAAGCGGCTGACAAGTGTTAAACAGCCCAAAGTCTCCACTATCCAAAGCAAGTCTGGCATTTGCCTTACAGAAGAACAAGAAGTCTTGGACAGATGGACAGAGTACTGCTCTGACCTTTACAACCATACACCAAATGGAGACCCATCAGTTCTAGCATGTCCCGAGAGCAGAGAAGAAGAAGAAATCCTCCCAATTCTCCGGGAAGAAGTTGAGGCAGCAGTGCAATCGCTGAAGAAAGGGAAGTCAGCGGGAGTGGACAACATACCAGCGGAACTGCTACAAGCAGGAGGAGAAGCGATGACTGATGCTCTCACCACTATCTGTAACAAGATCTGGCAGAATGGGGAATGGCCTACACCATGGACCCAGTCGCTTGTCATCACTCTTCCTAAAAAAGGTAACCTTCAGGAGTGTGAAAATTACCGCACCATCAGCCTCATCAGCCATCCCAGCAAGGTCCTCCTGAAAATAATACTCAACAGGTTGAAACCACAAGCTGAACAAATCATAGCTGAAGAACAAGCAGGATTCATGGCAGGGCGAAGTACCACTGAACAGATTTTCAACCTCAGAATAATCTGTGAGAAATACCTACAGCACCAACAACATCTATATCATGTGTTCATAGACTTCAAGAAGGCATTTGACCGAGTCTGGCATGCAGCTCTATGGGCAACCATGAAAGTGTACAACATCAGCCCTAAAATCATAGAAGTCATCAAAAGCCTGTATGACAAGGCTACCAGTGCAGTCCTCCATAACAGCGTCATCGGGAACTGGTTCAGAACAACAATCGGTGTGCGTCAAGGATGCCTACTCTCTCCAACACTCTTCAACATCTTCCTAGAGCGCATCATGTCAGATGCTCTTGCAGATCACGAAGGCACAGTCAGCATAGGGGGCAGAGCAATCTCCAATCTTCGTTTTGCGGATGATATTGATGGATTGGCTGGAGAGGAACAAGAACTTGAACAGCTTGTACAGAGGCTTGACACCACCTCCAGAGCTTATGGAATGGAAATAAGTGCAGAGAAGACCAAAATGATGACCAACAACACCAATGGCATCAACACGGACATCAAAGTACAAGGCCAATCCCTCAACACAGTGCACAGCTTCAAATATTTAGGAGCCATTGTGTCAGACAATGGGTCTCGACAGGAAGTCCTCTCCAGGATCGCACAAACAACTGCTGCCCTGACAAGGTTGAAGCCCATTTGGAAAGACAGAACCATCAGTCTACATTCCAAAGTAAGACTGCTGCGATCTCTGGTCATCTCCATCTTCCTATATGCTTGCGAAGCATGGACCCTCACAGCAGATCTCCAACGAAGAATACAAAGCATGGAGATGAGGTGCTACAGAAGACTTCTGTGCATTTCCTATACCCAACACATCACCAACGTTGAAGTCCGACAGACCATCACACAAGCCATTGGACAACACGATGACCTGCTCACAGTGGTGAAGAAACGGAAACTCCGATGGTATGGCCACGTCACCAGATCATCAGGCCTTGCAAAGACCATTCTGCAAGGCACAGTGCAAGGAGGTAGAAGAAGGGGGAGACCGAAAAAGAGGTGGGAGGACAACATTCGAGAATGGACTGGTTTGACACTGAGCGAAGCCATGAGGGCTGCTGAGGACAGAGAAAGATGGAGTATGCTGGTTAAGCGATCATCTGTGGTGCCCCTACGACCTTCGGGTTATGGGACAGGATAGGAGGATAGGATAGCATATAGCATAAGATCACATAGACTTTTACTTACCATGCTTATTCAAAAGAAACCATACACGGGAAATGATAAAACTTTCACTGAAACAGACACTAAGTCAAAACAAAATGAATTGTCGGCATACAACACAGAATTTTCACTTTTTTTTTTCTTAGCAAGATACCGATCCCCCCTGAAGTGAACGTGCTCCCCGCCGGAAGTTTACCTCACCTTGGTTCAAGTTGCTGCAAGTTTTCATGCAGTCTAGAGTTGTTTCCCATGTAGGGTAACTGTAGTTAGTGTTCTCTACACAAATTAAACCACGGAATTAGATCACTGTGATTAAACCTCCTAAGAACGATAATTTATAATTAGGCCCAGATAGGCCCTCTCTTTTGGACATGTTTTAATAATTATCCCCTATACGCTGATGTGTCCGGGGACGTTAATCTAAAAGAAAGAAATTTATAAACTTCCTTAAGAAAGGCCTGGATTCTCTACACAAATTAAACCTCCTGAGAACGATAATTTATAATTAGGCCCAGATAGGCCCTCTCTTTTGGACATGTTTTAATAATTATCCCCTATACGCTGATGTGTCCGGGGACGTTAATCTAAAAGAAAGAAATTTATAAACTTCCTTAAGAAAGGCCTGGATTGGAGTAGCTCTGAGCCTTTGAGTCCTTTTTCCCTCTCCTAACCGGGTCGTTGGGGTCAAGGAGGGGGGGGGAGGCAGAAGAAGCAGACATACAGATACTCCATAATTGCATTCTATAGGACTGACCAAATAAACAAGTATGACGATCTTTGAAATCCATCAAGGAGTGTTCAATTAACAAAACTTTCTTTGGTTCCATCCAGTTCAGAATATGCATCAACACCTTTGTCTGATATTAGATCTGCCGTAAGCACTGAACTACACAGTGGCCGTAAGCAATGAGAATGTGTGGGTCCCATCCTATCCCGTAACTCGAAGGTTGTTGGGGCACCACAGATGATCGTTTAACCAGCGTACTCCATCTTTCTCTGTCCTCAGCAACCCTCATGGCTTAACTCAGTCTCAAGCCAGTCCATTCTCGAATGTTGTCCTCCCACCTCTTTTTCTGTCTCCTTCGTCTTCTGCCTCCTTGCACCGTGCCTAGCAGGATGGTCTTTGCAAGGCCTGATGCTCTGGTGACATGGCCATACCATCGGAGTTTCCGTTTCTTCACCACTGTGAGCAAGTCATCATGTTGTCCAATGGCTTGTGTGATGGTCTGTCGCATTTCGTTGTTGATGATGTGCTGGGTATAGGAAATGCCCAAAAAATGTCTGTAGCACCGTACCTCATCACCTCGTTGTTGATCTGCTGTGAGGGTCCCTATGTTTTGATAGCACTGCTGCAACTTCTTCTTGGAGAATTGGGAGGATTTCTTCTTCTTCTCTGTTCTGGGGACATGCTAGAACTGATGGTCTCCGTTTGGTGTGTAGTTGTAATAGGTCAGAGCAGTATTCTGTCAATCTATCCAAGGCTTCTTGTTCTCCTGTAAAGCATATGTCAGACTTGCTTTGGATTGTGGAGACCTTGGGCTGTCTAACACTTGTCAGCCGCTTCAGTCTGGTAGGCCTTCTTGCTGTTGTTCTTGTGCAGACTGTTCTCTATTTCCTGGCATTGATCGTCTATCCAGTTCTTCTTTGCTGTGCGCATGACTTTTCGGCTGTCATTATTGATCTTTCAGTAGGCATGAGTTCCCTGTGAGGTGGCCTTTTTATTTTTCATTACTCGACTTCATTTACCACACAGATCCAAAAGTTCAGGTGTGATCCACAGTTTCTTCTTTGAGTGGTGCTTGCCAAAGATCTCAGTTGCAGCATCTGTCACACAATCTAGTGCACTTTGCTGTGTTTACTCTCATCAAGTGGAGCCGGAAGGACATCATCATGAGATCATGGTCACTTCCAATGTCTGCTCTTGGAAAAGTGCGTGTCCTGCCAATGTTGAAGCCTGTCTTGACCATGATGTAGTCGATCTGGTTATGATGCTCCCCGCTGCGACTGTGCCATGTCCATCGTCTGGATTTTTTGTGGAGACCAAGCGTGTTTGCCAGTATCAGATTGTTGTATCTGGCAAACTCCAAGTGTCTCAAACCTCTGTCATTTTGAGACATGTTTCTTGTGCGGATCTTGCTAAGTTGTCCATCAGTAGCACATTTATTACCTCCGTCCTGGTGGCCAACGGAAGGTGTGGTCCTTGGTTACCCAGGCAACAACCGATCCCGTATGGAATGAGTGGTTCTTTTCATCATGCAGTGAGTCTTGGGCAAGAAAGACTTGGCAGGTCCCAATCCTCTCCAGGTAGTTAAGTTGGTCACAGCCGAAATCCAAGAATACAGTGTGGCTCACCTTGGCCCCGAGCACGTGGTCGTTGAACCTGTGGTAACATGAGGTTCCTCCGCCCTGGCCGTTGACTTCTGTGTAGAAGACTTTCGCCCAGTGATGCCGTGCTGACATCACCCCTGGTAGTCGCCTCTTCACGATATGCCAGGAAACGTTGGGTCTATTCTATTGAGTGCCCGAACTCACAATTTAGCAGTGAAATAATATTATAGTTGGCCTGAAGTGTAATGTTTTCCTTCAATAAGTTTTAACACTTAAAGAAAATCAGGCCAAATTGTATATATACTATCCTATCCTATCCTGTAACTCGGTGGTCGTAGGGGCACCACAGATGATCGCTTAACCAGCATACTCCAACTTTCCCTGTCCTCAGCAACCCTGATTGTTTCGCTCAGTGTCAAACCAGTCCATTCTCGAATGTTGTCCTCCCACCTCTTTTTTGGTCTCCCTCTTCTTCTACCTCCTTGCACTGTGCCTTTCAGGATGGTCTTTGCAAGATGATTGTTGTTCTGAACCAGTTTCCGATGGCGCTGTTGTGGAGGACTCGACTGCACTGTTAGCCTTGTCATACAGGTTTTTGATGACTTCAATAATTTTAGGGCTGATGTTGTACACTCTCATGGTTGCCCACAGAGCTGCATGCCAGACTCGGTTAAACGCCATTTTGAAGTCTACTAACACATGATATAGATGTTGTTGGTGCTGTAAGTATTTCTCGCAGATTATTCTGAGGTTGAAAATCTATACATATATATTATACATACATACATATGCGTTTTCATAACAAGAGCTGCTGAAAATAAAGACAGATGACACATAGAGAATAAAAAAGAAACAGAGTAAGAAAATCAATTACGAGATTTGGTAGGTCAGCAATTTATTCTTGACAAACACACTTGAACCGCACAATCTTTACAGATAAGTGAAAAACAGCGCATATCAACCACAAGACTTCACACCATTTCACATGTATTCCTAGCTCACTCACATCAACAATACCTTGTACAATGGCAATAATCATATTCATCCTATCTGCTGATTACAACAAATTCTGGGTCAAATAGAAAGATAATATTGAACGATTAAGAGTAATAATAAGAAGATGACGTAGATTTTTATTTGGAGCAACTGCAAGATCAAGAATTCAGCACACAGCAATAATTTCATCCTAACCACATCGTTAGACCCTATAAGATAACATTGTAGCCTAAAGTATAATAAGATGATGAGTAACTGCACAACTGAGAGAGTACGTGCGTTGTTCTTAGTTATAGTACATTTTAAGCTTGTAATGGAATTCTGAAGCTTTGCTTCTTTTTAAGTACTTGTGTTGGTTGCGTTACATTTTCCACAAGACCAAAAGAACAACTAAATTTTACACTGAATTCTACAGAATGCGTGTTAATTCAAATTCCACGCAAACTGTATAAAACAAAAGTATAAAATACAGGCTTGGAATTTTTTTATTTTTTTTTGGAGGAGAGGGGAAGAGGGGTGTGGGGGGAGGGAAGGTCTTGATCTACTAAAATTATCGACAAATGAATAGCAAAGTCAAGCACAAGGGGGGAAAAAAAATCAGCTTATAGGAGGCACTGTGGTCTAATGGTAGTGTTTCGGCTTGCGGATCGGAAGGTCCCGGGTTTGAGCCCTGGCCGGGCCATTGTGTTGTGTCCCTGGGAAAGACACTTTACTCCTGTTTTCCTACTCCTTCGGATGAGAGTATAAACCGAGGTCTAGTCTGTTTCGCATACATTCCATCGTAACGGACTTTAAAGATCCTGATGCTCATGTCCTAGACGGGTGAGTGCCGGTGACAAGAAAACACCCAGCATGCACCTAGGTCCTTCTCCCCCATCCCTGGCTGCCCAGGATTGTGCTCAGTTGTCCGGGCGTCAGACCATGCGCCCAAAGGCTGCGGGTGGGCGTCTCGGGCGGCTTGAGTTAGATCCTGTATCGGCCAGCGCCTTGAGCAGCTCTTGAGCTGGAAAAGCGCTATATAAGAACGATTAAATATTATGAACATTCTATTACTCAGTAAATTACTGCTTTTGTTACATTACATTACATGGTTATTGCTTTAGGTCCAGCTGACTCTTCCAAGCCAAATCACAAGTGAAAGAGGACTCACCACTGATCCGCATAAAAGATCTGCCGAAACAACCCTAGTGGTAACACTGAAGGCGATCTACCAGCCGGTCACTTTACAGTAATATGTTCACAGCAATTGAAAATGAGCCAAGATATATTATTACTTTAAGGATAGTGGGTGTGTTGTTGGGCAGGGTGGCATGCGCGCGTGTGAGACCCATTACAAAAATAATAAAGGACAATGGTCAAGTTATAGGGAGGAGCAAACACAGCTAATTTGGGTGATCGGTGCTTTTGTTTCATTGACAGATCCAGTGAATATATTTTCCAGACTAAAGGCATTACTTAATTTGAGTCAGAATTTCACACAGAAAATTTGGTGAACGTTAACAGTTTAGGTTATGCTTAACATCATGAAAACTGATGTGTGGGTGTTGGGGGTGGAAGAAGAGGAAGGAAAAAAAAGGGGAAGGAAGCGGGGGAGGGAGAAAGGAATCTGATACACTAGTACAATACTATTCCATCAAACTCCTCTTCAACCAATCAAGATGCAGTGAAGTTTCAATGTGACCATTTCTGGCATACGTATGGGTAGTGCACTTTATGGCCTTCTGTCTCCATTAAAACCAAGGTTGCAACAAAACTAATGGTTGTTACTGCAAGCAGACATGCGTGGCTTTTTCAGAACAGTGGTAGCATGTTGTTGGCAAAAGAAAGGATTTTGAGCAGCGTTGTTAAAAAAACAACAACGTATTAGCATGTGAATGTATTCAATCTCGCAAAGTGTACTTTAAACACAAAAATAGTTGCGTTTGGTGTCGTTGTTTAGCAAAACCATTTTCCTTTCAGAATATGTTAACGATCGGAAAATGTTAGGGAGTCAAAATATATTCATATTTTAATAAGAGTATGTGTTTTTTTGACTGCTTTAGCAGCAGGGCTATAAGCGATAGCCTAGGCGATCAGCCAAGGCGATGGCTTGACGTGTGAAGTGTCTAGCATAGTTTATGGCTTAGTAGACAATAGCGATGCTTATCTAAGGAGCGACCAGTATGGTGCTGCGACATATATCAGGTTCTAAGGTTTTAGCCCCAGGATATTATTCAATAATGGTTTTGGATGCAGTCTATATAATACAATTTACCAAATAAAAATTTGATCTCCTTATCATCTTCTAATAGCGACTTGCCTTTACATCACATGTCTGCGTGATGAATGCACGTTTGTTGTGTATGTAGGAGTGCCAGTAACATGTGAGCTTGTACATATGTGGGTTACAGATCGCCATGCTTTGAGTCTGATTTAGGAAAAAGGCGCATATGATATAGCATCCAGTATTATTATTATTAATATAAGTCATTTGGTTGAACTTTAACAACATATATTTAAATTGTGGCACATAACGCCTAAGCTTTCGTGTACATGAAACCAACTCTTCAAAATAATAGAAGTAAACATCTCCAGTCATGTTGTAACCAAGACTGGGTCGGTCTGTGTGTAATGTTTCAACACTAGGACAAACACACAAAACAAAACACATGAGGTGCATGTGCGGCTTTTTGCAATGGTATGTTCCAACGTCAATCTCTTAGCCAAAATATTCCAAAAAATTGTTTCACCATGTTGTAGATATTATCCAAAGTAATGGTGGCAACAAGCACATTCTTGAATTGAAATGAGATCAGAGAAATGACAAAAGCCAAATTAGTGCAAATTAAAAATTTAACAAAAAGGAATGATTTTAATTTTTTTAAATATATGCATTACCAAAAAAATAAAAGGGAAACAACACAAAATAAGGCCAAATGAACACTTATTAAATCTGAGCAGTGCGGAAAGAAGGGCTGGTATTCATTCAAGCACTGAATCACAAACACAATCAAGATATTTTCCATTTCTCACCCCCCAGCCATTTTTTCCCCCAATCCTTTTTTCTTGACTATATAGTACGTGTTACAAAATTAAAGTAAAATCACTTACTATACTCCATTACAAACATCTAATTGCAAACATCAGGAGCAAAACTGTTAGGTACATACTCCAATATGAACTAAGAGTTAGGTAAATATTCGAAGATAAACTTTTCTCTTAGGTAAATATTTTAAGATAAACCTCTTTAGTTCTTTAGGTAAATATTCGCCAAAGTATAAACACCTACTTTTTGATACGCAATGTTAGTCCCCCCAAAGTACATTCCATAAAAATTACACAATCTCACTAGACAAGTGTTCATCATTATCATCATCATCATCATCCTCACACAACCGACATAAAAACATTAACACACTCCCCCCTTTCCAAAATAATCCCAATAGGGAAACAAAATATAGCAAACACAAAGAGTACATGGGGAACATTGTTTTCTGAAAGTTCAAAGATAATGTAAGCAAACTGAACGAAGATCTTGTAAAAGCTTAAGCTTGCATTTAGCTGATGTTTGCACATAATGCGCGTTTCGTATTTCTTTCCCCTTCTCTCACTTTATTGATTCATTTTGTTATTTTAATTTTTAAAACGACACAGGGATTGGTAGCAGAAGTTATTGAACAACATGGTATGTAATATTTCAACACACAAACACAGAGCGCGTGCATTCCAATCATTCTTATCAATACGTAGTACACAACTACTAACTAAGTGTGCGCATGTTTACTTGCACTGCCGGGTCCAGATAAAATCACCACAGAGAAGAAAAAACAAAACGAACACAAAACATTTTTGCAGGAATGATAATGCTCAAACGATATACTTTCATCCACTGATCCAAACACACCCTTGAATCTCGACTGTTTCACAAGTGAAATACAACCAAGTTCTGTACTAACTACTATTACAACTTAATGCCAATTATGGTTCCCCTATAATTCTTCTAAACTTTATTGAACCCCCGATATCAAAAGTGTGAAAACTTGTGTTCATTTCCACTTAGACTCATGTTGCACAAAGTCCTTCGCAAAATCCAAGATGAACGCATGCAAATAATTCATTTTAGTATCTGAGCTTCTTTTTTTTTTTTAGTTTTAGAATCGGAAAAGCTGCTGTTTGTGACACAAACTGTCGATTACAGTTCCCCGTTTCTCATGAAACCGATTCGCATTTCAAATAAAACCTACATTACAAGCCCCTCTGCAAAAACTGATAGCTGGGGCTAATCAAATAAAATTGTTTTATCTACATTCTGTCTTGAGGCGTTTTATCTCATCACACACAGCCTTTTGAAAGGAATATAACATTTTCTTCTTCAGCTGATAAAGAGACTTGTGTTTCTACATCAAGACAATCTATAAAATAACAAAGAAAATATGCCACACGCATCTCAACATCACTGATTAAAAAGTGTCCCGCTATTCCCCACAGATACACAGATACACACTTACCCAATCAATCAAACATACACAGCATAACACAACACATCCACAAACAACACATTCACTAAACAAATGTATACGCGTTTATTGTATCAACAGGTACCAGAACAGTAATAGCAAACGCCAAGGAAACGATGCAACCTTCATGAGCTTGACCTCTCTCAACAAACCTGCATATTGTAGAAAACAGTCATTTCCACTTTCACACACACAACTAGCTTTAAAATTCTGTTTCATTTTAGTTTTAAATAACAACTCAGAACCTGACCACGAACCGTGAAGTTCTGCATTTAACAAGCGTTAGTGTTTATTTCTTCTTCTTCTTCAGTGTCTCTCAGAGACCATGAACAAAAAGCTTTTACTTTTTTGAAGAAAACAAGTGCAGGAGAGGTTATGAGATCAAACTCATGAAAAGTCTGACAAAGCGGTGTTCAATATATATACACACAGGAACGAAGTTTACTGATCACTCTTTATATATGACCCAAACCGTCGCTGAAAACTGGCAGTCTTTTGAAGCCAAACTCACGTTTTGTACAAAATCAATGGAAACAATTATATGTACACAATGTCAAAATACCTAAAATCTAACTCCAGCAAGTGTATGCCTTTCACCATGTTTTGATATTGTAAGCTTTAAAATAAAAACTATATTCTTGCTGACTATCTCTATCATAGCATTACGCTTCATAAGTACATGCATCAAAGCAAACAAAACAGTAGTCCTAAGATAGAAGAAGGAAATGGTTATTCACACTTCATGGACCTTGCACCTTGCAATGATTTGTGATAAAAAAAAAAAAAAAAAAAGGACATACTTTCATAAAGCTTGCTAGTTTGTTCGTGTCCAAAATTCCAAATCTTCATTTGTGCGTGATCCTCAATGCTGAAGTGCTCGGGTATCATTATACATTGTATATTACCAGATTTATACAATTTCACAAGAGATTAAACATGAGCATTCTATTCAAGTACTGAGATTATGTTTTTAATGGTCTTATAATTATTTTACCCAAAAAAAAAAAAAAAAAAAAAAAAGCTCTGCAAGTTCCACCTGCCTAAATATTTCCAGAAATTATAACACGGACTCACACTGAATGGCAGCTATACTCTTTTCTCTTCCAAAGAGAAGTCAGCTTTATTATTGCAACTAGTAGCACTAGCCCAGACCTCCTAGCCACAGCAGCCAACAGGACACCATGGAGAAAGATAGCTTCTTCTGCCCTCAGCCCTCCCCTCTTCTCCATCCCCGCCCTTGACCACTGCAGAAGTCAAGGAAATAATGTCAAATGGAATATGATGGGAACAGCACTATTGATTATAGAGATACAACTAATTTTCATGTAAACCTTGTCCTCTTATATTGAAGCTGCGGCAGCATTTTGATTCTGGATAGAACAGAATGATCAGGGTGGGATGAAGGGATTTATGTGTGGGATATGGTGCCGCAAGAAATTAGCAGCCTTTTCGAAAAGAAAAAATGTTGACGAGAAAATAAAAAGGAGGTTAATATTGATAACCAACTACATATTATTAAACTCCATATAAACGCTACACAGATTCATGATGTTAAAAAGATTACTTTCTGAAAGATAAGTATGAATGTCCAATTTGAAATTTTAGTTGACAGTCTTCAACTCAAAAACGTGCAAATTTATGTTTTGGGGTGATAAATGGGAACATTCAACAATAAACAGAACAAAACTTCAATACATAATTTATTATCTGAATTATAAACATATTGTACCAATATCATTCACGTCTAGCTAGCTTAACTATCATTCATACGAACACTTTAAACAGTGCAAGTTTTCTTATTCATGAAGGTGTGACAGCAGCAACAGAACATATTAAGCATGATGATATGAGCAAGTCCCAATATTCCATACAAACAAAAGCAAAACTGAATCAGTATACATCAAAAACATATAAAACGAACAAAACAAAAAAAATCTCGCCTTAAGACACCAAGAAACAGAAATGTTTAAACTGAACAGAACTTCAATTCCATGTTAACTTTTCTCCAGGTAAAAGTCAGAATGATTTTCTGCATCTATTGATTTGGTGTTCATGCTCCATATTTAAAAACACCGACTGCATGATTTTTGTTGTTACATTTTGACTTCGTTATAATCTATAAAGACACAACATAAGTGTTGACATCACAAGTCCCAATGAGCGTTTCGTTAATAGTGTTCTTCTGCCCCAAAGGGACTCTCCATAGTGTTTCTCACACTTAAAACTTAAGTTGTCCAAGTTGCAGTACCCAACACTTGAGTTTTTCTCAACTATCTAAATCTGTTCCTCAACTCCCAATTTCTCATCATGTGAAAATGTCTCAAATGTTGATCACTAATGCTGCAAGTTTACCCACGACCATAGCTGTCTGATGTTGTGATCCACCTGACCAATCCATTTAACAGTTCTTGTTCTGTTCCCTATCAACACTTTCTCTGCCTCAACACTCTTCTTCTCCTGTCTCTCTCCTCTCACTCTGTCACTCTCCAGCACCGTGACAAATTGAACCAATTCAAAGTTGCCCGTTTCAGCACACCACAAAACCTTAAGAAGCCGGACAACGTCAATAAAAATCTTCCTCAGATGCTACGAACACATGCTGGCAGCCCCACAGAAAAATGCGCTTAGCTCACTTGGTCACAAGGAATAGGAAGTAGCTTGCACGGTAGTAAAGAAGAATATGCCGGGCCTGCACACTAGTCAAAAAGACCAAGCCTAGTCTACATACTAGACAAAATATAACATTGGAACTAAAGGCCTCAGCTTGCACAAAGACGGTCAATGTTTACAAAAACACTACCTAAAACTTTGGACGTTTAAGACACGGCATGTCTTCATCTAATCAGACATGTATTCTTTATCTTGAGATGTGAACACACTCAATAAAACTGTGGTGCTAACTAACACAAGCAGGAGACAGGGAAGGCTTACTGCGATCACATCGTGTCTCAATCTTGCAAGAGGGGTAAAGCGACGGTATTGTATCAAATGTAAGTTTTCGTAAAACTAACCACTGACCACCAGCACTCTCAAATATACTTTGTGCCATCACTTTTAGGCTAAAACCATGTCACACCACAGTCCGCAATGACTTTGTCCTGGACCCTGCAGATGATGCTGAGTGGTCACACGTTCAAGAGAGCTTAGGATGGGTGCCGAAGAGCTAGGTAGTCGACTGGGGCGATCGAGGATTGGAAGAAAAGCAGTTCTCACTTCCTATTTGTCCTGCGAACAGCTTTCTTGATCTTCCTGTTGTCCCCTGCCAAAGCCGACCTGTGCATAGGACTACACCAATGAGAGTCAGTACACAGTTTCATCGAGGACTGCACAAAGCGTCATTTCATGCATCGAAATTTACAATCACCTAGTAATAAAAGTTAGATGCGAGAATGTCCACATAAAAAGGGATCACTTTGGCAAAGGGTGCCATCAAGTTAATTGTCATTGATGAGGTAATGACCAAGGACGTTATAGCGCTATCACCGAGAGCTGTAAGACAATCTATTGCTAACCATTTATGTTCCCTTTTTTACTTAAAATTTTTTAATGGAACATTAATATACTAAGCAGAATACACTTTTTGTTTTCAATTACAATTCACTACATTTTGGCAACAACAACAAAAAAAAGAGAAAAGAACTTTATCTATTACCAAACATTTTGTTGGAATATCCTTTTAAATTTGTAGATATGGGTATGAAAAGTCCTTCACATTATCAAAGGCGTTTAAAGTGTCAACCTCCCACAATACACATCAGCGAAATGGCCAACATTTTAAATTCTTGCATCAAAGACTTTCATTCTGCTAATCATATGCCATGACTGCTACTTACCCTGCGCCTATGTTGAAAGAGGAGGGCTGGGCAGGAGCAGCACCAAAACCACCAGAGCTACCAGAGAAAGAGAATCCTGAAGCTGGGGCCTGGGTGGTGGAGTCGGCAGGCTGCGGGCCCCGACCAAACACAAACAAGTCTCCCCCTCCCACAGGTGCTGGGGCTTTGTCTGATGTCTGCTGAAAGTCATACACCAGGGAAATGTAGTTGACTTTTAAAACGTTAAAACTTTCTTTTATATTAAGGATAAAGATTTTAGACCAAATGCAAAGTCTAAACTTCCAATCTGTCCCTTAACAAAGTAACATAACAGGACTGAGGTGACCAGCCTGGTCAAAAGCAAATAATCGCCTTTTCACCTTTTGAGTGATCATCTTTACAGTAATGTCTCAAGGGTGATAAGTTTCTTAAAATCATAACTTTGTGTACTGGACCAGTGAGAAATCAAAAAAATCAACAGTAAGTGGTAAAATCGTTGAGATGGTAAAAACCATGGTCAACTGAAGAAAACCTGGCAGTGCATCTAACCTAAAACTTTTGCAAATCCAGCTAAAATATGATGAAAGTATGTGGAAATTTTTAGTTTGTGGTGTACGTAGATTAGCATTGCACAACTTCATAGTAAACGCACAAATCATCAATAAGACAGCATAACAATTATGACCAAGAGTGATGATGAAAAGAACTTACCGGAACACTAAACTGGAAAGTGGAAGTAGGTGTGGTAGTGGCAGCAAAGTTGAATGACTTTTTATGCTGGAAATTGAATCCGCCTGAAACATTGACAGCAAACACTAATCATTCAATGAGCGACATTTACACGGTAGATGATAATCCTGTCAAAAGTTTGACCTTGTAGCAAGCAACCGAGTCGACCATTGATTTCGTTGACTTCACCTTTGTCAACTTTATTATAACATCCACAACTGTGCAACGGTTGTTAAGAATGCAAACTATGTTCAGCATCAGATGTCTTTCTTTATTGGCTTTAAAATGGAGAAACATTTAAGAAGTAATCATAGCTACTTCAAAATCACGTGCTTTTTACAGGGCTTCTAATGGTCTGGAGTTAAAAAAGAGGAAATTGGCGGGGGTCTAGGGGCAGCCTATGCACTCCGACTCCTGGTGAATACAAATTGTTGCATTTTAATCATGCATTTTTGGTTTTTTGGTTTTTTAAAAAACATAACATAGTGAAGGAAAGACTTGCTTGCTTACACACAGCTGAACTCTTGAAGAAGCCTGTCTTTATCGATGCATAGCTCATGCAATGGAATGCCTAAGATTTGGAGGGGAGTACAAATGGCCGAGTACAGGGGACCGCGGTGGGTCCTCGGTAGAGTGAAAGGACAACGCCCCTTGCGGGGGTCAGGGGGCCCCCTGAAGCTGAGATTTTGCAGTTTTCAACGCAATTTTTACCACTTCTCAGCATAGAAATAATTTAACAAATGGAATTAAAAAAACATTTAGTCACTTTACTTTTGGCTCATAATACATACTTTACACAAACATACGATCAAGAATCTTTTCTGTAGTAAAGATGCATTCTTGTACTATTAAAAAAAACTCACCAAATCTATCTAGTATCTGTTTTCTGTAAATTACACTACTTGCATCCAGTTTTCTGGCGTGGGCAGCGGTTGTCGTGCAATTTTGGTAGATACAGTCCGTATCTGTAATCAATGTTGCTTCCTTTGCCACCTTCGAATCCATCCACGACCAATTCCATTTGTATCGTGATCTTTCATCACAGTAAAATTCACCTCTCGTGACGAACCGACTCATTTTGATTTGGAAAGGCTTTCAGTCAAAATGGCGGCAATCGCTAGTGCGCAAAAACGATAACTCTCTGAGTGAACGGCAATCGACTAAAAGATGCACGATCAGTTTATTTGCTTACGTTTTCCCAGGGGCGTACTGAAAAAATTCAGGAGCGCCTTGGATATTGGTAGGGGCGTATATACGCGAATGGGCGTACAATTCCCATGACTGATAGCTTTACAGCTATTATTTGCCAACAAATCCTATCCTATCCCGTAACTCCTCGTTGAGGCACCACAGATGATCGTTTAACCAGTGGACTCCATCATTCTCTGTCCTCACCAACCCTCATGGCTTCGCTCAGTGATCTGCAAGGGAATCCGACTTGATGTGTTCCAGGAAAATGTGATGAAGAGTGTTGGAGAGAGTAGGCATCCTTCATGCACGCCGATTGATGTTCCGACAGGGTTCCTACAGACATTTAGCCTTAAAATTCAAAGACTTTTCAAAGCAAAATACGAAACTACAAATGTTGAGTAACAGCATGGACATGGCAAAATTTCTTCTAAAGTTTGTCAATTTAATCAAATTCCTGAATGACTGCCTAGTGGTAAGCACGTTTAAGACTTGTAATACAAATGTCATTAAAAAATGGTCTGTCGCAAACACTATTGGTTGAACATGTGTTTTTTCCCCTTCTCTTTGTGATGGTGTAAGTGTATTAACAGACCTGTTTACCCTGGAATTGTGGTTGGGGTACTTTTCAGAAAAAAAAAGGTGTATTTTGAAGAAAGTAAGTGTATTCCACGAATAACTTGAAAATTCCATATTAGACACAATTCATTCGCAATTTACGTAAGCCTAACTAATGTTTTGAGACAACACAAAAAATATGTTATCTTACATCAAAGAACATAAATTGCCTTAAAATACAGAGATTGCAAAATCAAAGCTCTTAAGAGAACCCCAAAGGACCATGGTAGGCAATTATGACTGTAGTTATTTTTACAAATTGATTTTAGTACTGTTTTTCTCTCTGTTCGTTTGAGCCATCAGTGGCAGCACAAAAAGGTCCATTGCGCATCTGCTCTGTAACTGAAGCTTTGATGTCTTCTGCCATTGACGTAATTATCGCCGTTGTTTTTTTCCTGCCGCAAGAATACATTGATCTGAGCGATTTTGGAGTCTGGAAAAGCACTTTTCACAGTTTTACTTATTATATCTGCTGTGGTGAGAGGTAGGTTAGTCTTTACAATAAGTTCGGAAAACATGGCCTCGGCTCGGCATAACATCTTGCTCGGTTTGCGATACTTGCTGTGAAGGCATGAATTTATGTATGCTTTGGCATGTTGCAGCGGCCTGAATTCTACTAAGTCCATCACGGTGGCTTTTAGTTTCACAATGGCGATCGATATCAAATTTTCCAGAATGCAAAATAGAAAAGTCAACTTCACAGTACTTGCATCGAGCATGCACTTTGCTGACAGAAGATTCGATGATGCCAGGGATTTTAGTATACTTTGAAAGAAATTTCTGCTCACGTATTTTTTTGAGCTTTTGAGGGCCAGCAACACTTGCACTTGCTGCTTGACGTTTCATTTTTCACCCAAATATGGCGCCGTGATTGTTGTCAACGAATGACCATAAGCGGAAATAGCCGATCCGTGATGTCACTACTCGTAAACCAATCATCGTCAATTTCGCTTATCGCCGAAGTTACCCGAAAAAAAAAAATCGCCAAAGCTCCAAACTGCTCCAGAAACAACCGATTTATGTCTAGATTAAAAAAAAATTTGAAATAATAAAAAAATTAAAAGGCCGTATTTTTGTGTACTGTCCCGTATTGGTCGTATTTTGTCAAATGTCCCGTATAAAATACGGCGAAATCGTATGGGTAAACAGGTCTGTGTATAACCCTTTGGATAGCATTCATGTTAATCTGGAGAATGGGTTAGCAACAGATGAGAAAGTAAGAAAACACTAAGACATTTTAAAAAAAGCTATCTTAAAATTTAAATTGATCCTGCAGTAACAGCACATCAAGCTCCTTCAGTGATGTTTGTTTTGTTGAACACTCTTTCGGATGGTATTAGGCTCTGCCAATAGTCCCAGGCAGCCACGTTTCTCTACATCCAGTGCTTTTTTTGTCTGCAGACTTGTGCACTGAGTCGACGTCAGACTGAAGTCTGTGTTGTTTGTCCCTCAGAAATCTAAATTTTATTGACTCTTTTGGTATGCCCATATTAATATTAAATGAAGATGAGTAAGAATTGCCTAAATTTGTTATTATTTTTCTTCCATTTTAAAAATCTTTAATATACTTAAACTTCATTTCCGGCTCTAACTACTGGATTGAGCAAACGCAAATATGGAATTGTTTAAAATACTTTGCTTTGACAGTTTTCCCAAACTTTCAAAGACCCAAGTCAGTTTTTAAAGACTTATAAAGACTTGAAAAGGCAATGCAATTTTTCCAAAATATTCTAAGACCTTTAAAAACCATGCGAGCCCTGTCTGAACTAGTTCTCGATGGTGCTGTATTGGAGGACTGCACTGGTAGCCCTGTCATACAGGCTTTTGATGACTTCAATAATGTTAGGGCTGGTGTTGTACACTCTCCAGGTTGTCCACAGATCTGCATGCCAGACTCGGTCAAACACTTTCATGAAGTCTACAAACACATGATAAAGATGTTGGTGCTGTAGGTATTTCTCGCACTTTATTCTGAGGTTGAATATCTGCTCAGTGGTACTTCGCCCTGCCCTGAATCCTGCTTGTTCTTCAGCTTGGGGGTTTCCACCTGTTGAGTATTATTAGGAGGATTTGCTGGGATGGCTGATGGTGCAGTAGTTTTGACACTCTTTTCACTGACTCATCACAAAAAAGGTAACCTTCAGGAGTGTCAAAATTACCTCAACATCAGTCTCAACAGCCATCCCTTTTTTCATTAAAATCGTCAATTTTTTTTTTCTGTGGAAAGCCATTCTGTTTTTGGCGAAAGTATCTTTTACAATAGCGGAAATCCGCTGAACCGCAGATAATTACAAGCCCTGTTTTTACCTTGTGGTTTCACACAGGGAGTTTAAGTTTGGTAGCCTTGGCTCACACACACCACATTTTGGGTCAGTCTCAAAGGTAATATTCGGGTTTGTTAATTAATTTATCTGTTGGTCAAATAGGATTGTGATGACAACTCCCAAATGTTGAAAAATGACTAACCACCTTGACCAGTTGCCGGAGCATCCGTGCTAAACGGAGAGGCGGCAGCAGCGTTGTTTTGGCCCGCTGGAGCAAAGTTGAATCCTCCAGCAGTCGATGTGAACCCTCCTCCGCTACCCCCTGCCCCAAAGACAGAGCTGCTGGCAGCGTTGGTCTGAGAGCTGGAAATGCTCCCCCAGCCCCCTTGGTGTGAGCCCCCAGTAAATCCTGACGTCTGCCCTCCAAACAAGCTGGGTCCCTTGGCTGCAGAGTCTAAGAGAAAACGATGGTCAATTAGATGTGCTAGACATTGCCTTTGATTCAGACTTACCTACCTGAAAAACTTGTAAACTCCAGGTAGCTCAAAACCAGATTTTGGAAGCTTGACCGGATTTTTGCATAACGGACTTTTTGTCTTCTTGTAACACATCACTATTGCACTCTATTATAAACTAAGTGTACAACAGAAACACATATATAGAAATGCACGTTTACTAAGCAAATGATATTGCAAAAAGGACAATTGAAGACTTCAGATCAATGTTTTGCAGAAGAGAGCAAACAAACTTTCTTTGACATAAGCAACACAACACACATACTTCAGATTATAATGTATGCATGATTTTGGCACCAGTGGCTTTCATCTGCACCTGGAAAAGGCTTTTGATGATGTATGGCCTTCAGCAGCTTCTTCAAACTTTTCATGTGATTTTGATTATATGCGCTTTCGCAAGTCGTTGCGACCGCCATGTGCAACGACTAAATTGATTTTGCACAAAGTGCATCTTCAGTCTTCAAACTCTGGCCCTTTCGGAGATGTAATCAGACAAGTCCACTAGCAAGGCCAACGCGCAGTCACAGTCAGCGCGATTACACTGCAGAAGCCTAGTCAGGCCAACATTTGGTGAAAGAAAACTAAAATAATACTAAAATAATTTTGTTTAACAAAGTCATATTGCATATCAATGGAAAGAAAATAAAACGATCTTTTAGATGATATAATTATTTATTAGATTGGCAATTTTATTTATTTCCTGAGCCCGATTAAACCCGATGCTTAGTGAAGTTTTTCTTGCCGCTTCTGTAGTTCGCCTCCGTGAATCGCTACCTTCGAATCACGCTCGGTTCGTAACCTGTAACCTTTTAACCTTTATCCGGAAAATAACGAAAATTTACAACCAATCAGAGAGGATGTAGCTCTTTCTCGCGCAATTTCCGCCATTGTTCTACATAGCATACGAACGGAGATACAAGTTGTTAAAGTTTTCATCGATTTTCTCGAAAGTGGATGTTTTTCAAGCCTCGGACTAAATTGCGCGTGATGACAGATAGGATTATCTTTCTTCTCATATGCGTCATTAATATGTGTTATTTTATTATTTTGCGATAATTAGCAGCGAACGCAGAAAAAAATGCGAAAAGTTAGTGCCATTTTCTTCACAGTCAGCCGGCGGAAAGCGAAGCGCTGTAACGTCACTTGCGACAATGGCCGTTATTATTTCATGAGCTTTGATTGGCCGAGATCTAGTTTACGTCTATTTATAGAATTTCCGGTCAAACGCTAAGCACGATGTTGTTCAAAATACTGCATTCCCTTAAACTTGTATTGCGTACAATACACTGAATATCAAAGGAAAAATATATATTGCTTTTGGGTTTCAGTTAAAAAATAAATAAAACAAACCTATGCATTAATTAAAAGGTGCAATTAAACGATAAGAATTAAGAAGATTCAGCAAGATGATTGTAGTCGGTAGGCCTAACGTAGGCCTAAACTACTACGTTCAGACGAAGCAATCGAAGTCTAAACGATCTTTATTTTGGGAGGTGGGGGAAAGGTTAGGGTGTCCCCTTGATAATGCTTGAAATATGATTAACCTGTTTAGTTTTATACTGTTCACTCTGTTTTTAAATATTTCTTTGGGCATTTCTGTTACTTTTTCTTTTGCTGCTGTTTTTCTTTTTCATAACATAGGCCTACTGTAACTGTTATTATAGATGTTTACTTTTAGAATCCCTTTTCAGACTTATTATCTACATGTTTATCTTATGTTTCATTTGCATATGTGTATAAAAGATAATGAAGTATGTTTATTTTCCAGTTCTTATATGTAATTATACATTAAAAATAGTAATTGTCAAAATAAGTGTTGTGTGTCGTTTTTTCCTTGTGATGTTATCGTTAATGTTTTGTCGAATATTTCTTTATAAATGTCAATTTATGTTATTTATTACATTTTGTCAGTCAGATATAACCAATCTTAGTAACCATTTAAATCACCTTGCAGATGCAGCACTTCATAAAAAATTAGCAAAATAACATGATCATGAATGCAAACCCCCCAAAAAATTTCCTTATAATTTAATGTAACGTTAATTTATGCTAATTAATAATAAATACTGAGAATTAAACAAAATCAATGTTACCATTGAAATCATCATGCATAAATCCATTAAAGTGTCAGGTTCAATCTAAACAAAAAAAGTTTATATTCTGCTTTTTTCATGTACAAGTTTTAATAAATACTGCCATTAATTATTAAATTAAATCTAAAATTTTAATTTATGCAAATTAGATCATAAGATAGATAAATATTGAAAATACAAAAATAATGCTACCATTGATTTTATCAGGCAAAATTACTTAAAGTTGTGAAATGTTAAGAAAGAATAATAAAAATGGTTTTTTATTTAAAAGAAACCCAACATTTAATTTTTATTAAGGTCGAAAATGTGCTAATTTATGCAAACTAGATGCATAAATATTGCCAATATGAGAAAAATAATGCAATGAATGAATTCGCCATCCATCATTCCATAAATATGCCAAATTTCAGTAAGTAATCTTTACAAATAAATTATTTATCAAATAAACACTAAAATTTCTCAAAAAAGTTGGTCCATCAACAATTGCCTTTTATAAGGCAGGTTTCTCTAAGATAGGTCGCGAGAAAAGGCTTATTTTCAACATTTCAAACTACTGTCAGTGTTCCCGATTACGCACAGTAGTGCGTCAATTACGCACAAAATATGAAAAATGACGCAGGAAAATGTGCATGTGTGCGTCCTGTGGACGCACACATTTTTTGGAATCGCTGAAGTCATAAATACGACCAACGAGTGGCGAACTAATTCACGGCATAATTAGAATCAGAACCCAGCTGAGACTGCCATTGCGGACGATTAAAGATTGTGTCGGGAGTTGTCATCCATAAAAATCGCATGCGCGCGCATTGTAAACTTCCTCCAAGCAATACATTCACTGAACAAAAGAAATCTTCGTTAATCCATTTTTTGATTCTATCATACACGATCATGTCACTTCTGACTTGGTTGACTGGGCCCAAAACACGTTCATCCACCGATTTGGGGACTCTCAAAATTTGCACAAGGACTCTTAAAATTTTATACCTGGGAGTCCCAAGGACTCTCATTTTGTGTGTGTGGAGGGAACACTGACTGTAACTTCTACAATTTTTTACCTATTTCAAAAATTTAAAGTGCAAAATGATCAGAAAAGAAAGCTGTATAAATGTAATTTAAAAGAATATAAACTTGTTAAAAAAATAATTTTATGTTGTCCTTGCTAAGTCCACTTTTCGTTATAGACTTTCAAAAAAGATTTCTTTCTGGCCTGCTGCTTAACTTTTGGTTCATCTTTATTCGGATCGGCAGAACGGCCTGCATCACAGCTTTGCTTTATTTTTCACGCTAGTAAACAGCAACGAGCAGAATGGAGAAACTAAACAAAAGTTACAATATGTGCGCATGCTGTAAAGGAAGTAACTACACTGCATGTCTTTTAATCGCAAGAAAACAAAATCATTATAATAAAACTTCACTGTATTTGTTAGCGAGCTGACCAGACGACCGTACTCCAAGGTTAAATTGCGTTTGAATTTGCCGAACAAACGCACGGTAGACAAGTCAATGGATTAGATGCAAAACACATACCGAAGAGCACAAGGTGGACATTTCTTCGCTTACATTTGCACCTTGGCTGCCACGATTGAAATCAAGCGGGGCCATTCTAGGGGCCGAATGCATGAAAAAAGGTATGACTTTATGCTAGAATATCGGTTAAACTGGTATAGCTATTTTAAAATATTTTTAGAACAAATTGGTACGCATGTTGCACTCCAGCAGAATAGGTGTAACAGAACAGCTATTTCTATGTGCTGTATTAGAACAGGGGAATTCCTGCTACTGCTCATGCGCCGTATCCCACAAAGCACCATGCCACTAGCATAAAAGCAAAGGGCTATGAGAACTTGTGTATTTAAATGAATGACTGCCCTTTCCCTGATTTTTTACTTGAATTTAATGTGGTCCTGAAAGGAAATGGCCTCAGAACATTTTTAGCCACATCTTAGTAAACTTTTAATATTATATTTATGTCCCTTACACGCACCCGTGTCTGGAGGCATTCATTATTTAACGAACGAACCAATAGTTGCAAAAATGTGTGTCGATTCATGACTTGACTTGTAAATTTTGTCCGTTAGGTCTATAATGTTGTTCCTCCTGAATCTGAATTTGTCGCACAGTTCCACATCATCAGACTTTTCAAAGGGGTGAATTGGATCACGAAAAATGTGATTTCTGCCATTTTGTTTATATACAAAAACAGCGGACATTTTGCTTCATGGAAATAGGAATAAGAGATTGATCCTGACTAAAAGGATGGTATAACTTTGTACCAGAATAAGATAATAAGCAATGACGTTTTCATTCGTAGGAAATAGTGGTCTGCAATTCTGGAACAGCTGCTTATTCAGGATAATTATTATTATTATTATTATTGAGGATTTTTATAGCGCACTTATCTCGCCGTACTTGATCAGACTCTAGGCGCTGGCCGATACAGGATCTAACTCAAACCGACCGAGACCCCCACCAGCAGCCTTTGGGCGCATGGTCTGACGCCCGGAAAACTGAGCACTATCCTGGCCAGCTAGGAATGGGGAGAAGGACCTAGGTGCATGCCGAGTGTGTTCTTGTTACCGGTACTGACCCATCTAGGACATGAGCGTTAGGATCTTTAAAGTCCGTTATGATGGAATGTATGCGGCACACAGACTAGACCTCGGTTTATACTCTCATCTGAAGGAGTAGGAAACGGAAGTAAAGTGTCTTTCCCAGGGACACCACACAATGGCCCGGACAGGGCTCGAACCCGGGACTTTCAGATCCGCAAGCCAAAGCACTACCATTAGACCACCGTGCCTCTCCATAACTAGAATAACTATTCTATTGCTTTTTCATGCATTTGGCCCCAGATACAAAACAACCAGGCTAATTGCAAAGTTTCCTGTGTAAAGGTATTCTCTGGACCCAGGTTAGAATTTGTTTGTTGAAAGTCAATGCAAAGTTATTTCATGCGCGCACACAAGGACATAAAACTCAGGAGTATTAGTGCCACCCTTAAACAAATGAGATTGGATTACTAACTTGAAGACTGTAAGCTTGACCAAAAAAAAGGGGGGAAAAGAAGAGAAGAGGGGGGAGGAGTAGGACGGAGGGCAAAAAGCCAGATAGCTCACCATCTGTTTGTCCAAACTTGAAGCTGGTGCTAGAGCCTGCAGTAGGATTTCCAAAATTGAACGAGTCAGCACTAGCCACACCAAACGACTTTTTCGCATCGCTTGGACCCTTATCTGCGACAGTAAAAATATATTCGCATAAACAAAATTGGATCAAAATGGGATGCAACGTTTTGGAATAATAACAAATTATTAGAAACACTGTGAAGGAAATGGCTTTGGATAATAAATTATTAGAAACATAAGACACTTGCGCTTTATTTAACTGAGTTTGTCAGAAAGCATGCGGTACCATTTGCGGCGAATTATTTATTATTAAAAGTTTTGTTCCACTGTCTTCATGCACTGGTTACATCAACTCCATTTATAGTTATGTTTGCTTTTGAGAGTTTTACACAAAGTACCAGTTTTCTAACTATTCAGAAGTGAAAATGATTAGTTAAAATAACCACCGAGGCAACTGTTAACAAATCTGAAAATTAAAACGGCATAAATCTTTCCACACAAACATTTCCTTTTTTTTAGAATACACATAATCAAACTTAATACACACAAGTCAGCAATCAATGATTTCAACTATACACCAGACGACACTGAAATCAAACAAATGGCACTGAAATGTCTTACCATTATCCAGGGAGCGTTTTTCAGCCTTGCTGGCAGCAGAGTCCCCGCTGAAGGAGAACGGTTTAGCGGCACTGCTGGTGTCGTTGGCTGCAGTACCAAAAGAAAATCCGCCAGTAGATGCCGTTGAGCCGAATGATGCAACGCCAGTAGCCCCCAGCTCTCCGTTCACGGCTGGCTTACTGACTGCAGTAGTAGAGCTGAAGGAAAATGACTTTGGAGTGGATGAATGCGTACCAAAGGCAAACCCCCCAGAGGGAGCCCCGCCAGTGCTTGCTATACTGCCCACTGCTCCGTTCTTGGTCAAGGAGTCTCCTCCAAAACCACCCACGCTGGAAGCAGAGGAGTTGTCTTTGTTAGCAGCTAATCCGAAGCTAAAACCGCCTGTAACTGTTGCCGACTTGGACAACTTTGTGGGGTCAGTGTCAGAGATCAAGGTCACTTTAGAGGTCACAGTGTCACTGGGTGTCTTGAAGGAGAACCCTCCTGCACTGGCCGTGTTGCCTTCTGCAGCAGCCAGCGAGGGGGCAGCGCCTAGAGGTAAATTGTTGCTAGGGTTGCCAGCACCAAACACTGGACTGAACGTAAAATTTTGGCTACCACTGCTAGAAGTACTGCTCGTCTCCACGTCAGTTCTTTGGCGCACAGTCACTTTGTCACCACCAGCAGCCCCAAACAACGTACCACCGAAGGACACTAAAGGCATGGTGCTGGTGGCGGGTGGGGCACTAGCAGGGCCTAGCGTCGATGAGGCATCCTGACCAAAACCAAAACCACCAGCACTTGTTGCAGAGGAACCGACAGCAATAGGAGCTCCAAACTGAAAGCTGCTGGCTGAGTCACTCTTGGGCGCTAACGCTAACGGACCGTTGGAGTCTATGGAAGGCTTGATTCCAAATTGAAAGCTAGACCCAGAGATTGAGGCACTGTTGGAATTGGAGGTGTCTTGGCTTCCCAACTTGAAGCCTGGAATACTAGTAGTAGTGTCTGATGCACCTAACTTGAAACCTGTATTACCAGTAGTGGTAATGGTAGTACTATCTTGCCCACCAAACTTGAACCCAAAGACAGGGGCAGTGTCTTTACCCGCTGGCGCACCAAACGAGAATCCTCCAGAACTAGAAGTAGTCGATGTTCCAAAGCCGGAGAAGCCAGACGCTGTTGTTGTTGCAGCAGTAAGGAATGGAGAGGAGGAGGAAGAGGAAGAAGCAAGATTGCCCAGGACCAACCCTCCTCCTGCACCCACTGTGCCAATAGTAGGACCAGAGCTGAACACTGATGGTGCTGCCGAGCCTGCAACACACAACAGGCACATAAAATAACATGGTCTTGATTTTTGCTTTTTTTTTCAAATATAGAATCAAAACAATACAACACAACAATAGTATTGTCAATACACAGAAGTACTGAAAGCACTCACTAAGTTGCCAAATGTCAGTAAAAACTTTACGCTGTCAACCTGAAACTTTTAAAATCCCCTCCTATGATATCCTATGCCTATCCCGTAACTCGAAGGTCATAGAGGCACTACAGATGATCGTTTAACCAGCGTACTCCCTCCTTCTTTGTCCTCTGCAACCCTCATGGCTTCACTCAGTGTCAAGCCAGTCCATTCTCGAATGTTGTCCTCCCACCTCTTTTTCTGTCTCCCTCTTCTTCTGCATCCTCGCATCATGCCTTGCAGAAAGAGCTGATGTTGTAAACTCTCATGGTTGCTACAGAGCTGCATGCCATCAATACGAGACCCCCCCCCGCCCCCCCCCTCTCACTCACTTTAATCTTTTTTTCCTATTTTCAGATTTGAATGGTTCGCTATCTTGTGTATTTTTTCTTCAATAATTCACAACACGTTTGTTTCAATGAACCATGCATCATCTCTCATCAAGTGCACGCAGATTTCGGTTTCATTTTGTGCCAAAGGCGAACAGGATAATGAACATTCTAGTACAGACTAGATTACTGATTTCGGTTAGGTCACACTATTCCAACCTAATAGTTTTTCACCATGTGGCTGCCCAAATAATGCCTCAAGAGCATCTTGTGCTGTAAAATGCAGAAAATCTTTTTTTAAAATGTAACCTTTGGACTGAACTCCAGGTCTGGGGTTCTCGCAGGCCAGACACTTGGTGTGGACAGCCGTGTTCTGGACCAGACAGACGTCACACTCCCACCCACCCACTGGGGCCTTGAACTTGGACATCAGGCTGTCTGAGGCTGGGGCTGCTGGCTTGGCTGTTAACAAGCAACAAAAAAATCAGGGTTGAGCAAAGTGTACCAATGTCACGTGTAATTTTAATGCAAAGAAATTTGCAAATCGCATCACGGAAATAAGGGTGTGGAACAGACAATGGGACAATATTTTTAAATGTTATTTTTAAATTGCAGAAGACATCTTGTAACACTGTTGCCTAAGATAGTTATTATTCATTTATTTCATTTTACGTCTCCACACAAATTGTGACTTTAGACCAAAGCGTAGTACCATAGTATGCTGTCTATTGTGTGAATTGCTAAATCTACAGGCAATCCTATCCCGAAAGTCATTGGGGCACCACAGATGATCGTTTAACCAGCGCCAACCCTCCAGGCTTCGCTCAGTGTCAAGCCAGTTCAAACTCGAATTTTGTCCTCCCACCTTCTTCTGTCTCCCTCTTCTTCTGCCTCCTTGCACCATGCCTTGCAGTATGGTCTTTGCAAGGCATGATGCTCTGGTGACATGGCCAGACCATCGGAATTTCCATTTCTTCACCACTGTGAGCATGTCATCGTGTTGTCCAATGGCTTGTGTGATGGTCTGTCGGACTTCCTCGTTGGTGATGTGCTGGGTATAGGAAATGCCCTAAAGTCTTCTGTAGCATCTCATCTCCATGATTTGTATTCTTTGTTGTAGGTCTGCTGTGAGGGTCCATGTTTCGCAAGAGTATAGGAAGATGGAGATGACAGGGGAGAGCAGCAGCCTTACCTTGGAGTGTAGACTAATGGTCCTGTCTTTCAAAATGGGCTTCAACCTTGTCAGGGAAGCAGTTGTTTGTGCGATCCTGGAGAGGACTTCCTGTCAGAACCCACTGTCTGATACAACGACTACTAAATATTTTAATCTTTGCACCGTGTTGAGAAATTGGCCTTGGACCTTAATGTCCATGTTGATGCCATTGGTGTTGTTGGTCATCATTTTGATCTTCTCTGCACTTATTATGCATTCCAAAGCTGGTGGTGTCAAGCCTCTGTATCAGCTGTTCGAGTTCTTGTTCCTTTCCAGCCAATCCACTAATGGCATCCGCAAAATGGAGGTTGAAGATTGCTCTACCCCATATGCTGACTGTGCCTTCATGATCTGCAAGGGCATCTGACATGATGCGCTCTAGAAAGATGTTGAGTGTTGGAGAGAGTAGGCATCCTTGAGCCATGCCAATTTTGTTCTGAACCAGTTTCCGATGGCGCTGTTATGGAGGACTGCACTGGCAGCCTTGTCATATAGGCTTTTGCCCACAGAGCTGCATGCCAGACTGGGTCAAAGGCTTTTTTGATTATCTGCAGATTATTCTGAGATTGAAAATCTGATCAGTGGTACTTCACCCGGCCCTGAATCCTGTTTGTTCTTCAGCTATGATATGAACCTGCTGAGTATTATTTTCAGGAGGACCTTGCCCACGGCAGCGCCTTCCTTCACTGAAACTTAACTTTGAGGCGAGATGCAGTAGGCTTCTTTTAGGCAAGCACTTAAGCCAGCCTGGTGTCTAGTCGAGTCTCGCTGCGACCACGGTGTCTATCCCATCATCTTCCCAGTCGGCCCACGCTCTAAGCATATGTATATACCTAGCATGCAGAACAAAAAAGGGAGTACAAGTCGAGTGGATATCATTCTCTATCTTTGTGCTATAGAATTGATCGTTTTATGTGAAATATTGTTTGTATTGTGGTAATCTTTTGCACTTTCTTTACTTTCATATCTGTGTTTTGTGTTAGCATAAACTAAACCCCAGAATTCGATTTCGTTTGTGTTATATTTAAGTCGATTTGACCGTTTGTACTGATCGGCCCTGCACTAAATAGCTGACTTGAAATGGGCCGGTTTTCTAGTGTGTACGTGTATACACGTTTTAATTACACATTTAAATCCATCTTACAATGTTCACCATTTGAAGTCACTTAGTACAAAGTTTGAACTTTCTGTTGATGTGGTTGACCATATACAATATCTTCTCAAGTTTGGTTGCTGGCCTCTGTAATTGCAGCGAATTAACTAAAGGCTAGCGCTAATGGTGGCAACAACAGGCACATAATTGTTGCATTGCCGCGGGCCCACAGCGTGTATGTGTATGCTTTGGTGAAGCTTGGTCAATGTGCACCTTTTGTTTGAAAGTGACATTTATGATGGTCATTGTTCAATGTACTGTACCGCTTGGTCAGTGGGCCATGTTGAGTGACAGTGACATGTATAATGGCTATTGTTCAATGTACCCTTACATCATGACTGAATCGCTTGATCAGTGTGCTGTGTTGTGTGACAATGACAGTTATAGTGGTGATTTATTCAGGATATCCCTATCAGCATAATGACATAATGTCATTGGGGCCATGGGATTACCTGTGTCATAGGTGAGTGCAATAATAATAATAATAATAATACAGGATGCTATATACGCGCCTTTCCCCAAATCAATCAGGCTCAAAGCGCGGCGATCTATACCAACATACACGCTCACCTGTCTCATCCACCCTCACACACACCAAATACACACCAATTACTCAAACAGGTGGTGTAAAGGCAGGGAGATCGCTATTGGAAGACGGATGGAAACTCGATTTTTATTTTTTGAAATTTGTATATTGACTGCGTCCTGTACCATTATTGAAGGGAGGGAGGAAACCGGAGTGCCCGGAGAAATACATACCCATTGTTCTTTTTTTTCTGTGACGTTTCCTACACGCACTAGGTTATATCAAAAAACACAAAAACATTGTACACGCACTGCATAGGCATGCCTATTATATGTTATTCAATGTTGCATATCTCTCCCCCCCCCCCCCCACCTCTCTCTCTCTCTCCATAAAGTGAATGAATGTCTTCATTGAAAAAACTAGAGGGTAAAAATTACCGCATCATCAACTAGAACAACAGGCTATAGTCACAGGATTTGAACCATAGAACCCACCACAGCCCCCTAGGTTTTGGGCATTTGATAATATTTGTTACCAATACAGGGTGGGAGAGGGGTGGTGAGGTGCTATTCTACCCTTCCAACAAGGAGTGGGAGAGTATTGGGGGATCTGATGGCAGGGGAAGTAACTGGAAGTTGTATGGCATTGGGGCATCTCAAAGTTAATGTAGTTCACACTTTATACTCACCGGAGCCAGGTTTGGGAGTTTCACAGGCCACACACTTTGTGGCCTCAGGCTTGTTCTGCAGTAGACAAGAGTCACAGTCCCATGTGCCAGTGGGGGCAGCAAACTTGGCAAACAGACTGTCCCCACTGCTTGTGGAGGCACCTAGAACATCGGACAATAATGTGTTTAAAGCCTAGCACATCGGACAATACTTTGTTTATAGTCAATGTTTACGGATTAGATGCTGCAAGAAAGTAACTTTGCCCGATGCAGGCATGCCTACCCTCAATTTGAAGTTTCGGTATTAGCTTTTTTCAAATTTTATTATTACTATTACGATTTCCGTATTTACTTTTACTACCTATTGTTTTTGCACTCATCCTTTTTGATATTCTGCAAAGAATCGAGTGATTGATTTGCTGCAACAATCTTCTTTTTCTTCTTTAAAGCCTCGTAATTCTTGATATGCTTTGTGCCTTCTGCGTACAGCTTGATGTCGTTCATATCACCGGCGAGATGCCAAACTGGTTGGTACAAATCGTACTTTTGAGTCAGTGCTGCCGCGAATAACGAAAGTACACTTTTCCGAATACGAGGCAAGATATGTCTGCCCCTTCACGGTTTCTTTGAAGATTCAGATTCACAATCACTTTGCTTAGCCATTCAGTGGACACCATGTTTTGAATTCTGTCTCACGAGCAAGCACCGATCTTCACTGCGACTGCACAAAAACTGGTTCGGCAAACTTCGGTGCCTCTACCGAAACTTCGATGCCACGTGTCTCTACTGCAACTGCGCATTGCGGCATTAAACTGTGTTCGGCTGTCTTCGGAAAAAGGACACGCGATGCATTACCACAGGCCAACGAGTTCGATTTTTTTCCCCCACAATGTTGTTTTTATGTATTTCCGGACCGTGAAACAAGTAACCGTATTTTCCATAGCGCTTGCAAAGTTTTTCAAATTTCTGGAAAAAATACGGAAATTCCGTACGGGTAGGCATGCCTGCCGATGTCACTAACAGGGTGGAGAAATGAAAGCGTTCATTGTTGACAGCTGTACCCGGATAGTTTGCAAAGGCTATACTGTAAAGTTTCTTACTTATCTTTATTAAAGCTGTTTATTTTTCTTACTATTGTTATGAAAATTATCTTTCTTACCACCAAGTTTGGGGGTCTCGCAAGCTACACATCTGGAGGCCTCAGGCTTGTTTTGTAACATACAGCTATCACAATCCCAGCTGCCCACAGCCGGAGCAAACTTGGACAACAGGTTGTCTCCTGGTTTGCTACTTGAGCTTGCCTGTACAGCTACATCGCAAAACAAAAAAACAAAAGATAGTTCTTTTCGTATAATAATCCCAACAGCTAAAACACTGAACAAAGAGTGTCAATTATCATGTTAATATATTTTTGTTTACAACCTAATTGATCATGAAGGCTATATCAGGACTAAACAGACAAAGCAGACAATCCAGGAAGAATGCAGTTCATAAACCACAACAGAGCAAGCACCAAGTTGCAACATAGAGCAAGAAATACAGAAATAAGCATCCATCGACTTTAAAACATCTTTTAACATTTAATACCCACACTGGAAGTGACTTGCCTCATGATACTGTTCAAAGGAAGCAGGCAACCCAGCGATTAAAAATTTTAGTTTGATTTTATTTCTGACGAAATTGCCATAACTACAAACGGTAAGGTAAAACCCCAATCATCTCTTACGAGACATAGAAACCAGGTTCGCTTTTACGTTAACTTTTAACATGTACCAGGATGTTGGAAGCTGAGGTCACTACAAACAGACCACAACCTCAGTAAGCCTGGGTTACTGTGGCACAACATTTAGAAATCTGACGTGGTACAGCAGACCATGCAGACTGTTGCTAGTGCATTGCGTTCCAAATCAATAATATCACAATCAAAAGGTGTTATGTCAGCTATGTGTAAATACTAAATACAAAATAACAACAAAACATTTGCTGAAAATATTAAACGAATTATTAATTTTTAAGTAGAGCTACTACGATGAGACAGCTTGTCAGCATTACCAACCAAAAATAGACTTGGCTTCAGCATCTAGCTTTGAATTTATTAATTTGCTTCTGCTTGTTTGTTAATTTGTTTTGCGTCAGTTGATGGTGTGGTAGTGTCAGTCAAACATGTTCAGTTTTCTAATAAAACTCAAGTGACTAAGTAAATTATACCCCATTCCACAAACTTTTTCTAAAGTAATCTATTACAGTGGTTACCAGGTTCAACCAAAGGTTCAAGTCTGTTTCTACTTTTAATGCACACAAACCCTTAGCAATAAAATAAGCAGTTAATCTAAAGTTTATTTCCAAATTTACTGCTAAAATCACTGCCTAACAGTTCAATGCTTCCAAGATCATATGCTGAAAATGATACTAGCACAAGCTTACATAGCATCACCAGATATAAACAGCATACAATATGGATTTTGATAGAATATAAAGCTTAACCCATTATTTCTGTCTAAAGTGTGACAGGCTTCCTATAGACCTAACTTAGTTATTGTCATGCGACGTTATTAAGGCAATTGTCCGATCATAAGAGAAAGGATGAGACACATGAGTATAACGGTTGCATCGTGGTGATTGTAGCATGGAACAAACTTAGGAAACTAATAGCGAACCAGTAGAAACAAAACAATTGGTGTTGGCTATTTACTGGTGGTATGCTCATATTCTGCGACACAACGAGAACCCTTTTCATAAAGTGTATCAAGCTCGCATGAGTCAACCATACTACCTGGAAGCCATCACCGACAAAACACGAGCTCTACTATCGCCGAGTGGAGATATAGCAATGTCACAGATTGGCTATACAGGAAGAAGACAGAAACAGACTGACTACCAAAGAAAGTCAAAGTACTGACAATAAATGAGAACAAGAATTACCTGTTTTAGCGGCAGGTTTGGGGCTCTCACAAGCTACACACTTGGAGGCCTCAGGCTTGTTTTGTAACATACAGCTATCACACTCCCAGCTGCCCGCTGCCGGAGCAAACTTGGACAACAGACTGTGACTTCCCAATGAGGCAGGTGGATTGGATGCTACCACGACCACAATACAAAAATATGCATTTATTAATTTACAAGGTTTAACTTCTCAGGTGGGTTAGATATTGCAAAGATAGCAAAAGGGAAAAATCAATTTATAAAGCTTTAGCCAAGGGATTATTCTTCGAAATCAATGAAAAAATAAATATTGTAGTACAAAAGAGCTAAGTATATCAGTTTGTAGAATTCACCAGCCATTCTAAAACCAACACACACTTTCTGGTATCTTAGCTACACTTATTTCCAGACTTAATAAAATTACAGTTTATCTGCTAGCATCCTGTCGTGCTCTTACTACTTACAGACCTCAATCCTGTAAGGAATTCTAGAAAAGTCCCACAAAATGGGTTGCTGTACTAAAATAATGAAATCTATCTTGTTTTTGCATCGACCAGCTTCAAAAATTGGGGAAGTGTTGTTTGCAGCAAATATATTATTTTTAGTTTCTGCATATTGTGAGCCTGTCAACATTGATTTTTAATCCATAATCACATGTAAATTAGTAAAACTGTTAATAAAGTCAGAAATACAGTATTATGATGATGGTAGTGCTGTGAAAAAATAATACAAGGCAAACTTAGTAAAAAAAAAAAAAAAGCATGCACAACACTTATCTCATTGGCTCCAATAAATGCCTACACTCGATAATCCACTGGTAAAAAATCACAACACCTGTCAACATTTCGTACTGCCAAACCAATTGCTTCACAACTGATTTTTCTAACAGTTTGAAAAAAGCTGCAGAAAATATTCCACAGATTTTACATCTCAGTCTGGAGACTCTGTAAGACCTATAAAACTCTTCATTATTTGGGTCCCAGATAATATATAGTCAGTCCACCCAGCGTCAGAATTTACTATAATAGAAATTGATCGATATTTCACAAGCAAAGTCACCCCGATCACACACCACTCACAAATATCACTCTGTTTAATCAACACGGAAGTCCTGAGCTTGATATCTTGATAATTGTTTTTTTTTTAAATCAACAAAACCATCATCACTATCACTGTCAAAGTCCACCATTACGATCACAAAATATTTTTTTGGAAAATTGTAAAACAAAATATATCGAAAAAAACATTTTTAAAAAGACTGGCTAAAGTTCATACCCATCGGTAAACGTTGGGCAAAGATATCCGGATGTTGTGTACCGGAAGTTTACAGTTAGAAAGAAGGCCAAGGTTGCATGACATCAGTTTATATTTCGTTACCTATTTTGTCGTGGCTTGGAGCCAATAGTTAAACACATTTTTCACCCAAAAAAAAGTTTTCCATGAAAGCAAAAGTGACAGTTATTCACAGCACACAGTGAAAATTGTTGAACTGTTTCTATACTTTGCTACACAATAGTGTAGTGTCAGAGCACAATGCTTTCATATTGACATAGGCCTACACATACCTCTACTTTTGGAAGTCGCAGTATACAAAACTAAGCTGGGAAAAAAAACAAGGATAGCAACTCATCTTTTTCACTATAATTCATAAGGAAGCGTAGCAAACATCAACCACCACCCCCCACCCCTTCCCCTCAAAAAGAAAAGCCAACTATTATTCTAAAAATGAGGAAGAAGATGCCTGCAGATCCTTGAATTACCAAACTGAATTATTGTAGAATAAAAGAATATCTGAACATAAGAGACTACACACTACCGCATAAGAATAACGACATCACACTCCCACAAAAACTAACCTTTGGCACCCCCACCTAGGACGTCCATGACACTGCCTTGCTTCAGGGCAGCCGCCGGCTTGACGGACGATGGTGATGAGGTATCGGAACTCTTGCTACCGCCACCCAAAATATCCATGACGCTGCCAGACTTGAGCTGTGATGCTGGCTTCAGGCCTGTTGAATCTGGCGATGAGGCAGAACCAATGGATGAGGGTGATGAGGATTTGTTGCCAAATGCAAACCCACTGCTGATGGAGTTGGCTGTAACAAAATATAAAAAAATCTAGAAGGGCTAAGCCCCTATGACTCACATGCTCCTTATGGAACTTGCAATATTTAACATAACAATGGCTTCCCACAAAGAAATAAAATGAAAACGGTGGCATTAAAATGCAAAGTAATACCGACTTTGATCTCTTGACCTTGAGATGTCCTAGATCTCCGGCTCCAAATACACACATACAATCAAAATGAACTACAGTAAAACTTATACCCCCCAAAAGGTGACCTTGACCTTCACATGACCTTTCATCCTCATGTATGATCAAATAACCCAATGTTTTTGCATACTATGGGTTAAATATAAAGCAATTCCACTGTACAATAAACAATTCTAAAAAAAAAAAAAAAGTTTTTGTAAGGTATAAAATGACCCTGACCTTCACGATCAACGCAAAAATGGAACAAATAAGAAAGATCAATCTACTCTCTCTAAATACAAGTTTTGACTTTATATCTCTCATAGTTTAGGTTCAGGGTCACTTCAAAATACCCATACAAACCGATTTTGGGCAGCTCTAGCGACACTGACCTTGGTGTGAGGTTGACCAAATTTCCACAGTATGATTGATAGCCATTATTTTTTCAATATCAATAACTTCAGGGAAAAAAAGTGAAATTTTGTGTCAAATTGTCATTTTTGACTAACATTTGATGACCCTGCAACCTTGGTCCTGATTCGGCTCTTTGCAAGCCACTGGACCCTATAAACAATGACTAACTAACTAAAACCCTGTGACCTTAATCTTGAAGTGAAGTCATTCATTCACTAATCATTTTTGAGGTCTCATGGGTATACTAAGTTTGGTTGAAATAAATAAATAGGTTCTGAGAAATTATACCACTTGCAAGTTTTGCAGATAAGGCGGCGAATGGCAGACAGACGGACGGACAATTTATTATTATTTGTTATATGTCAATTTGGGACAATTTAGAACTCATCTGCCAAATTCTTGAAAAAAAATGTTGGAAGGGGAGGAGGGGGGAGGGGGGAGGAGGATGGAAGGCGAGTACATAAACTCACATTGCTATGCATGTGTGTCAACAAACATGGTCACATGAATAAACAGTTGATAAAACTTGACAGTGCAAATTAAGTTGAGGATCTGTAATTTATCTTGTGAAACACAGTCAAAGACAATCTAATGCTAACCTGAGGCAGAGGCCTTGGGTCTGGGAGCGGTAGAGCCCCATGTTGGTGGTATGAATGAACCAGCTGACGTCGTAGCACCAAACCCAGATGAAGAAGCAAAACCAGATGATGGGCTTGCACCAAAGCCAGACGTGGCGGTCGACACAAACACGGACGCTGACCCAAACCCTCCAGATGCAGGGGTTAACCCAAATCCAGATGCGGCAGTTGAACCCAAACCAGATGACCCAAAACCGGATGCAGACCCGAATCCTGCCCCTTTAGTAGTCCCCTGGGTTGAGGCTTGGCCAAAGCCTTGCATGCTGGAGGGGTGAGCGCTCTGTGCTTGGGAAGTGTGGCCCACCTTCAGAGGACTGCTGAACTGGAACTTCTGTTGACAAAGCAAAGCTAGTACCAAAGAGCGCAGCGTGCTGCCCAGACACCGATGCCAACAAAAATCGTAAATCATGTCTTGCAATTCCAACGCACAGTCTAAATGTCACTTTATACTTTCATAAATAGATAGATATTCAGTGCTTATAGGGTCCAGCGGACTGCCAAGAGCCGAATCAGGACCACACAAAATTAAGTAAAATCAGACTAAACTGTTAACATTTAAATATGATATGTAAATAAAATCAGCCTAACTAATAAAATCCAACCAAGAATACAAAACAAGATGATACGATTTAAATGCGATAAAACAAACCAACATCATCATGTAAAAATTGAAACAGGTGTTGACTATTGCATACTTTAAAAAAATCTCATTTAAAGGTATTGAACCAAAATATCTTTCTCTTTCATCAACCAGATCAGCACATTGAGACATAAAATGGCTCACAAAAAAGGATTTGTGACATGCAAAGCACCATGGTGGTTCTTCTCCTTTTAAAAGGAAACTATGGGTGACGTAAGTATGCTCAATATGAAGGAGAGCCAAAACACTTTCTTCTTTGCGGGTGAATGCAAAGTTAGGCAAAGGAGCAGACAAATCTGGAAGAATTTCAAATAAATTGTTATTGATTTGATTAGACCATTCCGTCTGCCACAGCCGTTTATAATAAAATCCAGTCATACAAAGCCGGTCAGAGAATGGAACAAACTGGAAAATCTCTGAAGGAAAATCTAGATACATCTGAAGATGTATATAGAACACTTGCAACTAAAACAACAAACTCCACAAACTCACACATTCACCTAACAATTAGGAAAAGGTCGACGTACCATAGGGTGAGGGGCGTCAGGAGAGGTGCCCGATGTTTCAGGCGCACTCTTTTGTATCGGGGAAGAAAACGTAAACGCTAGTTTCGGTGGACTTTGGACCGAAGATGAGGAGGAGGCCGCTCCTGTGGGGGCCACCTTGGATGCTGTGAACCCTGAAGCCGAGGTGGTTGCAGTGGAGACTGCTGACAGCCCTAGATTGAAGCCAGGCATGGTGTGAATGGGAAGGGTATAGTCAGTGCGCAGATTCGGTATTTCTGCCACCTGCCATGGCAAAAGACGCAACAAGACATTACACACTTTTGCATAAGACATCCGTGATTATGCCATTATCTTGGGGCAGCTAACAAAAAATACTGTGGATAAGAGGATAAGCCTTGTTAATAGGGCAAGTGAAGGAAAATGCTAACTTTTGTTCCAACAGGTGAAGTGGAAAGGGGGTAATGAGTGGCATTTTAGATGGGAAACTATCCTTTAAAAGTTGGGACACTTGATGCAGCTAGTGCCACACTGTGGGATCACGTGCGGTTGACCATTCAGCTAAAGCAACAATGCCTGCAAGTCTTCTAAAACTCAACACGAGTTAAAACAACACTAAAAACTGACAAAAACATAAAAGAAAGAAAGATGCTTTCATAGGATCAAAACGAGAGAACATTTAAAGAGCCATGTACCTACCTCTTCATCTTCAGGTCTGCCAGGTTTCTTTCTCGTATCATATGACTTGGGATGCCTCATCTTGCCGCTGCCTTGAGCAGAACCCAGATGTTTTGAGGGCCCTGGCCTTGGTTCTACGCTCTCCACAATCTGTGTGTATAATTATAAAGGAATGCCCCATATTATCTACAGCAGCAATAACAACATTTCAAACTAGCGAAGAAACTTGCACAAAGTAATGTCTCTCTCAGGGCAAATGAGAAATGTTATGAATGCTAGTGAAAATTAGATACTATGACAAATTTACAGAAGAAGCATTAGCGGTTTCAGCTGGACACACCTCTTATACTCAGACTTACCAGAAAAATTTGGATTTGGGATATTATTAGTCAACCCATTCAGGCAAAAATTTGTGTTGATTTTTCAATGAAAGCTTAACAGCCCCAAAGCAGAGCCACCAGTGTGTCCACTGTAATGAAAATTTGATCCCACGGTCAGAAGAATGTGCAAATGTTAGAAATTATAGCAACCCCCACCCATTGGCAACTGGCACCATAAGCGGTCTTCGATAGACTACTGCTTATAGGAAATCTCTGTTTCAGATGTTACCTGAACATCGTTATCCTCATCCTCATGGCGAGTGAATGTGACGGTGGCAGAGGGGGCTGTGCGCTGTGCAGGTAATGACACAACCTGTCGGTTCTGCTGAAGGCGGACAGATGTGGGTGTATTGAACTGACTCACTGGAGGCCCGTTATTCGGCACCTGCACAGAAGGAATAAGACTACAATTTATAATAAAAATTATAATAATAATACAATCATAATTTACTATTAGTATTACTATTACCATTATCAATTTTAATAATACTAATAATAATTTTTATTATTATTATCGCGGCTCAAAAAATAATTTGCCATATTTGACTATTTTGCAACAGTAAGATTTGGCAATACTATGCCTGTGTGGCAATGTAATGCTAAACAAAACCAATATTAAGCTCTGAAGGAGATGGAATAGAAAATATGTCAACAATTCAAAGAGTAAAATTCTTGCCTCGCTCAACATTGCTCAAGTCTGATAGCCACAGTTATGATGAAAGCCACAAGGCACACACTTGCTGCCAACTTGCGAACTGTAAAAGCTGTAATACTCACTGTCAACGACCTGGATGGAAGGCTAGTCTGCAATGGCCGTGAAGGCCTCCTGTAAGTGCTAGGCTGTACACACACACAAAATTAGTGCATTGATAGTACAGAAGTAGAACATATTTACTACTAGCCTAGGAGCATAGAATGAGCTTAACCTTTTACTGGGCACACATTTTTTTTAGCTCTAAAAGGGCAAGAATTTTTATGATTTTAGAGATATTTAGGGGTACGTTAGTAAAAACACCACATCTTAGTTATTAGTGCATATATTTAAATGAAATAAAATGGAAAATGAACAGAAATAAAATCTCTTTTGATTATCTACCTTTTTATTCTTCTCTTGTCATGTCTTGTTTTTTATTACTCCATGTGTATACCAAAACAAAGTTTTAAAAAGTCCATACAAGCCCCCTCTCCTCTTCTTCACTTTCCTGCCAGTCTGAAAGATCGGATTCATGCAAGATCGGATGCATGCACGCTACTGACACTAATGTTGGTACCGATCTCTTCCTCCAACTCCAAGTCCATTTCTCTCACTTTAATGTCTGATAAATGGAAGCCTGTAAACTCCCCTTCATCAGCTGAAGAATCCAAACCATCCAATTTAGACACTCACACAAGAAAATGTGAGAAAAAAAAATTGAAAAAACGAACGCATCACAGAGAAAATTTGTGGAAATGCAATCGGATGTTTTTACAACAGAATAAACCGGAAGTCAATTGCCGGAAGTCTCGCAATCAACAACCACATGGTTGATACGGACACTTTCTGGCGTTTTACCTGTTTAGACCTTCGGCCGCTATGCCCAGTAAAGGGTTAACTTCTAAACAGTATCTACTTCAAAGTCCAAAAAGGCCCCACCATTCCTGCATCAGAATGTTCTAAATCTGCATGGTAGAAACAGGCGCTTCCATTTTATTTATATCACGTGGTAGTCTGGTCAATGCCTTAGTCTGGTTCTCACGAGAGTTTAAGCCGCCATTTGACCCCATTTTTGCACAAAGAGGAGGTGTAGTGAGTGAGTTACATATTTTAAAAGGTATCAAAATTTTCTGCAGCATTTAACAATACAGGACTATAAGAGTGGCGGATTCACAGTGATTCCATTTTTGAACGTTTTTACCCGGAAGATTCAATTGAACCAAAAGAAAATGAAAGCGATCTTAATATGCTAGATGTTTCACTGGTCAGTACCCCCAGTGTTTCAAGTAACAAAGATAAGGCGAAATTTTTTTTTTTTTACATTTATATTTTTCATTTGGATATTTTTGTATGTTCATTCATGTCCTTCTAAAAGTACATTAAAAGATTTGTTTCTGAAATAAAAATGTTTTTGCAACATGCAAAAATGCAAACAGTTTGAAAAATACCCAGCTGGTGTGTATTTTATTTTTTGAATGATGCTACCACACTTCAGTTGCGGAGTTATTTCCCTTGACTTAAGATTTGAGCTCAAGATGAAGAGCGTTAAAGCTGAAGAGTGGTAGGATGGGTGGGATGGAGGGTGAGTAAGCACGCGAGTCAAAAAGGGGGTTAATAGAAAACACCAGTATCAACAAACGAAGAGTTATTTCAAAGAAAGAAACTGTACTTACAGTGAAAGATAGAAGAGACTCTGAATCCGTCTCATTGATGTTGGCTTTCTTTGCATCCTGCAATGGCACAACAGCAACACCTTCACATGCAATTTCACAAAGACAAGCATCTAGCTATTTTATTCTTCAGGCAGGATTTTTACATCCCACAGCTACCAGTAACCATACAATTATCAGTACTGACAATAACTTTGTACAAGCTATCACATGAAGCATCCAAACACAAAGTTTAAAATTGTCAAACACCCCGGAGTGACTGTAACTGTGTTATTCCTGTAACAGCAACAATGGTGAATCATGTAATCACTCATGTGTCTAGTGGGACCCTCCAGACAAACAAAGACTTCACTAGTCATGTCAAGACTCCTCGCATCCACTCCACAGATTTCCACTGGGGTCATTGCTAGCACTTTTAATTTTCGTATCTCAGCACCATAAGCAGCTCTTTTGAGCTTGTAAATGCACTATATAAGAATAATTAATTTATGTCCTTTGTTAATAAAAAAAAAAAAAAAAGGCATATGTTCCCAAAATCTTTCCAACCGTTTCCATTTTCTCCCCCCACATGCAGAGGACAAACCGAAATTTACACTTTGAATGGCAAAACAGAAAACAAATGTGAAAACTGACTTACAGCTAATCTCTCTAAAGTCTTCAAGATCTGAGTTGCTGAAGAACTAAGAACAGCATTGCCCGAGTTGTTCAATGGTCTAGGCGTTACAGACTTCCGGATTGGCAAGGATGTCTGAAACAAGAAAACATTTTTTTTTTAATTAAAATAACTAAAACACGAAATAACATGATACTTGTAGGGTGCATCATCATCATCCAAAACAGAACATGTCTGAATAGAGAGAGAACAGAACGCAAACAATCGACTTTTAGTTATAACTAAAATCCTAATCTTCTTGAACGACATCAGTTACACAGCAACAAATCTTTTAGTTCCATGCCTCTCCAGTTCATTTAAATTGTACGCAAGGTTGTACAATATACATGAATTTCCCTTCTATAATAAATACTGAATGAAAAAAACACTGCTTTTATACATTAAAAACTCACTGAATAGGGCAGGGAAGAATTCATACTCTGTCGCCTTGAAGCAGCTGCCCCACCAAACGTTGTTTTCCCAGAATAGAAGGGTGACTCGTTCATGGACTGATTCTGAAATGGTTGACAACAAATCACAAACAAGTCATATCAACTCGAGCCAATAACCAGAAAACGGCACATGAAAAATCAAAATAACCCAAGAACGGTAATTACTACAATATGAATTAAAATAAAACAATCTTTTCTGTAAAGTCTGCAGTCATAAGTAAAGTTCTAATACAATGGTCACCTAATGTGTATGGATGGTTCAAAGAAAACATAGCCTCCTCTTACCAGACTAGAAGATGCACAGAAGACAGAGATCTTAAAGGCAGGTTTGTTCTGGGGAGTAACTTGGAACGATCGACCTCGTCTAGACATCTCAGGGCTCCATAGTCTTTGCCGTTTGGCTGAAATAATATTATTCATAATTCACTTGTGAAAATGTCCCGTTTCACCTCCATTTATAATAGAAACAAAATTATGCAGCCACCCAAAATGATAGTATCTGATAGCAGATCTTAATTCGTAATACAATTTTATTTCTCAACCATGGCAATCCAATTATTATAGGAAAAGTTACCAAACTGGATTTCTCCTTCTTAGGATTGATAAACATCTTACATACAGATAGGGTTTGTAGGCAATACCTTGTTTTTGGAAGAACAAGGGAAAGTTCCATCATTAATGTTAATATTAGACATTTAACCCTAGCAGTCAACACAACAGGCATATCTTCATCATAATAACCCAATATTACTACACAAACGGCAGTACAATTCTGGAAATAGAAAAACACTGACAAGCTCACACTTAGCAACGCAGCAAGAGAGAATACACAAACACATGAATAGTCGTATGATATAATAAGTTGCAGGAGCCTACTTACTTGACCCACATAGAACAAATATTATAAGAAAAGTTGGTGTTACACGTTATTTATCAATAGTCGATTCAGCCACAATGCTTGAATTTTTGTAAGTGTAATCCAAATTCGTTTATCCACGCTGCCTGTTCACTTGGCACCAAGGCAGGAGTCATCGTATAAAGTTTTCCAACCTTATTCAGCAAATAACAACTGCATACACGATCGCTTTCCGAAAATCACTACAAAGATCACGGTCACAAGCAGACAGTGCATTACTTATATAGCCTCTATACAATCAAGAGAAACTTCAAACATTCCAGAATGACACAATAACAATCAAAATAAATTAAACTATGCACTGTCTAACGTCACATAATGTTTACAAATCTACATGAGGCGACCAGCTGTTTACCCTTCAGTTCTGGAAAATTCGATCGATAATAAACAATTCCAGAAAATTCTCAACAATATCGACCGACGAAAATTATTAACAGTATACAAAGCTTCTTCTAGCAACAGCGCAAAATCAAATCAAAAGAAAATACACACTATCATTGCATGCTGTGCAAAACAAACTGATTGGATATACAGGGCTGAAATTTAGCAAGCCAGGCTAAAGAGCCAGCCGGGCTCCTAACCTGGGAAGTTGAAGTTGCCAAAATATTTCTCAGGTTGCCAGACCCCTTGATTGAAAGCACGGTCTTTTTTTTTTAAACTGTATAACTATTGCAGCTAATAAACAAGATAAATTTCAACAACAACACTGTTTCATTGTTTAAAACAAGCACTGTATAATTTATTCATCATCGACATCCTCCTCCTCAATGTTCCAAAACTTGAAGGAGCTTGGGTGTGCCTTCTTCAGCTGTTTTTTTTCTTCTTCGGACTTTATTTTTTTTGCCGGAGGCTCCGAGACACCGCTTAAAAAGCGCCACATCGTTCGAGATTGACAAAAGCCTGAGAATGGGGAATATCGAAAGTACGGCAAGTCTTGCGTGACTCATCAAGGAAGTCAGAGACTCGTTCCGATACACGCAAGGAAGCAAGAAGGCTAGGATCTCGCAGGGCAGTAGCGTTTCGCAGCGAGGGAAAGAAGAAAGTCTCACGATAAAAGGCTATTTTTACTTCGCAAATCCCTCGCTTTGCTAGCGTTACCTAACTTCCTAGCATGCATCGGAACGGGTCTCCGGTGGTGACTGCAGAAGCGGTTGGCACGTGTTTTGTTTTACATTGCAAGTCAAAAGTCTGTGTACAGGTACAGAATCTCTACCACTGGCGGTATTTTCAAGTCGCCAGCCGGGCGAATGGTACCCCAAATCGAGCTCGCCACACACTATTTTTAGGGGCCATTGGCGAGTTGGCGAACGTTAAAGCTCAGCCCTGATCTATCGTGTGCATCTCAATCGTAACAGGTGGGATTTTGAAGTGAAGACACAAGGCCCCTCACGTCGCTGCAGACACAGACTCAAAAAGCGCACAAAATAATCTTACCTGGATTATTATCATCAGATGGAGATGCAGACGAGCCCACCGATGGGTTGTCCAACTGTTGCAGTGTCATGGGGGATGAAGAGGAAGATGAGGGAACTTCAGACCCGGACAAATGGGATTTTCTTCTGCTTGGACTGGCTTGGGCAGAAACGGATGTGGAGGAGGAGGAGGCCGAAGGGGTGGGGGCTAATCCCCCCAAGCCGATCCCTGACAGGTCAGGAAGATTGTCCGTTTTCCTGGCACCCGCTGTAAAAGCAACCCATCGGCACAGTCATCATTTCATCACCAGTATTATTAGCTGCATCAAAATAACCCTAGTGGTTGGTAGTGACCTTTCTACATTCATTCTGTTGTCTTCATTATTAGCTTCAATCATGATGAATACTCACAAGTCAAATTTAAAATGTTACATATTTAATTATTTTGCATGTTTGTGTATGTTATTTTCATGGGTGAAAGTTTTAAATTATCCAAAACAGGAAAGCTTGGAACCGAAGGCGCCGAGCACCCTATGGGAGCATGCCCCCCAACTCCACCACCCCCCGGAATTTGTATTTATTTTTAATACAAAGAGCCCAAATAGAGCATTCTGGAGCAATCTAAGCTTAGAAATTGGCACAAAATCATCTTTGTCAAATTCCCAAGAAAAAACCTTTCAGGCAGTTTTATACTAAACAAAAAATATATCAAATGTGATTGCCCATCGTGAAACTTCTGAAGCCAATAAAATACACATCCTCCTTCCCCCAAGCTAATGTGTATGCATGCATCATGTCATGCACTATATTTAACAAAATATATGGCTACCATTCCTTATTGCAGGCATGCCTACCCTCAATTTGAAGTTTCAGTATTAGTTTTTTCAAATTTCAGTAATATTACTATTACGATTTCCACATTTACTTTTACTACCTATTTTTTTTGCACTCATCCTTTTTGATATTATGTAAAGAATCCAATGATATATTGATTTGCTGCCACAATCTTCTTTTTCTTCTCCAAAGCCTCGTAATTCTTGATATGCTGTGGGCCTTCCATGTGCCGCTTGATGCCGTTCATACCACTGGTGGAGATGCCAAAATGGTTGGCACAAATCATACTTTTGAGTCAGTGCTGCCGCAAATTACGAAAGGACACTTTTCCGAATACAATGCAATATATGTCTGCCCCTTTGCGCCATTTCTTTGAAGATTCAGATTCACAATCACTTTGATTAGCCATTCGTTTTAACGCCATGTTTTGAATTCTGTCTCACAAGCACCAATTTTCACTGCGACTGTGCAAAAAATGGCTCGGCAAACTTCGGTGCCTCTAACTGGAACTTCGATGCCTCGTATCTCTACTGCGACTGCGCATTAAACCGGGTTCGGCTGTCTTCGAAAAACATTACACGGTGCATTATCACAGGCCAACGAGTTCGATTTTTTCCCCCAATGTTGTTTTCATTTATTTCCGGACTGTGAAACAAGTATCCGTATTTTCCGTAGAGCTTGCCGAGTTTTTCAAATTTTCGGGAAAAATACGCAAATTCCGTACAGGTAGGCATGCCTGTTATTGCGAAGGACTAGACTCCAGTCTGTGAATCTTAAAATACTGCCGAATGTCTTTGCCTTTATTGTGTTGTTTCTTTCCAGAAGTTGAAACTGATCGCCCAGACGAAGACTGCTTGTCCCTGCTTTTGCTTACTACATGTTTGCCTTGTGGCTTGGGAGGTTAGTATGGCCGCTCAGCTTTTTCTTACTGGTTGATCAATACTTGATAATTTGAGAACAATTTCCACAAAAAAATGACACAGAAGCATGTGCTTCCAAATCGAGTTTTCTGCCCAGACACCGAATTGCACGTCACAGCATGTTTCTGTCAACCAAGACCACCTCCATTTGTTTTTGACTCCTTGCTCGACAGCATTAACTTTAGCAGCATCGGTCACAGTAAAAACAGGCATAGTGGTGTTTAGTCACAAGTCTTGCACAGTTGATAAATGTGAGTAAACCCTCGTCTTTGTAAACTCATAGGTCTCAATTACATCATACTATATTATTATTATTATTATATAAAGATGAAAGAGAGACTTCAGAGCCTGTGAATAAATATGGCAAAGAACCGGAAGTAACACTTTCCGACATCAGTCAAAACTGGGATCGGAAAAGAAAAGACAGCATAAAAACTACAGCTTTAGCTATTTTGTTGCTTTTATTTTTGGTGTTGTTGATTTGATCGGATTTTATAATTTTTTGCATCTCAAATTCTTCAAAACCGGAACTTTCCGGCTGAGGATTTATGAAAAACAGGATTCCGGCCCCCAGCAGGAAAACTTTCATCCATTCCATGTGGGTCTTTTCTGGCAAAAAAAATGCCTTGCCTTGATATATTCACATTCAGGCTCTGACCTGCGTTTTACTGCCACCGAAAATGAAAGCAGGAATGGCTCACCTTCATTATTAAAGACCTATATATATAAATTCAGGAGCTGAATTTTGTAGCTAGTCCACATGGCTTTTTGTTTCACATTTTGAGGAGCAGGTTTGCTTTTTTCTAAATAGTTTAGAGTTTCGCGATCACAAAACAGTTTGAATTTTGAAAATCGGCCAGAAAATAAAAAAGTTACGGGCTTTTGAAGGTCGAAAAATAAGGCTTTTTTTGTAGAATTTTTGAGAACATCAGAATCATAGGAATTATGCTCCCAGCCAATGGCACCATTCAGTGAGAGAAAAAAAAACTACTTTTTAACATAAAATTGATACAAATCATCTTATAATAATAAATGTGATGCACTTTTATGTAAACAATCATGCCGATTACGATGGCGCATTTAAAAATTCGATCAGACGCACCAGACTGACCTAATTTGCATAAAATTTGCATATTTTTAACAAAATAATTTGTAAATTTTTTTTTTTTATGTAAAAGCTTTAAAATGCCAATGGAAAGAAAACAAATTACAAGACAGCATTATCACAAGTGTTTTATGTGATATAAATGTATTTTATGATGCATTAATTTGCATAACAATCGGGTCCTTTGTTCCGATTGGTCGAAACTTTAATTAAATATAGCTCTCATACTTTATGGAGGATTTTAAACATTTTTATATTAAATTGTTCAGAATTTAACACTCTTTGAAGGGAAATCTTTTATATTGTCATAATTTGCTTATATCTTTAGTATTTTGTTCAAATTATATGATAAAATAATTATAAAAAATCATAATTTAGATAACGAATAAATATCATTTAATGTTTTTAGTATAATTTTTTTTTAAATTAAACAAATAAAAATACAGCAGTGAGTAACATCACCATGATTGTTCTAACAATGTGTTCTTGCCACTGAGTTCAATTTATCCACTTTCTTTGTTGAGCAAATGATATATACTGGTTTTGCAGCTGCGAAAAACCATCCAGAGTGTAATAAATAAATAAATAAATATGAAATAAATAAGTAATTAAAATGAAATAAATCATTTCACTTTCAGCATCTCTGCATAAACTTTATTTAGAAATAGAATACAGTTGAAATTAAAACCCAAAATCACTAAGTACACACAATTGAAGCAGGTAGTCAAAAGCCATTTTTAAAAAATGATTTTCTCATCACAAAACTGACATAGATTTAAAGAGCTTTTCATTCTGAACACAGTGGTATGTTTTTTTTCCCCATAGGACAAATAGGTAAAAAGTTATTAATGTTTGAAAATGCCGAATGTTGGTGTTTTTTTGGCAACGTTTTGGAATTGAAGAAATTGACAACTTTGGAGTCTCAAAGTGAAGCCAATATTGATACCAGGAAGCTGATTTTTGACAGGTAACCCCTTCATATGTTATACTCCAAGCCCAATTTTCTTCAGGCCTATCCCATGTAATGTTCAGCCGTTTTGGTGCTTCAAAGTTGGGAAATCATCAAATTCGCAGTGCGCGCCGGCAAATTATAGGCCTACTGGTGTGCTACTACGCTCAGCACTCGTGTCGCTGAATAGGCCTACGAGTACGCCATGACCGCAAGAATTCCCAAACACCGTTTGGGTAGACTTTTCTACGGCAAAGCGCTCCGTGATACAGTAATGCACAAATTAATAAATACCCTAGTTTTATAAAGGAAAGTCTGCTCTTTATTTCTTGCTAAGTTTTAAACTTCTAGCTAAAATCAAACTTACATCAAAACCGCTTTATCCACTTTGTTCGGCTCGTAACAAAATGTTTACACACGAGAGCCTTCCATACTTATATGTAAATGAAGCTAAGTATCCGAACTTCTCATTGGTTCTTATTTTTAGGCCATCCAATGAAGTATCGCAAAGCGCTTAGACTTTGAAACGAGCCACCTCTCAGCAAACGACAGTGACAATTTTTTCGCAGCGGCATTCAGCGTTCGGATAGGGGCGTATTCAAAAGCTGTTTTCTCGGAATCTTTCGCATAAACATGCATTAAAAACAACACAGATGTAAAGATAAAGCTTTCAATTTTTATTTGAATACAGCCACTGTTCGTTTTGATGCAGTTTTACATTAATAATAAGTGTTGAAAGTGAAGTGAAAACTGAGTCAAAACTGCTGAGCGGACAAGAGCCAATGAAGGGCTTGGAGTACCTAATTGAAGATCATTATATTAATAAACAGACCAATTTAGAAAAGGCCGAAAAAAAAATAAACAACAAAAGACTAGTAGTAGTACACTCAGTATATTATAAAGTAGGCTAATTTACAAAAAAATAAATAAATTAATAAATAAATAAATCAAACTTAGAACCTGAACAAATAAATAAAATAAAAAAACTCAATGATCAAGAGGTAAAGATTTGTAAAAGAAACTAGAAAGCAGCCACAAAAATATTTAAAAAAAATAAAGTATACACTCAAAAGTTTATAATTTATTAGCTACAAGTAAAACATATTGAATTTAAGGAGATGTATTGAAGAAATTCTCATAAAAAATTAAAATGAATGCAAACTGCAAACAAAAATTGTACCGAGATTCCAGTAGGCCTATTCTAACCTAGATACTTTCAAGCCGATCTACCTCGCAGTAAGTTTTCCACAAGCCCAGCGCATAAGAAAAGATGAAGATACCGTCTATAAATAGCGCACTACAGGGGAGGCAGCTTACAATGGACTAGGCCAATTCGCATGATTGTTTAATGTTGATAGACCAAAACACAGCCATTATTAACTATTTAAGGTTTGCTAACTTAAAATTATTTAAAATTTTCTTCACAGTAAATTAAAACCATAAAAAAGACAGCAAAATTTACTTCTATAACGTTAAACTGACCCATTTAAAATTAAATAAGGCCTTTTATAAGTTCGTAGTGCACAATGGCAGCCTCCAGTACTGAGACTGGCTAAGCCTAGAGATCGTTGTGTGCGTGAAATGGTACCCTACTTCAAATTGTTATTCCAAAGTTGAATCGCAATATTTTATAAAAAGATTAACACCATTTAACAGAGAAAACATTACAGATTGTAGGGGTGTATGTTCCAATATGAAAATAATTAAAACAACAACCTAACTTGTAAAACAGAAAAAGGCAAATTTTCTGAACTCCATTTTTATCACTTCCAGCAATCGCATTCAAAAGAAACATATACCAAAGTGTTCAGCAAGATGTCCTCTGATTGGTCACCAAATATCAAGGCAATCCAATCAAAATTGAGCTTGGAATTCCAGTTTAAAAATAGGTACCCGCATCCGGGAAGCCAAACAAAATGGTGCCATGCCTAGCAACCTCAAGCGGAGAGCATTTTAGCCCAGTCTATCAGCATTTTCTCATCAATAAACTCGCATATATAATAACAAAAGTAACACTACTTATTTATTTTGCCATTTATATACAACTTTTCTTCATAAAGTAATATAAAATATTGTTTAAATAAAAAACGATAGCTTGTTAAAGTGTACAACTGCACTCTAAGTGTAATTTTCTACTCCTCAAGTGGCCTGCGTTGGACTAGCTAAATTTTGTAACATATTCCTTATCTCAAAACTTCTGACCCACTCCTCCAAATGGTCATGAGCACCAAACATAAGAGCACCCATTTACAACATTACTGCCATAAATTAATTTACGTCCTGAGAGTTCACCCCGAACCAACAAAACCAAATTTTGCATGACACGAAGAGGTATTTGAAGACAACACAATGTGTCTAGTTGCTTAGGGTGCCTATTTGAACACCACAAAACATGTTTCAGCTCACTGCAGAGTTAGATGGTTCACATCAAGCAAGTTAGCACCTTGAGCAAGTTAGACATAAGTCATTGTTCTTGGCCAGCATTTTGAGCAACTCTTTGGAGTTAAACAAGACTAATAAGAGTGGACATTTAAATGTAAAATAACAATGGACAATAAACTGAAACAATCCAACAGTCCTAGACTCACCCCCATGTTTCTCTACAAAGTAGTTTTTATCAAAGGTGCCAAAGCTGTTGCCCCATGTTGGCATCCTGGCACCTCCAGTATGACCTTGGCCATGACCTTCATTGCCACGTGACTGGCCTTGACCTTCAAAGCCACCCAGCGGCATGGGGGTTGGCTGCCAGGGTATAGTGGTATTGACAGCTGTAGCTGATGGGTTAGCGCATGCCGTGTTTCCATCCCGTCTTGACCTTCCGCCGCCACTCTGTCCATGCAAGCGATGCGCCGTCTGCACCGGGTTCTGTGTAAACAGTACACAGTGGAAATTAGTCTATAAACTGCTCTGAGCATGTAATACTAGTAGTATTTAGAATTGCAGCAGCAAAAAGCAGCATTCAATATCATCATTCTGATTGTCATAAAGTATGCCACAAAGTAACACATTTCTGTACTAAATCTTTTCTTATCCTGTTAGGTTTTCGATACATTTCTGCCTCAATCCTGTAAGGATTTCAAGTTTTGAGCAATAAATTGGGTTGTTAGTTTTAAAAAAATTAGTATAAATTTATTTCTTGTCACAATTACTTCATATTTTATGATTTGTTGACTGTGTGGACCTTATTCTGCATACCTAAGGTGTCATTTTGAGTTTAGCACTGTTTTTACCTGTATAAATCTTGTAATTAATTAATAATTGTTGGAACTATCACCTGCCATCATAACCAAAAGTTAGCAAAACCAAACCTCACCAAAATAAAATCCCCCCCAAAAAATCTCTAAAATCATCCACAAAGCCACTCAAAACTTGCAGAAAAGATCGCGAAATACAAACACAAGGCTTCCCAGAAGTGGACTAACGCTTCTCTCATGTACTAAAGAGTTCTTCTTCCTGTGATTCATTCCTAAAAATAGCACTATAGCGAGGTGCGCTTCACTGCGCTTCAGGAATAGAGGAAAGGTGAGCAGCGTTATAGGACGATAGAAGTTAAAGTATAGTGGTGCATGGGAGTGCTAAAGACAGAAATCTTCCTCGTCCACTGGATTATGGACCCCAGCAACTCTCTCCCAATATTTCTCACTAGTCCATAAACAACTTGCTGTCTTCTACGACAAATTTAGCAAACATTTAGGATTTGACAACACTTGACAGAATCAATTAAAATACAATGGGTGGGGAGATTGAAAGGCAGCAAAAGAGTTAACGTTCAAGCATTTGAGCTTCAAGGGTTGGGTCACCTGAGAGGATTTTTAATCTCATTTGGTGATGTGGGAAGTGCTTTCGGCGACGATTAATGAATAGACTAAAGAATTATATAGCAGTGGAGGGTGAGATGACAAAATTCAAAGAATTAATATATCTTTTTCATAATAAAAATATTGGTGTCAACAACAATGATGATTTCATCTGTTAACATCACGGTGTATACGTAATGAATAGTCAGTGCATACTAAGGAGCACTAACAGTAACAGCAGTGAAAACCACAAAATTCTGACTATTAAATGAAAATCTGTAATCCATCCCCTTACCCCCCCCCCCCCCCCCCCCACCCCTACTTTTGGCTAAAATGCCCCCTGGGCTATAAGCTTTATTTAATTTTTGAAACTGTGCGTGATTTTGTTAATAAAAGGACAAAGTTCCAAAGCAACACTTACCACAATTTGCTGTCTGGCATTTCCTTGTACAATCCCAGCACCATCCCCTTCAGGATCGACACCATCACCATCACTAGCAAGCCACGATGGCCTCAACACATCCTTGATGGAATCAGTAATGCGACGGAATAACGACTGTAGACAGATGAAAGAAAATGTCACTTTAAGTTAGCACACACTTAACAAAATGTTTGTAATTGTAAAGTATAGTAGTATTTACTAGTAATGACATCCCAGGCTATCACTATCAGCCTTTTGCGCTCTAGATAGGCTTGCATTTAAGAGGATGCGGATTACTTATCACACTTTCAGGCATCAGCTGTCTGATGAATTTTGCCTAGCTACCAGATGAGGTTGGGTAAAGGAATCTCCATGCAAGTCAGTGGAGTACATTATGTTAGACAAACATTTTCTACACAATTTTAAAATGCATTTCTGGTACCGACCATGACAAAATCCCTAGGCAGACTGTTCCACGTGTTTGTAATTCTGTTAATTGTATCTTAACCCGCTGCTAGTGCTAGTGCTAAATTAGTACTAAACGGAGGATCATTCAACATCAAGAAACCAATCTTCTCTTCTTCCGTATATGCCCACAATCAATCGTGTTGATTATTATGGCACTTTTTACTAAGGTGCATGCTGGGTGTGTTCTTGTTACCGGCACTCACCCATCTAGGACATGAGCGTCAGGATCTTTAAAGTCCGTTATGATGGAATGTATGCGACACTATCATACTGAATATGTATGCCGAGTTCAACAACAATTACCATGTGAATGATGCCACTGATGGTTAGACTGGCCACTTGTTGTCTCTAAACTATCAATTTTATCAATCTGAATACGAGACATTCAAATGATTACGATGTTCAAAAACAAGAAAAGGTGTTCTAAGTTTTATTTTTTTAAAACATGCTATTAGAGTTAAATATGAACATGTCATCCATAAATAACATATTTCAAGCTCATGGTTTTCATGATATGCCATACACCATCTTATTTAATATAAACCATCGCGATTGTACGTATCGTTCGTCTGTCCGTGTGACGCCGAATGACAAGTGAATTAGTACACAGTTACAGCACAAACATAACAGAAATGATGATCGTCATGGTAAACTAGGAAATGGTGAATGACGCCGGAACACATTTGTGTACAAATAATGTGACGTTAATTAAACGACGGGGTTGTATGATGTACGAAATATAGTGCAATGATGAGGAAATAAAGAAACAAGTGTTCATTTCTTAAAGACAATTTTTACGCGGTCATTTCATGTCGCACTCTCTCGCACTCACGTGTACAACACTTTCCCTCACCTTTCTACGTTCGTACGGCTTCGATGAAGACGGACCACGTTTATTTTTCATTTTACCTCCGCCTTCAGATGCCATGGTACAACCTTACTTGTACAACGAAGGTTGTTACTAAGAGGTTGCACCTATATTTCTAATCAAACACTCAATTTTCATTTCACTGTCTTCGATGATTTCTGCGATAAAGATGGCGGCAAGAGTACCTTCGTACGATTGGTTGACATATGGGTCACATGGTATGTTCCTTCAGTCAAGGGTCAAATCCGGTAAAGGGAGCTAAATAGTAAGTGTCTTAAATTGCTGTCTAACGAACACCCGAATTGCAACGCATATTTTTGTATAATTTCGTGTACATTATGATGTTTAATGAAAAAACAGACATTTACAGGAATTTTTGTAAACACATACAACTTATTTTTATATTATCCTCGGAGCATTGTAAAGCAAAAGTTTGGTAAATCTTGCTCGTGAAGTATTTGAAATAACATACTGTCCATTTAAACTACCTTTAATCCTTTTTCATGGTCGATGAATAGGCCTAGGAGAAAACTGGTCGTCGATGATTCTTAGTGTCATTTATGCTTCGCCAAAACCTGAATATATATCAGCAGATCCTGGCGTATTTTGCTTATATTTACAAGATGACAAGACATTCAATGTCTTTCACACACATAGCAACAACAACAAAAAACACAACAAAAAAAAAAACCGCATTTTCACAACTGTTAATTTTTTGGGCGGTATTGTGACTCGGCTTAATTCTAACGAAACAAGAAAAACATGGAATGATAGGCCACGATCTGATGTATCTGCAAATCCAAAAATTGCCGAAATTGCCTTGAGACATTGCAATTTTTAGATACAGCGCTCAAATCGTTTTTAGAAAATGGTAAAGCACAATGGCCTTGACCTTTTAGAAGGTACAAATACGAATTATGTAACATGTTTAACGTTAGTTCAAGTAATCCTATCTTATTCTATCCCGTAACTCGAAGGTCGTTGGGGCACCACAGATGATCGTTTAACCAGCGTACTCCATCTTGCATTGTCCTCAACAGCCCTCATGGCTTCACTCAGTGTCAAGCCAGTCCATTCTCGAATATGTTGTCCTCCCACTTCTTTTTTGTCTCACTCTTCTTCTGCCTTCTTGCACCGTGCCTTGTAGGATGTTCTTTTCTAGGCCTGATGCTCTGGTGACGTGGCCATACCATCGGAGTTTCCGTTTCTTTACCACTGTGGGCATATCATCATGTTGTCCAATGGCTTGTGTGATGGTCTGTCGGACTTTGTTGTTGATGATGTGCTGAGTATAGTAAATGCCAAGAAGTCTTCTATAGCATCTCATCTCCATGATTTGTATTCTTTGTTGTAGATCTGCTGTGAGGGTCCATGTTTCGCAAGCACATAGGAAGATGGAGATGACAAGGTAGCGCAGCAGCCTTACCTTGGAATGTAGACTGATGATCCTGTGTTTTCAAATGGGCTTCAACCTTGTCAGGGCAGCAGTTGTTTGTGCGATCCTGGCGAGGACTTCCTGTCAGGATCCATTTTCTGATACAAAAATGGCTCCTAAATATTTGAAACTATGCACTGTGTTGAGGGATTGGCCTTGGGATTTGATGTCCGTGTTGATGCCATTGGTATTGCTGGTCATCATTTTGGTTTTCTCTGCACTTCTTTTCATTCCATAATCTCTGGAGGTGGTGTGAAGCCTCTGAACCAGTTGTTCAAGTTCGTGTTCCTCTCCAGCCAATCCATCAATGTCATCCGCAAAACGGAGGTTGGAGATTGCTCTACCATCTATGCTGACCGTGTCTTCGTGATCTGCAAGGGCAACTGACATGATGCGCTCCAGGAAGATGTTGAAGAGTGTTGGAGAGAGTAGGCATCCTTGACGCACACCGATTGTTGTTCTGAACCAGTTTCCGATGGCGCTGTTGTGGAGGACTGCATTGGTAGCCTTGTCATACAGGCTTTTGATGACTTCAATGATTTTAGGGCTGAGATGTACGCTCTCATGGTTGCCCACATAGCTGCATGCCAGATTCGGTCAAACGCTTTCTTGAAGTCTACAAAGGCATGATATAGATGTCGGTGCTGTAGGTATTTCTCGCAGATTAGTCTGAGGTTGAAAATCTGTTCAGTGGTAAGCTTACTTCGTCCTGGCCGGAAAGTTAAAGTATACGCAAGGCAAAAACACACTTTTTTGCATTATCTCAAGAATAACTGAACAGAAATTCGTAAGTTTTACCTTGCGTATAGTTAAAGTATACGCAACGTAAAAATGATGAATTTTTGTTCAGTTATTCTTGAGATAATGCAAAAAGTGCGTTTTAATCAAAAACGTTACATTGGGAGCGACTGACAACCGACAACCGGACTGCTACTGAAGAATTGCCCATGATCTGATCGAGGACGTGTATATCAAAACTCAACAAAATTGGTTCAGCCGTTGTTGTTTTTTTAATATAGATATTGCGCAAAACGTGGTTAGCAACAAACTGACTCCAGTGATCGGGGTGGCCTCGTGGCGCAGTGGATAAGTCGCCGGTTTCCTATGCCGAAGGTCGCGGGTTCGATTCCCGCAAGGGGCGAACGTATGTGACTTAGGTACGAGACTATTGAGGTCACCGAGGGTTTTCTCCGGGCACTCCGGTTTCCTCCCTCCCTTCAAAAAGGTACAGGACGCAGTCAATATCAAAATTTCAAAAAAAATAAATTCGATTTTCTATCCGTCTTCTAATAGCGATCTCTCTGCCTTTACACCACCTGTTTGAGTGCTGGATGTGTATTTTGTGTGTGTGAGGGTGGATGAGACAGGTGAGCGTGTATGTTGGTATAGATCGCCGCGCTTTGAGCCTGATTGATTTGGGGAAAGGCGCGTATATAGCATCCTGTATTATTATTATTATTATTATTATTATTATTATTATTATTATTATTATTATTATCTTGACCTTTGCGACAGACCAAATATGATGGCCCGTGAGACAGGCCACGTAATGTTCCTATGAAGTTGGGTCAAAATCCGTTCTGTAGTTCTTGAGATACGGCTTTCAACGGACCGACGGACAGAACGATGGACAGATAGGCCGACACTTAATTAAACTGTTCTGATTTCGCCCTTATTTAAAGTATTTTTATATATGTCTGAAATAACAAAAATGCGTTCTAGGTATGACACAAAGCTTCTCTTCTCAAGACGTTAAAAAAATGTAGTCTACGTGAAAATGAGACAGCAGAAACTGAATAGATCCGTCCATCTAACCCAGTACTTATTATTCACTTATTCATTCACAGAGGTACTCACTCAAACACACATACACAAACACACACACACTCACACATTGACACAAGGGCATACACAAACATACTTATTTAAATATCATCCTATCATGTGGCGCGCCTCATCGCATCGGTAGGGAAAACCATTAAAAATAAACACACACGCACGTACATGCACTCACACACATGGGCAAATTAATGCGTTTCTGTCATTCTGAGTTAAACTTAACGTTTATATAAAGATGTACCGGATCCGGACTGAGAAACATGCCTAGGATATGTCATGGTTTTTAGGATGGGATACCTTAGGTGGCCTCGTGGCGCAGTGGATTAGCCACCGGTTTCCGAAAGTCGCGGGTTCGATTCTCGCAAGGGGCGAACGTATGTGACTTAGGTACGAACCTATTGAGGTCACCGAGGGTTTTCTCCAGACACTCCGGTTTCCTCCCTCCCATCAATACTGGACGCAGTCAATATAAAATGTCAAAAATTAAAAAATCGATTTTCTTTCCGTCTTCCAATAGCGATCTCCCTGCCTTTACACCACCTGTTTGAGTGATGGATGTGTATTTGTTGTGTATGTGTGAGGGTGGATGAGACAGGTGAGCGTGTATGTTTGTCGCGATAGGCAAGTTCAACCCAGCACTAAAGCTTCATGCCTAGGAATTATGTTGGAGATTCCAGTGGACCTCGGACTTACAAAAAATGTTCGTCTCTTAACTATATAAGTGGAGACGATCTCACTGAGGGCTATTTCTGCCAACAGTGAGACGCTCTGCACAACCTTTCTAAACAAGGCGTTGCAGAAAATCGTCTCATATTTTGCAGACGAGCAGGCATCTTGGTCCACGGCTGGGAACAAACTCCACAGAGAGGCAACCCTGACACGTGGCCTGCAACCTTGAGCAGCGACAGCAGTGTGCTCCACTGGCTCACTGGTCTACTACCCAGAAGACGAGACCACAACACCGCTCATCGACGAGACAGTTAAGTCACTAGAAACCGTGCACCAAAACTGCTCTAGAAGGACTGTGCGATAGTCCACTCTTCCAGAAAAACGAACTAGAGGACAGAAAGCATTATTAGCCCAATGATGAGACAGTAGCTGCATAGACCTATCAAGGAGCGAACTACTCGAAGTGAAATATGGACATTTAAGTTAGTGATTAGAAGATTTTGTATAGAGTAGAGGAAATAAATGTGTGATATTTACTGTTAACAAGTGGCTGGACTACCTATGTTTCATAGCCGTGTGAGAGCTAGTGTGTCAGTGAATCTTTACACTTTTCTCCCTATCTCTGTAACCCCATCCTTACACAGACCGGGCCAAACATATAAATGTATTAAGATTTATCATAGGGTGATTTACTAGCCGATCCCCGCCGACGAACGACGAGTGGGTAATAGCAATCCATTGTGCAGAGCCCAGCAACAATAGACCCACCGTCACAATGTTGGTACGGATCGCCGCGCTTTGAGCCTGATTGATTTGGGGAAAGGCGCTTACATAGCATCCAGCATTAGTATAAAAGCAGAGATGACCCGCCGCCGTAGAGCGTTGGCCTTTCAAACTGATGACCCAGGTACGAATTCCGCGATGGGCAAGATTAAAAGCTGGCCATGTTCACTGTCCATCTTACAGTACGATTGCTCTGGTGGTTTAATGTTGATGTAGGTCCCTATCCCCTCTTCCATGGGATGGTTATCTCCGTATGCCAGCTCGCCAAAGAGTGGGTATATTAAATGTTTATTCTGAAAGCAGCTAGAGACCCGAGTCTGAGTAGCTCTAGCAGACACAACGGAGATAACGGATGGATGGAGCTTCTGCGACGCAGTTCAAAGTTCACAGTGCGGATCAGGAGGTTGAAAACGTGGGGGCGCTATAGTTAGTTGTGGGTCAAGTTACATGCGCAATAAAACGAAACCAAGTAGTAATGGATCCGCTACAGAAAACAGAAAGTGGATTGTCGATAGCACAGCGGTAGCAGTAGTAGCCCATGCATCATAGACATAAGGGTGGGATCGGACTTTGTCTTCGGCGAAACGAATCGGCAGCACAAACGGTTCATTCCCAAACTGCGCACAAACAGTTCATTCCCAAACTGCGCACCAATGAACATATATCTTCATTTCCATCGAAAAATACAGTCCTGTAATTTGGAAGACAGTTAGCTATCGCGGATTCATTCTACTTGGTTAATGCTCCTGTGCTGAAGTATAACGCCCAAGTTATTTTGTTTCTATTTATTTATTTATTCATTTATTTATTCATTCATTCCTGAATTAACATATTCATTTATTATTTACTTATTTGCTTAGCCTATTTCAAGTATTTATTTCAGCGGCACGCGTACGTATGCTGACTAGGCGTGGAATGAAACGATAATGCGATTTCGCTATCAGCAGAATTCTAAACTAAAGATAAGCAACCGGCTGATGAAGTTCTTCAAACGCAGTCCCTGGCTACGTGCTTAGTATATATATATGTATAGTAAAGACGGTATAGTCTGTGATATGCCGACGACACTGAAAAGAGTATGTAGATCATCATGGCCTAGGACACAGGCGCCCGTATCGGGATATGAGTGGAGTGGAGTGCTGTCTGCATACTTAGGTTACTAGTTAGTATGGAACGCGGAAAGCGTCAAATGCACGTGCACATCTATGGTAGCTGATTGGTCGAAAACTTACACACGCCAAACTGCGCTATCGCAAATGCACGCGCAATTGCACACGCAGTTGCACGCGCGTTTACACTACGACTCACATTCAAACTAGGAATGGGAAATGTCCGGAAATACCTGTACCAAACTAATTTTATAGAAATTGACAAATAATTTACAATGAAATCCTCGCCACAAACACCCTTCTCTGCCCCCAACCATCCAAATTAAATGCTATAACAATTTATTTATATATTTTGGAACGGAAAAAGCATCATATGCGAATAAAAACTTTTCGTGACACTATCTGTACATTTGTTGTTGTCCTATTGGATACAAAGTAAAGACGGAATATTAAATATAAATTATTATAACATTTAATTTGGGGATTGGAGACAGAGTGGCGAGGGTAACATTGTAATTTATTAGTCAATTTATTATAAAATTAATTTGGTACATAGAACGTATTTCCGGACATTTCCCATTCCTAGTTTTGATGTGACTCGGAAGTAAATGCGCGTGCAATTGCGTGTGCAATTGCGCTTGCGCAGTTTGGCGTGTAAGTTTTCGGCCAATCAGCTACAAGATGTGCGTGCAATTGCGTGTGCATTTCCGCGTGCAATTGCACGTGCATTTGACGCCTTTCGAGTTCCATAGGACTCGCCTATAATATAGCGTTTTCCACACTGCGTATCTGAGACTAACAAAGGCTTACGTTCGCCTCTCCGCTACTTGTGAGAGGTTCTCAGGGAGTCTCAGGTGCGCTGTGTGGTTGTCAAAACAGAGGGGACTTGTTCTAAACCCCAGACTTTAAAATGAGAGATAGGAAGATTTGCTTAATTATATCTTTTTAATTGAATAGGTCTATCACAGCGCGTCTGTGTGTTCACGAACTTTGAAGTCACAGGCGCGAACTATAACGCATCTCTCTTCTTCTATGTATACATTGTATTATAGATTAACTCATACATAGAAGGGAGACGCGTTATAGACCATAGCGTGTCCAGATACGAGCGCCTGTGCTTGAAATATACGCAAATATTGCGCATAGGTAGCGTCCACAGCATAAAACGCCATGTATGTATTCGCGGGAGACAGACAGACATACAGATCGACCGACAGACAGACAGAGAAAGAATGAATTGAATTGATTTTTGTTTAAAATTTGTAATTTATTCATTAAGACATCCCCTTTTTATGAAGGGTGTATACAATATCTTCGTGAATTCACAAAGTAAGGACATAATTACATATCCATAATTTATCATTGCAGATATCAGTCTGTTATTAAATGCATATAAGCAATATCATGATAGTACAATTTTTCTTAATCTAAATGCTGAGAGAGAGAGAGAGAGAGAGAGAGAGAGAGAGAGAGAGAGAGAGAGAGAGAGAGAGAGAGAGAGAGAGAGAGAGAGAGAGAGAGGGAGATTTTATTTAACAAGGGTAAACGAGTAAGCACCGGGAATGCTTTTTTACATCTTGCCCTTGTGACTTGTAACAATAACCATTAGTAATACAAAATAACTTTATAACAATAACATCGTAATGTAACAAAATCATCAAAATCTGCGCGCGCGCACTCACACACACACACACACACACACACATACAGCACACACATATTCGCACTCACGCACACACACAACTTATGTAAAACAATCTATAAATGTTATGTCTGTAAAACTCCTACTAAGTAGCTAAAAGGTAAAGGTAAAGGTAGTCCCATAGCCTTGTGGCCGTAGGGGAGCGTGATGTTGGAGATCACACCTATCTTGGGTCAGCGTAATGAGGGTGATGCCCAACTCTCGCCCTCGCTGCTTTACCTTCCCCACCCTTAAGAGAGTAGGTACTCAGTCACAGTTGAGTCAACTGGGGGCGTTGTTATTTGTCGCTTCACGTTTTGCGGTCACCCATCCAAGTGCTAACCGTACTGGACGGTGCTTAACTTGCGACACAGTAGCGAGTGCTCCAACCACTGCGCTATCCGACACCCCATACTAAGTAGCTAATGAACTAATTTTAGTGTGCTGCAAAAGATGTTTTATAAAGGATGTGTATTTAGTGACTACACTGCGGAGAACTTTGGATAATTTACTCCATAAAATGGAACCTGAATATGACCTATTAGTTTTACTCAAATCAATTCTTGGAAATGGGATATTTAGTTTGGTAGAACATCTGACAGTTTTCATAGAAAAAGAGAACAAAGATTGGAGAGTGCATTACCAGAAGGATCTTATACATGAAAATTCCTTTATTACATTTTAATCTGTTGGCAAGAGGTAATATGATGATCTGTTCCTAATCATTCAGAGATATTTTGTTGTTTAGAATAACCATTTTAATTCCACGTTTATAAAGGCTTCATGGCGTTGCTACAAGCAGAATACCAAATAGTTGAATAATCAATAAATGGTTGAATATGTCCCAAATAAAATACTTTGCGAGAATGCAGATTAAAAAAAAAGTGTAATCCTTGAAAATTTATAAGTCCTTCTGGTGATATTTTTTTAAAATTAATATTTAAAATATGTTTCAACCAAGACAAATTATTGTCGCGTCAATAAGTTTATGACATTGTACTTCTTCAACAGTTTTACTGCAAAGCTTTAGGGGAGGGAGTTTCATAGAAGAACTTTGCCTTTTTTGTCTAGTTTTAAATAGCATGGATTTAGTTTTGTCTGGATTAAGTGTCATGTAATTCCTTTAGTTCATTTGCCCCTTTTTGCAAAGAGTTACGCATTTCTGTATTCTTGGAGTGTAGTGTGGTGTCATCAGCAAAGAGTTCACAAGAAGTAGAAGTATGAAGGGAAATATCATTTATAAAGACAGAAAAAGGCCCTAAAATCGATCCTTGAGATACTCCAGAAATAATCTTAACAGCCTCAAACTGTGATTTTTGGTTATTATCGAAAACGCACTGCTCTCTGTTAGAAATGAAAGATTTAGAAGATCAAGAGATTTAAGGATAATACCATATAATTGTAATTTACGTAATAGGAGGTCATGGTCAATTAAATCAAAAGCTTTTGCGAAATCAATTAACAATGCTCCGGAAAACGTGTACTCATTATTAAGCCAATGTTCTATCACAGACGTAAGAGCTATATGACAAGAATGGTTAGCTCTGAAGTCAGATTGATTTTCATGTAACACATTGTTTATTGTGAAATGATCAAGAATATGGTTATTGATGTGCTTTTCAAGCGGCTTAGATATGATAGAAAGAATCGAAACGGGTCTATAATGTGGTGGGTCAGAACTATCACCAGACTTCAAAAGTGGAATATATTTGGCTTTTTTAAACATGACAGGAAAACATAATTTGACAATGAATACATTTATACAGCAGACCTACAACGAAGAATTCAAAGCAGCGCACGGAGATGAGGTGCTACAAAAGACTTCTGGGCATTTCCTATACCCAGCACATCACCAGTGACGAATCCGACAGACCATCACACAAGCCCTTGGACAACACGATGACATGCTCACAGTGGTCAAGAAACGAAACTCCGATGATATGGTCCCGTCACCAGAGCATCAGGCTTTTGCAAAGATCATCCTACAAGGCACGATGCAAGGAGGCAGAAAAAGAGAGAAACACACATAAAAATACTAATAAATACTTTTCCCTACATTTCTAATATGTGACGCTGTCTAATTATTAAGACTTCTGCCGCAAATTTAGCTAAATTCTTTATTTTATTTTCATCTTTACATGAATGCAGTTGCTGTGAAGTATCGCACTGTAATATATTTATTATCGGTATGCAATTTCTGCGTGTAGATTCATACGCAGGGCAAACAAGCAAAAAGTGATTTTCATCTTCTAATTCGTGACCATAAAGATGGCAACCAATATCGACAGACTGATTTCAAGTTATGAACCACAACTTGCAGCATCTGAGGCCAGTTGCTTTGATTCTGAATCTCACTAAAGAATTTCGGTGCCATTTGTTTATAATAAAATGTATGTACTTTTCAGTTTCACAAAAGCTATTAAAAGAGTAAATCCAACTGTATTTGTCTGAACTTGAAATTTGGGCGTGCCAGTTTTGTCTGAAACATGCAGTTAATCTGTCAGATAATTCTAAAATGAAACATACTCCATGGCCAACATTTTGAGAAATCCAGACAATTCCAAACCATTTTCACATAAAGTTTGTTTGATTTTAAAAACCCAGTTCAAATGACCAGTTCAAATCAGAGATAGAGAGAGAGAGAGAGAGAGAGAGAGAGAGAGAGAGAGAGAGAGAGAGAGAGAGAGAGAGAGAGAGAGAGAGAAAGAGGGAGAGGGAGAGGGAGAGGGAGAGAGAGAGAGATGAACAAATAATGAGGCAGACAGACCACGAGACACAGAAAGACTGAGAAAGAGGAAGAGAGACAGGCAGGCAGGCAGGCACACGGAGGCAGAGACCAAGACAGAGCGAAGAGACTTGCATTGCTATTCATATAGATTCGTTTTGGCCAGTTATAATCCTACTGTTACAATGTTTGTTGTTTTTATCAATGGTTGGTTCAGCCCCGATGCTTGAATCTTGATAAGTGTAAGTCAAATTCTTTAATCCTGCAACCTGTTCACTCAGCAACAAAGCAGTAGTCGTCGTATGAAGTTTTCCAACTTTATTCAGCATACATCAACAACTGCATACCCAATCGCTCAACCGCTTTTTCACTTCTCTCTTATTTACTTTTCACTTTTTTCACTCTCTTTGAAACAGTGCGGTACATATATTGTCTCTCTATACTCCAGAGAAAATTCGAACATTCCAGCGTGACGCAATTACAGCCAATCAGAATAAAACTCGTCACCGAAACTATGCACTGTCTTACGTAATATAACTTTATTTAGGTTAGAAGAATCTCTTAGCTACCACTAGATTTATCTACATGCTTCGATCGATAGTAAACAAGTAATTCTAGAAAACTCTCCAATAATATTGACCAACGAAAATTATCAACATTATACAAAGCTTCTTCTAACAACAACGCAAAATCAAATCAAAGGTAAATACACTCTGTTACTGCATGCTTTGCAAAACAAAACGATCGGATCTATCGTACGCGTCTCAAGTTCCTTCAACATATTGAAGTTGGCTGCCTACAACAAAGAAGAAGAAAAACGTAACACCTACTAGAGTTTCCTATCTCTGTTATTTACGCCCGTGTTCTTCTTTCAAGGAGTTTGAGATTAATATGAAGTGACCGTGTTGCACCAAGCTTTGCCGAGTGTGGAGTAGAAAAACCAAACTTCTGAAAAAAGATAAGACTTCAAGTTTCATGCTATTATTGTAAGGGTTGAATGGTTGAAATATGTTCATATCATAAGGTAAGACCATGCCTATTTTTCTTTTATACACGTGTCGATACAAGATGGTCGAAAAGTACATTCCTATTTACAATTACATATAACTGTTGTAAATAGTATTGCATTAGCGTCTAAACAAAAAATGTGTTGTGATCCTTACAGTGATAAGATGTAATTGCTGATCTCGTATTTCCTATCATATCCTATCCCGTAACTCGAAGGTCGTTGGTGCACCACAGATGATCGTCTAACCAGCGTATTCCATTTTTTCTCTGTCCTCAGCAACCCCCATGGCTTCGCTTAGTGTCAAGCCAGTCCATTCTCGAATGTTTTCCTCCCATTTCTTTTTCTGTCTCCCTCTTCTTCTGCTTCCTTGCATCGTGCCTTGCAGGAGGGTCTTTGCAAAGCCTGATTCTCTGCTGATGTGGCCATCCCATCGAAGTTTATGTTTCTTCACCACTGTGAGCATAATCATCATGTTGTCCAATGGCTTGTGTGATGGATGTTCTGTCGGACTTCGTCACTGGTGATGTGCTGAGCATAGGAAATGTCCAAAAGTCTTCTGCAGCACCTCACCTCCATGCTTCGTATATTTCTTCGTTGGAGATCTGCTGTGAGGGTCCATGTTTCGCAAGCGTATAGGAAGATGGAGTTGACAAGGGAGCGCAGCAGATTTACCTGTAGACTGATGGTCCTGTTTCATTCACTCATTCATACACATCATTTCATCTTTTTGTGGCAAGAATAGCCTCTACTAAGGACCTGTCGCCTCACGGTGCGTGAGCGACTAGCTGCCATAAGACACGAAGACATTAAGTGCAAGGATAGGATAGGATAGGATAGGTCGATGTTTAAGCGACGGCCCATTATATGGGCTGCCCTTGTCACTCTAAGTTAATATCAAATTAAAATACCTTCTACTACTGTAGAGATCACACTATGTTTTGTTTCATGCAAATGCAATTCTATCTGCAAAAGCTACTGGCAGTTGTAATAGGGAGCTACTTTTCAACCACCCTGTAGTTTGAAAGTGAGATATAAGTGCAAGCATATTTGTAAGTCAATAAAATAATATAAGTCTTAGTTCTTATTTTATTTTATTTTATTTATTAGTTTAGTTAAGTTGTTATTTTATTCTATTTGGTTTTTTCTATTAATTTTTAAAAAGGTATTTATAGTTAGTTAATTTTGTAGTCATGTATGTTCGTTTGTTTGTTTGTATGTTTCGCTTCGCTGGTTTATGTATGTATTTATTTTTTTAAAATGTAAACATTATACACTTTGTTGGTGTAATTCCTTATTGTTGCAAGTGTGGAAGTTTTATAGTTGCTTTATAAAAAAAAAAAAACCAGTTTATTTCGTTTGATTGTTGGTATAAGAGTATCAGTTTGAGCCCTTCGTGTTATTTTGTTGTTGTTGTTGTTGTTGTTGTGTGTGTGTGTTTTTCTCGCTCATTTTGTTTACCGGTATTTTAATTTGACACTGACGCAGCGCTAATTAAATTTCCTTGCCATTTCTTTCTTTCTCAAAGTTAATTCCCTTTATTTCGTACTTCATTCATTACGTAGGCTTTTCTTTGAATCTCATTATGAGAATCTTGTGTAGTAGGATCGTTTCCTAAAACTAGATATATGGAATTCCCTTTGTAAAATATTTTTTTGTGATTTTTTTAAACCACTTTTAGCTAAATAATCATTTGTTTACAAATAATGTAAGTTGTCTCTAAATAATATATTTTCTCCGTCAATAATTTTTTTATTTACCTAAACAATACATTGTTTACGGAAATAAATCAAGATATAGGTAACTAAGGCATTGTTGGTAAATAAGGAATTATTAATACATTAAAAAAAAACCACACCTAAATAGTACATTATTTAGCAGATTGTATGAAATAATGTATTATTTATAATAATGATTTGTTTATCGATATAATTCATTATTTAGCAGAATTTGCTAAATAATGTATTACTTAGAAGATGTTGCTAAGCAATGCATTTAATTTACGTAAACAATTATTGTTTAGGGACTGCAATTTTCATTATTTAGGGGATTCCAGAATTCGCTTGAAGCTTGGTATTTAGAATTTGACTGCTTTCTATAATTAAACGCAAGGTCTGTCCAAAGACTGTATATCCAAAATGTGTAGTAATTAATTATTTTTCAACATAAATCACTCCACAAATTCGAAGATAAAACGTCTGTAACGTCCCGAACACAAACGAAAGGTCAAGGTCAGTTTTGTGCCTGAGTGTTCAGTGTTTTTCGTCCCTCACGGTGGCAGAAACGTTGACAGGATTATCTCCCGTCCAAATATACCTCTTCTGAGGCTCTTGTCTGCAGTTATGTCCATTGGTTCTTGTTTTTACATTCGGTGAGCGATCGCCGAGCAGTCAGCATCGCTTTCTTGTGCTCTTCTTCTTCTTGATGTTGAGGGCCCACGATCATGGCGTCGATCATTCTGGCTCCTACGGGTTGATGAGGGGGTTTGCGGTTTCACTATATTTTGTGTACTGTTGCAGACTGGTGCAGGTCTACCACAGCCTATAACAATCTTTATCAACTGTACAACTATTTTCAAAAAGTATTTACATAGTTCAATGCCATAGTTTGTAGCCACGTTGGTGTTTTCTGGCTGGTTGTGTGGGGAGTGGTGGGGATGAGGGAAGGTGTTAGTGTCTTGGAGAGTATCAGGAGCTGGAAGTTGGATGGGAGCAGGCTCTTGGCACAAACGTGCCAAGTGTATTAGCCTCTGCTACATCTTTTGGCAGATTGTTCCAGTCTCTGATGGTCCTTGGCAGGAAAGAACAGCCTCTATATTGTGTTCTTGTTGTGATGAGCCTAAACTGCTTGTCGTGACCTCGTCGCTGTCGAGAGGGGAGAGGGATGAGTTTTTGTTGAAGGCTGAGGCAGTGGGCTAGCCCATTGTTTATCTTAAACAATATGGAGAGTCTGGCTAGTCGTCGTCTCTCTTCCAGTGTTGACCAACCCAGCGTCTCCAGCATGTTGCTAACACTTGACGTGTTTCTGTAGCGGTTGAGAACAAAACGTGCTGCACGCCGCTGGACTGCCTCCAATCTGTTGATGCTCTTCTGGGTGTATGGGTCCCAGACGTTAGATGCGTATTCCAGGATTGGTTGTACAAAGGCTTTATAAGCCCTTTCCTTTACACTGGCATTACTAATCTTCAGGTTTCGTCTGAGGAACCCAAGGGTCTTATTTGCTTTGTTGCATACATTGTCAATATGATCGTCACATTTGATTTCTCTGTGGGTTTTCTCTCTGACTATTATGATTTGTATTCAATGTTCACGACTAAACAACGTGTTACCTATTGCGCTCCCCAGCTACAGTTTTTGGGCTACATAGTTGTTTTATAAAGTTTTTATTTTTATTTATTTATTTTTTAAATCATAGGTTATCATAGTTGTGGGAAAAAGAGGATTTACTTTGCTGTCTCTCGGCCGTAATGGCTGACTCCCGCATTACCGATTTTCAACCTATGAACATAAGCGTCGTCATCGACCCATTTCGATGGTTCGGTGGTGGTTGAGGCAGATGAAAGGCATAAATTGAAAAGAAAACTGCCCGATGGTGAGCAGGACGAGGAGATTGTCGACAAAGGCAAATGCAAACATCAGAGGGTGGAGTCGGACAGTCCATTCTCTCAGTCAGTCAGTCAATCAGTGACGAACACTGTATGCCTACATATCGAGCCTCACTGTTTATCTGTGCGAGACACGTTGGATGAGAGAGATACAGACGACAATGGTGAAGTGAATGACTTCCAGACGTTTTGTTACAGATAGGTTCCACAGGTTGTCCCTGCGAGATGGACGGAACTATCACGCGTGTGTCTAGAGAAAGGAGTAATTTGATATAACAGTTTTACCACTATATTGGTGTCGTAAAGTTCACCTTTAGGGGAGTGAGGGGGGGAAGGGGGGGTAACCAGTACATTTATTTTTCTTCTGACATGACTAAGATGAATAAAGATTATCTATTAGTACTGTACTATGAGCATTATGTTCGTTGGCGACGTTGTCCTGTCTTTTCCGCACTGTCCGTGCTGTGGGAATGATCAATGTCATCCGCAAAACGAAGGTTGGAGATTGCTCTATCCCCTATGCTGACTGTGCCTTCGTGATCTGCAAGGGCATCTGACATGATGTGCTCTAGGGAGATGTTGAAGAGTGTTGGAGAGAGTAGGCATTCTTGACGCACACCCATTGATGTTCTGAACCAGTTTCAGACGGCGCTGTTATGGAGGATTGCATTGGTAGCCTTGTCATACAGTTTTGATGACTTCAATAATTTTAGGGCTGATGTTGTACACTCTCATGGTTGCCCACAGAGCTGCATGCCAGGCTCGGTCTAACGCCGTCTTGAAATCTACGAATACATGATATAGATGTTGTTGGTGCTGTAGGTATTTCTCGCAGATTATTCTAAGGTTGAAAATCTGTTCAGTGGTACTTCGCCCTGCCCTGAATCCTGCTTGTTCTTCAGCTATGATTTGTTCAGCTTGGGATTTCAACCTGCTGAGTATTATTTTCAGGAGGACCTTGCTGGGATGGCTGATGAGGCTGATGGTGCGGTAATTGTCACACTCCTGACTGTTACCTTTTTTTGGAAGAGTGATTACAAGCGACTGGGTCCATGGTGTAGGCCACTCCCCACTTTGCCAGATCTTGTAACATATAATGGTGAGGGCGTCAATCATCGCTTCGCCTCCTGCATGAAGCAGTTCCGCGGGTATTTTGTCCTCTACCGCTGACTTCCATTTCTTCAGCGGGCAAAGGATAAATGTGACCAATTCTTCACTGTCTACCTTAGCGGTATGACTGCTCTGTGGTTCAGTGTCCTCCCACCTCTTTTTTGTGTCTCCCTCTTCTTCTGCCTCCTTGCACCATGCCTTGCAAAAAAAACATCCTGCAAGGCAAGTTGCAAGGAGGCAGAAGAAGAGGTAGACAGAAAAAGAGGTGGGAGGACAACATTCGAGAATGGACTGGTTTGACACTGAACGAAGGAAGCCATGAGGGTTGCTGAGAACAGAGAAAGATGGGGTACGCTGGTTAAACGATCAACTGTAATGCCCCCAGCGACCTTTGAGTTACGGTACAGGATAGGATAGGATAGGATAGGATAGGATAGGATAGGATAGGATAGGATAGGATAGGATAGGGTGGTTCAGGGTTGATTTAAGTCCTTACCCTTTCCCGCAACTTTTGTTTTCCCTGGGATGTTTATCCCCGTCTGCCGTATTGCCAGTGCTGGGTGTGGGCATACGACTTCAAGGCTCATTATTTCACAGACCGCTAGACATGGTGCAAACCGAGAGTTGAAGAAAATAACAATAAAAGTGTGCCTATCTATTGTTCCTATTGTAATGTCATCCCCAAAATAACGCGGCGTAAGGTCATCTCAGAATTCCCATTTTCTTAATCAGCAACTTACTTTTACCTTGGTCTTGTATAATCATCATCATCCAGGGAACTTGAATTCACACACGCACGCACGCACACACACACCTACGATCACACACATGCACACACACACACACACACCCACCCCCCCCCACACACACACACTCGGGGTACGCGCATGCGCAGAGAAGTGAATTTCACATGAAACAGCAAGACGGAGTGTCCATCGAAACGATATGCAAATATCTATATTAATGACAAGAAAGATAAAGGAGAGATTAAGGGACATGGGATTGAGAGAGAGAGAGACAGACAGACAGACAGACAGACAGACAGACAGACAGAGACAGAGAGAGACAGAGAGAGAGAAAGAAAGAGAGAGAGAGAGAGAGAGAGAGAGAGAGAGAGAGAGAGAGAGAGAGAGAGAGAGAGAGAGAAATGGCTTGATGGAAATAATTTACCAACGACTATAAATACCTGGTATATTATTGTCTTTGGAATTATTTAATCTGCTATGTCAGATAAAAAGTATGTAGGTCTTTGTGTGCCTTTCCAGGCTTACCGGCTTTGAGGCCTTGTAATTCTTGCTTATAAGGATTTCGCAATGATTGTATCAATGATTTCAAAGGATTCTAACACAAAGGAGGTGATCGAGTTGGCCAAAAACAATTTCAGTACTGCGAAAAGAAATGTGGGGCGAAAATTATCGGCCACATTTTTCTGGTACCCAAGGACACTCAGCCCTTATGCAACCGTCCTTTAATACACCTTACAGCACTCTTAAACGCTTCAAATTATTTGGAAATACATGTTTGCAATTATGATAAAGAGGGAGACAGAAAAAGAGGTGGAAGAACAACATTCGAGAATGGACTGGTTTGACACGGAGCGAAGCCATGCGGGTTGCTGAGGACAGAGAAAGACGGAGTATGCTGGTTAAACGATCATTTGTGGTGCCCCAACGACTTTTGAGTTACGGGATAGAATAGGATAGGATAGGATAGGATAGGATAGGATAGGATAGTTCTGATTCACTAGCTAGAATGATTCCTTGAACATATTGCAAGCAAGGCTGAAATTTAAATAAAGAAGGAGTCTTGTCAATACAGGCAAGCCAGGGTACACAGGTTGCTGTTTAAAATGTAGACAGAGAGACAACTGTTGTCTGCGAGTTTCATTGGACGATGATACCTCCCCATATCTCCCTTGATACCTCACCATACCCACCCAAACCCTGAGATCTCCCCGTCCCCCCCCCCATGATGCCTCACCAAACCCCCTTGATACCTCACCGAACCCACTTAATACCTCCCCATACCCCCTTGATACCTTCCGTACCCCCCTTGTAACCTACCTGTACCCTCCTTGATACTTCCCCGTTGATCGTTTCGCAGGTATGGATGAAAGGAATCGATTGTTGGTTGGTTGAGTAGATTACCGTCCCCGGACACAGATGCGTATAGGGGACTTTGAGGAATCGACCATCACCATACCCCCTTATATATCCCCGTATCCCCGTTATGCCTACCCATGCCCCTTTAAACCTACCCGTAGCCCCCTTTTACCTACACGTACCACCCCATCCCGATCCTTGGTAATAATAATAATACTATTAATTATAATAATAATAATAATAATAATAATAATAATAATAATAATAATAATAATAATAATAATAATAATAATAATAATAATAAATATAGAATAATACAAATGGAAATCATAAAAAACACCAAGGTTTTAAAATAAAATTTGATATAAGATATAATAATAATAATAATAATAATAATAATAATAATAATAATAATAATAATAATAATAATAATAATAATTATTATTATTATTATTATTATTATTAGTTTATAAATAATAATAATAATAATAATAATAATAATAATAATAATAATAATAATAATAATAATAACAATAATAATAATAATAATAATAATAATAATAATAATAATAATAATAATAATAATAATAATAATAATAATAATAATAATAATAAAAAAATAAGTAAAAAGTAGAAAGCCTAAATTAAAAAGAAAAATATCCATATTGTAGTGTAAAAAAAAAAACATAAAAAAAATATCGCCCGCGGGAGATTTGAACTTGGGTTGCCTGCACGGTAGGCGATTGTCTTACTAAGTGAGCTACTAAGGCTTCGTATAAACACCATCAATTTTTTGGTTTATATGGGAAAACATGCTGAAACCTCGATTCGATTTTTTATTAATCAAATTTAATTAGTTAAACACAAAATTTTGTAAGATTGGTGACATGAGTGCAAAATTGTTTTGAATGGAAATAAAACAAAATTTGCGGTATTACGGAACGGCACGTTCTTGACACGGGTTGAATCGGAAGCGCCGCGTGGAATGAGGCTATTGCAGTTTGTGGACATTTTGTTTATTTATTTATCTCAGAAACGGTTAAACGTTCGGTAAGGAAATGTCGGCTATAACGATTTGGCGGGTTTTGAGCGCACAGCAGGGCGATCCGCAGCGCCCAGCACCTGCCCAGATCAGCGTCCATACCGGACAAACTTCACAGTAGAGGCGAAGGACTTCCGGCTAAGCAATTTAAATATATAGATTTGGTCATTGACTGTTCCGCTGTTTGTTTATAATTTGTTATTGTCTAATTCTGCGTATTTTGCTTTTTTTTTTTGTTGTCTTCTATGTTATGTCCGTGTCTATCTTGTTTGTTTGTTTGAATGTTTGTCTGTTTTCTGTTTGTTTGCCATTCTCGGGATAACATCTTTTTTTTACTTAATTATTCTGCAATATGTTTATGATGATGATGATGATGATGATGATGATGAAGATGAGAGTAATAATAATAATAATAATAATAATAATAATAATAATAATAATAATAATAATAATAATAATAATAATAATAATAATAATAATAATAATAATAATAATAATAACATTCAGTTCAAAGCGCATTCTATTTTTATTTATTTAAGTTGATATATCCTATTTAAAAAAAATCATGTTGTTCTTTTTCCACCCAGGTGTTGCTTTGCTCCATCCAGCATCAGAAACCATCAAAATGAGATGAGTTATATTATTATCCGACACACTTCTTCTGCACAAGAGTAGCACCATTTTTGCTTTTATTTTATACGTTTATAGGACTGTTACTACAGACTATTGTACTTAACAATTTGGTGCTAAATATCTTCCAGTGGAACAATCCCCAATAATTCAAGTCCGATAACCGAGTGACAATGGAAGGAATAAAAGCAGCTTTGGTTTTGTTTGCCTCCCTTGGTGCCTTTCTGGTCGCAACCTCTCTCATCATCAACCTGGCATTGCAGTCCACGGACACCTTGACAACCAGCCAGAAACTGGATATCATCAAGAAAACCTCTGTCCACGTGTCTTCTTTAATCCAAAACGCCAGCCTCCTCGTTCTTTCAGCTGGTCGTCTGCACCACGTTGACCGACCCGCGAGTGGAGACGGAACTATGAAAAGTGGAGATCCTTCCCTAAAGATTGGAGATAGATCCCTCGGTGGTGGAGATATGCATGCTGTGAATGCTGCTCCTTCTCCATTTATATACCACGACTGTTTTCCCGGTGAGTTGTCATTGTGATGAATTGTTTGTTTTGCAGGCCTAGACTTGGATAATTCCATATAAAAACTGTGTCAGTGCCAGATTATTTTCGTGTTTTTGTGAATATAAGTGTACGTTCATTTGTACATCATTGAGGTAATCGGGTACGTTAAAATCAAAGTGGATAGAATTTCCTAAAATGAGGTTTATTTTAAAGCAAACATTCTGAGAATACATAAATTGCAAAAAAAAAATAAATAAATAAAAAATGTGTGATTGAAAGTTATATTTAAGTGAGACATCAACAATTTTTAAGAAAAATAAAATTGCCAATTTGACTCCCATCTGAGACTAAAGTTATAATAAATCATCATGTAGTAGATATAATTGCCTGAAACTTCACAGTCACAATCATTAATATCATATTGTTATTCACACAACAAATGAACATAGGTCGCCGAGCTAAATTTTGATCTATCGAGGTTATGGTTGGTATACCCCTTAGTCAAAACTAGCAGATTTTGGCCAACACCACAGTTTATCCATCAGTTCTAGCATGTCCCCAGAACAGAGAAGAGGAAGAACACCTCCCAATTCTCCGAGCCGCAGTGCAATCACTAAAGAAGGGGAAGTCAGCGGGAGTGGATAACATACCCGCGGAATTACTGCAAGCCGGAGGGGAAGCGATGATTGACGCGCTCACTATTATCTGTAACAAGATCTGGCAGAGTGGGGAGTGACCTAAACCATGGACCAAATCGCTTGTCATCACTTTTCCCAAAAAGGGTAACCTTCAGGAGTGTGAAAATTACCGCACCATCAGCCTAATCAACCATCCCAGCAAGATCCTCCTGAAAATAATACTCAACAGGTACTAGGTAGAAACCCCAAACGGAACAAATCATAGCTGAAGAACAAGCAGGATTCAGGGCACTGGTAACACCGAACAGATTTTCAACCTCAGAATTATCTGCGAGAAATACCTACAGCACCAACATCTATATCATGTGTTTGTTGATTTCAAGAAGGCGTTTGACCGAGTCTGGATGCAGCTATGTGTGCAACCAGAAGAGTGTATAACGTCAGCCCTAAAATTATTGAATTCATCAAAAGCCTGTATGACAAGGCTACCAGTGCAGTCCTCCACAACAGCGCCATCGGGAACTGGTTTAGAATAACAATCGGTGTGCGTCCAGGATGCCTACTCTCTCCAACACTCTTTAACATCTTCCTAGAGCGCATCATGTCAGATGCCCTTGCAGATCACGAAGGCACAGTCAGCATAGTGGGTAGAGCAATCTCCAACCTCCGTTTTGCGGATGACATTGATGGATTGGCTGGAGAGGAATAAGAACTTGAACGATTGTACAGAGGCTTGACTTCACCTCCAGAACCTATGGAATGGAAATAAGTGCAGAGAAGACCAAAATGATGACCAAAAGCACCATAGGCATCAACATGGAAATCAAATTCCAAAGCCAATCCCTCAGCACAGTGCATAGCTTCAAATATGTAGGACCCATTGTATCAGACAATGGGTCCCGACAGGAAGTCCTTTCCAAGATCGCACAAACAACTGCTGCCCTGGTAAGGTTGAAGCCCATTTTGAAAGACAGGACCATCAGTCTACATTCCAATTGCTGCGCTCCCTTGTCATCTCCATCTTCCTATACGCTTGCGAAACATGGACCCTCACAGGAGATCTACGACGAAGAATACAAAGCATGGAGATGAGGTGCTACAGAAGACCTCTGGGCATATCCTATACCGAGCACATCACCAACAACGAAATCCGACAGACCATCACACAAGCCATTTAACAACACGGTGACATGCTCGCAGTGGTGAAGAAACGGAAACTCCGATGGTATGGCCACATCACCAGGGCATCAGGCCTTGCAAAGACCATCCTGCAAGGCACGGTGCAAGGAGGCAGAAGAAGAGGGAGACCAAAAAAGAGGTGGGAAGACAACATTCGAGAATGGACTGGCTTGACACTGAGCGAAGCCATGAGGGTTGCTGAGGACAGAAAAAGATGGAGTACGCTGGTTAAACGATCATCTGTGGTGCCCTTGTTGATTAATTGTTGCTTTAGGTCCAGCGGACTCTTCCGAGCCAAATCAGGACCGTGCCCTTACGACCTTCGAGGTACGTATGGGATATAATAGGATAGGGTCAGCTAATCCACCATCACAATTTAGTTTTGAAGAAGCTGAAGTAATTTCGTCATCAACATGACGTCAGGATATATAGGCATGCTTTGCGTGGCGAAAAATTTAATCCATTGAATTTATTTGGGCGGAGAATTTATATCTGAAAGTCAGCGATCGTTCACGACTGCTTCACAAAGGTTTATTCACATTCATGAACTCCGATTTTGGCATTTTGTAATCGCAAGTTTTCGTGTTTACATTTACACAAATACTTATAAATACCTCCCGAAGGAATGTTTTGTGCAATAATTCGGCGGCTTCAAAAAGATGTAAATGTAATTTCTTTAGACTTAGACACGATGGAAAAATATTTGGGATAATAAAAACTGCGCCAAAGACGAACATTTGGATATAAATATGAATGCGCAATACGATGCGCCCATCTTTGTATGTAGATTATAGTCACACGACACTTTCGCATATAGGTGACTACTGGACCGGTTTATACTGACACCAGCGGGCCAATTGTTGGTAAAGGGGAAAATAATATGATCACACGTTGACCAATCCGGGATTCGAACCAGCGACCTTTCGGTTACTAGCAAGACGCTCTTACCAACTGAGCTACCCGGCCCCTCTGCGCCCATCTACGTACCCAACTACCTTAACAACCATCACCCTCCACCCCTCCATGTTCTCCCCATTTTATTGTCTGTATACGATGATTTGCTGTGTCCCGCTCTTTAATCATCCATGACGGTGATGATTATCGTAATGACGACGATGATGATGATGTTTATTATTATTATTATTATTATTATTATTATTATTATTATTATTATTATTATTATTATTATTATTATTATTATTATTATTAGTAGTAGTAGTAGTAGTAGTAGTAGTAGTAGTAGTAGTAGTAGTAGTAGTCTTCTTCTTCTTCTTCTTCCACCCGGTTGAAGGCTACCAGAAGCATGCTTTAGTAGTCGTCTCAACAGGCCATAAAGCATGCTATCATGCACCCGGTACACATTGGTCGAAGGCTGCCAGAAGCATGTTTTACTAGTCGCCTCAACAGGCGATAAAGCATGCTCTCATGCTTCATAGCACTGCTTCCTACACGCTTCAAGCGCTATAGTGACGGAAAAAGCGCAATTTCACTGTAAATATATACAGAATGTTGCTCTACAACATTCCGCTCTTTCCGTCTCAAAAACCCAATTGCCTTGTTGGATTCTTAAATTGCATGAAACCAAGTGAGGACACTATCCGGCGTCAACAAACGGTTCAAAAACATTGTCAAACGGTTCGTAAAAGACAGTTGACCTAGAAACTAATACAGTTTGACCTAATTCGTCCCCTAGAGGAGACGAAACTGACATTTTTCTATTTTCATGAGTTCACTGCAGTGAAATTGCGCTTTTTCCGTGACTATAGAGCTTGAAGCGTATAGAAAGCAGTGCTCTGAAGCATGGGAGCATGCTTTATCGCCTGTTGAGGCGACTAATAACGCATGCTTCTGGTAGCGTTCGACCAATGTGTATCGGGTGCATTGGTTGAAGGCTACCAGAAGCATGCTTTAGTAGTCGTCTCAACAGGCCATAAAGCATGCTATCATGCTTCAGGGCACTGCTTCTTGTTCTACTTCTTGTTCTTGTTCTTGTTCTTGTTCTTCTTCTTCTTATTATTATTATCTCGTCCAACACCAGACGCAGGGAGCCAGCAGCATCCACTAACACAGCAGCACTGTCATGATCGCCATTGCGATTGGGACAACACTGTCCCCGAAGGTCAGCCCTGGTGCTTCCTCTCCCGGAACAACGCTGTCCGCTACTCCATCGCCAGCCAGAGGAACCAGGGTTCGAATCTGGAAGTGGACCTGCAACGTCACGGCACTGCCAACTACGGCGGCGATTTTGCCAGCCCTACCTTCGTCCTCAAACAACTGAGTAACGACGTCGTTAGGTTTACCGTGAGTGTGTTTGTTGGTAGGTATAGGAAGAGGAGGAGGAAAAGGAGGAGGAGGAGCAGGAGGAGAAGAAGGAGAAGCTAATGTTTATGATAATAACGACGGCGACGACGACGACGATGATGATGATGATGGTGGTGTGTTTGATGTGGTGCCGGTGTAGAACGGTTAAGATTTGATTACGAAGTGGAATGACACCATGATGACGACGACGACGACGACGATGATGATGATGATGATGATGATGATGATGATGATGATGATGATGATGATGATGATGATGATGACGACGACGGCGACAATGATGCTGACGACGGCGATGATGTTGATGATCTTTATCCTCATTGACCTAATTCGCAGTACGACGACGGCGGCGCTCACCCACCGCGCTACCGCGTGCCCATGGATTTGAACCTGCCCACGGGCGCCAGTAACCCACAGTACCGGGTCCAAGTGTACCCTGACACCAGCAACTTCGCTTTCCAGATTATCAGGAAATCGACTGGCACCGTTGTGTAAGTATTCTTGTACTTGTGGCGCTGCGAAGGTTGAAGTCTAAAGGATCTGATCGTCGATCAGGAACTTTACAAAAGCTGCTTTTTAACTATGATACGTAGGGCTGCTGTCCACTACCGACGTGCTATCGAGGATCCACGGTACTCAATTAATTCCCTTGGGCAATGGGTCAAGATAATAGCTGCTGCAGCTTGGCTCATACAAAAAAGGATTGTTCTTCCGGTGTGCATCCAGGCTGGATTTGAGGAAGTAGAGCGTGATTCAGCAATGGTCGGGCATCTAAAGCGAATTTCAACCGTCCACCAAGTTTGAATAGTTGGTCAATTGAGCTGATGTGAGTGTAACACACCCCTTCCGTTCAATTTGTGGCATTTTTTTCCTTCATTTAACCCTGCATGAGAAGTTATTGCAATAATTCAAATGTACATTTTTATATTATACTAATACGTTAATCTCATATAGCGAAAAAGTACATTGTAGTTTGCTTTCCTCCGTGTAGGCTAGCTTACTGTAAAGAACTGGAAGAGTAATGATGATGATGACGAGGATGATGATGATGATGATAATGATGAAGAAGAAGATGATGATGATGATGATGATGATGATGATGATGATGATGATGATGATGATGATGATGATGATGATGATGATGAATTTGTTAACAAACATATTTTGGTTTATACTGCATCGTTGCATCGGGGGAAAAAAATCGCTATTCTTGTTTTACGCAACTTGTTATTTCCATTCTCAATCTTAGTGTTATTATAGTAATACTTTTTAATTCTCAAACTTATTTGTAATGGGCGTTTAGCAAAAGGATACCTGCACGGTAAAAGCGGACATGATGATGATGATGATGATGATGATGATGATGATGATGATGATGATGATGATGATGATGATGATGATGATATAATCGGGAATCAAAACCGAGCCAAATGTCGGCCTATCATGCAGTCGGTCTTTTTTGTATAGCCAACACTTGGCAATGTAGTAGGCTAATCGCATTTTCTCTCGTTCAAGTTTTGACACAGGCGTCGGTGGTCTGATCCTGTCCGACCAGTACCTCCAGGTGGCCACCAAGCTGCCGTCCAAGAACCTGTACGGCCTAGGCGAGCATCTGCACTCGTCCTTCAGACACTCATTTGACCTTCACCCCCGCCTCTACTCGTCTTTCTCTAGAGACTGGGCCCCTGAGGTTAGTATTATAGTAATATAATATCAGAGAGAGACCCACACCGCCCCGTGGAATGAATGAACATGGAAGTTTTAACGGCCACATCCATACAGCAGACGAGAAGATGGGAAGATACCCAACCATCCCAGGGAAAAACAGGATAGGGAGGACCTACCTCAACACTGACCCACCTGAGCAATTATACTGCAAAGGGAGACAAGTGAAAAATGGCAACATTTGCCTATGCTTATCACGGGATTCGAACCTGGCGTGCCATATGAACGCACTACCAATGAGCTACAGCCCGTCGTAGTAAGCCAATATTGGATCACTGCCGGTGTAAATTCGCCTTATTAGCGCACATTAATCAAGACAAAAACACGAAGCAGACGATGAAATGTCCACTTCATTGAGTTTTCCCTTTTGGCGGTTCTCTCTACATTTAGTGTCCAACTGTCACGGGAATTTTTTTTTGCAAATATCCCCGCGATATTGGTCGGCTTAGCTGCTGTTATGTCCCTTCACCCTTGTTTACATCCCAGACGGGGGCGCCCGCTACGTAAGGTGAACACGTTGAGAGGATTATCTCCCGTCCCAACGTCGCGCTGAATATTGATCGACTCAATCAGCTGCTGTTATGTCCCTTGTTTACCACTAATAATACCGGATGCTATCACGCGCTTTTTCTGCAATCGAACTCAAAGTAAAGTAAAAAAAAAAAACAGCTATTATATAAAGTCGAAATAAAAATCAATTTTTTAAAAATTTAATATTTTTTTAAATGTTAGTTTTTATCTTTAACTGTGGTGCTTGCTACTTAAGGCGGAAACTTTGACAGGATTATTAGGCCTATCTTTCTTCCCAACGGCGCTCAGTAAAAAAACAAAAACAAAATAACACCTCCTCTGCATGCTGTCGATCCTTCTCAGTGCTTGGTCCTTCAACTTGGAACTCTCTTCCTCTCTTTCTTCGCAGCTATCCGAACATAGCCACTTTCAAATCCAACTTGAAAACTCATCTCTTCCTTAACAAATGTCTGATCTCGCCTCCCATCATCATCATCATTCCTTCTTTTCTGGTTCAGGCCACCGCCGTCACACCGCACGCGCCCAGCCTCCTCACTTCATACTGTAGCCGCTCTCCTCCTCCCCCTCCCTCCCTCCCTCGTCTTTTATATTTTACTTGTAAATATTGTGTTTTTTTAATCTTTGCATAATTTATTAGTGTCCCATATTTATTTACCTTCTTTTCGTATGCGTGTTTATGTTAACGTTAAGTTTAAAGGCGTGAGAACTGCGCTTTGAACTGATGTCATTAGGAAAAAGCGCTATATAAATACCCTTATTATTATTATTATTATTATTATTATTATTATTATTATTATTATTATTATTATTATTATTATTATTATTATTATTTTTATTATTATTATTATTATTGTTGTTGTTGTTGTTATACCTATAATAATAATAATAATAATAATAATTATTATTATTATTATTATTATTATTATTATTATTATTATTATTATTATTATTATTATTATTATTATTATTATTATTATTATTATTGACTATTAATTATGCTGTCTCTTTGTGTGAAACAGCAAGGGAAGCCACTGTATGGCGTTCAACCGTTCTACACCTGTGTAGAGGACAGCGAAGGCAACACGCACGGCGTCTTCATGCTCAACAGCAATGCACAAGGTACAGACAGACAGACAGACAGACAGGATCCGGGTGTGGTGGTAGAAAGAGAAGATTCATTCGCGCACCCACCCTTTAACATTGGCGCCTAAACAGCCACTCTGTTACATGCGCACGCGCGCATCTTTAAGATCCTGACGCTCATCTCGTAGGCGGGCGAGTGCCGGCTACACAAATCCTCCTCGGCTATCCTATCCTTCGCCTCCTCTCTTCTCCGCGCGGCGGCTCTCTCCTCCTAGGCAATTCGCTCCTTCGCCTCCTCTCTCTTCCGTGCGGCGACTCTCTCCTCTTCTGCGACTCTCTCTTTCTCCTCGGCTCTCCTCTCTTTCTCCTCCTCTCGCTTCCGTGCGGCGGCTCGTTCCTCGGCGGCGATCCGCTCTTTCTCCTCCTCCTTCTTCCGTGTTGCTGCTCTCTCTTCCTCCTCCCTCTTCGCCTCCCGTTCTTTAGCCCTCTCCTCCCTCTTCAACTTCTCCTCGGCAACGTCCGCATCCACGTTGGTAAGGACGTAATCCTTGAGCTCAGTGCCGGCGAGCCCTAAGCTCTCGCCAATACCCTTGTACTTGAGGGCGAGTTCTCCCCGGTCGGCCATGGCAAGAGAAGCGACTTACCTTAAAAGGTCCTAACCGTGATGAAGGGGCGCTCACAAGGGGGTACACTGACAGCAAACAAGGGGCGGGCTGGAATGAACTAAGATGAAATGGCACAGGGGCGAATACAACACAACACGGACACAGAGACAATAAGCAATCAATCAAAGCATAAAAAAATGAATGCAAGAAAAAACTCTGCGTACCACCACAATTCTGGAGTGCCAGTAAGTTCATGCTCAACAGCAATGCACAAGGTACAGACAGACAGACAGACAGACAGGATCCGGGTGTGGTGGTAGAAAGAGAAGATTCATTCGCGCACCCACCCTTTAACATTGGCGCCTAAACAGCCACTCTGTTACATGCGCACGCGCGCATCTTTAAGATCCTGACGCTGGGGCTATGCGATACACTACTAGGCTTAGGGGGCTAGGTCCTATCTCTACTGGAGCTGGGGTGGAAAGCTAAGTCTTTTGTCTCGTCGAGTGGGGGTGGGAATCTAAGTCTTTTGTCTCGTCGGGGTCGCCAAAATTAATGTCACGAATAAAGGGGGTTGGGGGGATGAGGATTAGCACTTATTCCCCCGCGCTGTGTTGCCTCCCTTGTCTAGGCCAACTCGCGGCGACATTCAGGGAAATAAGGCTGGGAATTACTAGGAATGATAGACAGTCAAAAGGCCAGACGAGAAGAATACAAACTAACTAGAAGAGAATTTGAAACAAGGGGAAGTCAGATGTTATATTATAATACTAGACAATTTTATTAAATAGAAGTAGGTCGGCTGTATTAGGTAAGCTTAAGGCTGAGTCACTGGAAATTGTCTATAATCGTCCAGAGTATCTTGGAGCTATTCTGGGTTGGCAGCTTTGGGGGATACTAGGGCGATTGAGGACTGATGTCATCACTAGGCAGGAGGGTATCTGGATTCTGCGCGTGGCTTAGCCAGATTATCTCAGGATTGTGGTGTGCGCTTGGTGGGCACTTAGCTGGAATAGTGTGGGGCGGTGGTTGCCTCTGGCTTCTGGATGGCGATGACGCAAGGGTCCAGTCGTTAGCGTCAGTTTGGCCAATGCAGGTCATTGGGTCAACTTCTTGAATAACAGGTTGGTGGGTGCGTGGGGGCCTTCGTTGCTGACCGCCAGCGGAGTTTCGTTTCGTACGCTTCTCAGTGACGACCGGGTTGTCAGGGTCGCACGCAGCGGGTCTTGAGTCTCGTGGCAGCCGGTATAGGAGCCCGTTCTGTAACGTAGTATCGACTCAAGATCAGCGGTGTACACACACTCTGGATGCTGCGCCGGTTAGCGCGCATGCCAATCAGATTTTTAAATTTGGACGCACCGGCCAAGAGTTGCCCGGTTCGTACCAACAGTCCAACAATTGCAACAATGGCTATGGGGCTGTGGTGGAGTTTACTGGCGGCCGCTAATATATAGTAACTTCGGCGCCTTAAGATGGGGTGATGGACAACAGGGATAGATATCTATACAATAGGCACATGGGAGAAGCCAAGGGGATAATTACAGGACAATGGGGGTTGTAGGCAAGGGTGCTGTGCTGGGGGACTTTAATCTAGGTGGTGGGACAACATGGCATGGGAGATTTATACAAGGGTCTAGCAGGGAACATACAAGTATAAATACAAACATGGCAAGAACCGCAATCAAACTGCAGATATTATATACAAGGAATAAAATGCATATCACAGCAACACATCTAGACAAAACCACAAACACGAACGTACATACCTACAAGACATACGAACGTGTGGGGCAATCGACGGGTGATGGGAATGCTAAATAATATAAAGTAAGTTTCCTCTCTTACCTTGACCAAGAATGGGTAGAACACAAGAATATTGCCGAGGCTCAGGGGTCACAACGTGGTGTGGCGTGTCCTTGGCAGGCAGTTGTGCTTACGGAGGCTGACGGCTGAAGACTGACCAAGTGACTTGGCCAGTTGGCGGCTTCAGGGCGATTCCCGAGGGGCGGGGCTTAGTTAGTCCTCAGCAGCCCTAATGGCTTCGCTTAGTGTCAAACCAGTCCATTCTGGAATGTTGTCCTCCCACCTCTTTTTCGGTCTCCCTCTTCTTCTACCTCCTTGCACTGTGCCTTGCAGAATGGTGTTTGCAAGGACTGATGATCTGGTGACGTCGCCATACCATCGGAGTTTCCGTTTCTTCACCACTGGAATCTCCACTGTAATTTCCTATACATATATAAATATAAATCATGGCTAACTATACACATAGAGAAATAATTAATATTATACACATTCTCTTGTACAGCCACTGGTCTGCAAGAATACATCTAGGCTAAACAGCAGTGGATCCGTACGGAATACAACATGGCGTCGGACCGGTCGGGTTCTCCACGTGGTCGGGTTCTCCACGTGGTCACGCAACATCGGACTAAAAATTCAATTCTAAGAATGGCAAATTTAACACATAATTCAACAATAACATCAATACATCACTATTAAAGAAAAGTATGTTCATTTACCTTTTTGACAATGTCAGGCCGTGGCTAACTTGATTAAATAGAGTTTCAACAAGTCCTGCTAGTTAGTCGTCAGTGGAGAGATCTCTTTAGAGCGTAGCTCTGTACTCTAGGCAAGTCGAACAGCGAATGAGTCTCTACCCCTGTGGTCCGCAGGAAGAGCGGGAATCCAAACTTCAAGAGTCGCCACCTACCGGTAGTAGGCGGGACTACTGCCTATACGTAAGCTGGATGATTTCATTACATACTGCGCTAGCGTCCGTATAGAAAAGTGTAGCACACAGCAAACTTCTATCGTCTGCTGCAGACTAACATTCCTGTACTAAGGTTACAGCTGATTAAGCACTGTACTAAGGCGAGAAGATATCGTGCTGGGTAAATCTAGTCTCTTGTTACAATAAGTACGGTGAAATAAATAAAGCGAATAAATGAGATTAATAAAATAAAACGTGGGACGGTTTCAGAATACACCATTTCGGACCACCCCATGATAACCATGAGAACCATTGGAGGTGTGCTTGATTTCTTCGTCTTTCTCGGCCCTACGCCAGAGGCCGTTATACAGCAGTACACCAGGGTAAGGATCACTGAGTGAAAATAAGCTTTGGTGACAAAAAAAGTCCAAAGTGGCAAAGAATTCCCACCTTAAAGGCGCACAAAGATGCAGAACTGGATCGAGACTAGTTTTGTCGAAGTGCCAAAGAGTTCCCAAGTTAAGGCGCGCAGAGATACAGAACTGGATCGAGACTAGATTATTACATTTGACAGTAACTGTACTTTAGTTCACAAGAAATTACGTTTTTGACATTGTTTTGAAGGGAGAAGATGAAAAGGAGGAGTTATGGACATGGGAATGGAGATGGCGAAGGATGGAAAATCAGGCACACTAAGCGTATTCAAGTCTAATTACGAATGACTTAGAAAAGTTGAATGTAACTTTAACTCTATCGAATCATTTACAGGGAACCAATGTAGTATTTTTTTACAGTCTATCGCCGGAGACTAGCTGTGGATTTAAAACTTGCGCGATTTTGTGCTGATTTATTCAAATTTAGATGTATCATTGAAACGCCTATTTTAATAATTTATATCCAACCTGTTGTACACGTAAATAATTTACCATAATTATCAGCTTTCTTAAACTGTTTTGTTTTGTACCCATTGAATTCCCTGTTGTCAGATGATCGGTTTGCCCGTGATGCCGCCATACTGGGGTCTGGGGTTCCAGATGTGTAAGTGGGGCTACAACAACCTGGCTAACATGCAGAAAGCTGTGTCGGAAACACTCAATTATGGCATTCCACTGGTACCAAAAATTTAGTTTTAATTTAATTTAATTTCATTTCATTTAATTTTATAATATTATTATATTTTTATTTTTTTACTGCAAGAAGTTGTTGTATTGTTACATAGCGCTTGTCCAACTCAAGAGCTGCTCAAGGCGCTGACCGATACAGGGTGTCACTCAAACCGGCCAGGGCGCCTACTTGTTGACTTGGGCGCAGGCAGTGGAGCAAAATTATGGGCGACCGGGGATGGGGAAAATGAGACCTTCCTGGCTGGGCCTCTTTGTTTAGCCGGCGCTCACCCATCTAGGTCATGAGAGTCAGGATCTTTAAAAGTTCCGTGCGATGAAATGCATGCGTTCTTCCCGATTCTCCGCATCACAGAACGTTCAGATTCTTCAGGGCGAAGTTCATTGTGTAGACTCTCAATGCGCCCTTGATTTTGTGGTAAGAGAAGTAATAGTCACTCTCTTCTTACACTATTATACTAGTCTATAATTATAACAGAGAGAGATCGACGCTAAAGGCTTCAGCTTCTATATCACATTCAAATACGGGCGTCTATGACTCATAGTTAAGCTTATAATGCACCCTCATACTAACAGCAAATATTAATAAAGAGCTCTTTTGATATGGGCCTATAACCGATAGTCCCAAAGCTCTAGCAATTACTCCTTCGGATGAGAGTATAAACCGAGGTCTAGTCTGTGTCGCATACATTCCATCATAACGGACTTTAAAGATCCTGACGCTTATGTCCTAGACGGGTGAGTGCCGGTGACAAGAACACACCCAGCATGCACTTAGGTACTTCTTCCCCATCCCTGGCTGCCCAGGATTGTGCTCAGTTGTCCGGGCGTCAGACCATGCGCCCAAAGGCTTCGGGTGGGCGTCTCGAGCGGCTTGAGTTAGATCATGTATCGGCCAGCGCCTTGAGCAGCTCTTGAGCTGGTAAAGCGCTTTATAAGAACGATTAAATAATTAAATAATAAATAATAATTGTTCACCTCTCTGTCTTGTCCTCCTTTTTGTGTGTAATCAGGATGTCCAGTATGCGGACATTGACCATATGAACGAGAGGATGGACTTTACAGTGGACCCACACAATTTCGGTGGTCTGCAGCAGTATTGGCAGTCGCTGAGGGCAGGTGGCATGCATACTGTCATCATTGTGGTAAGATACTGCTTCCGCTTTGCAGTAAGATACTAGGCTTACTTCCGTTTCCTGTGTCACCAGAACCGATTTAAAGATTCAGTTATCTTCTCTTCTTTTATTTTCTCATCTCTTCTCTTCTGGATATGAGACGAGAGTCATGAAATAAAGCAACTCTAATTAGAACAACCAGAACAAACAAACAAAAACCAAACAAAAACAAAGCAAAACAAACCTTGCTTTACAAAGAGTGATGGTCTAACTTCAAGGAGACTTAGGATTGGGTTGACCGTAGCTTGTCTTATTTTGGAACTTTCTCTGTGTCTTTTTCCACAAGGCAGTGAACAGACGAGATCACGGGAGAGTTTAGATTCAATTCAGTTTTGTATTTTAAGTTAGTTCACACACAGAGAATATAATAGAGATATTTTAATAAAGGGTTGTTTTACGGTTAGAGCCAGACAGGCATCTTTAAACTGAAATTTAAAATAAAAAAAAAAAAAAAAAAAAACAATGATTTATTTAGCGCATATTTCATGGTACATGACGACTCATTGCGCCTAATTCTACAGTTTGCTCTGTGGTGTTCGCGAAATTGAAATGTAAAGCACACTGAATAGTACCATTCCTTACTGTCTGTAGGATCCGTGCTTGTCCAAAGTGAACGGGTACGAACCTTACGAGAAGATGAAGCAGATTCACGGTAACATACAATGGCCCAGTGGTACGACAGCCGCCGCAGAGTTCATCGACTCTGACAGATCCGTTCTAGGAAATGTGAATATAAGAATTCTTTCTATTTTATCCCTTTTTGCATCTGCCTCATTGCTATAATCGTCACCGTCGGCGACGACGTTGCTGTCGTCGTCGTACGTTTCGTCAGCTTGGTCATATAGTTGGTTGTGTCGTCGTAAAAAAAAAGGGGGTCGTCGAAGTTGTCGATATCGTGATCGATATTGTCATCATGGTCGTCGTCATCATCATCGTCGTAGTCGTCATCATCCATCATCATCATCTCCTTTTTCTTCTTCATCATCAGCATCATTAATATCATCATCATCATCATCATCATCATCATCATCATCATCATCATCATCATCATCATCATCATCATCATCATCATCATCATCATCATCATCATCATCACCCAACAGTGCAATCAAATCTTAGCCGTTGTCCACCATTTTGAGTATGCGCAGCGTTTGGAAGTTGACGGGGTCCGTTTGCAGCCTGCCAAAAGATGAGGAGGATGCTATGGCAGGCTGTATGGAGACCTAGTTCTCGCCACCATGTGGTATAGCAAACTTATTTTGACATAATTCCTTTTTTACATGATCTGTTTGTGCAGGTATGGCCAGATCCTAAAGTGGTATTCCCCGATTTCTTCAAGAACGTCACCAGGGACGCCTGGAAACAGCTCATTGTGAAACACCACTCCACACTCGCCTTTGACGGACTTTGGATTGTAAGGGGTTGGGGATGGGGTGGAGTAGATGGAGGTGGTTCTGTTGTTGCTGAAGCTGACGGCTACGAAGGTGATGGTAAAAGCAGAAATGATGATGATGATGATGATGATGATGATGATGATGATGATGATGATGATGATGATGATGATGATGATGACTACCACATTCATGAAATCACTACGCACCATGTTAGACGCTCCTTTGTTCGTTGTTCACGATTTTTCAGGATATGAACGAGCCCTCCAACTTTGAGACCAATCTGGGCCGACCTGGAAACTGGAAGTCTGAAGCCGGCAACCCTCTTCAGTGTCCCTCCAACAAGTGGGACGACCCTCCCTATAGGCCATGTAAGTGATGCCTCGACGATTGTGATGATGCATATACAGTCCACAAAGTCTCTACGTCCCTTTTAAATTCCATCCGTCCTAAAGCATATTTATTAGTTTAAAAAAATTTTGTAACGCTTTATTGTCCCTTTTTATCGGGAAATTCTGGGTCGCCTCCCCTGGGGAAGGTGTAGTCGCAGCCTGTGGCGCGCCCAAACCCAACCTACCTAACATCAGTTGAAATTTTGCTGGTGGGCAAACCGGAGTTCCCGGAGAAAACCCCCGAAACGTTGCCCGAGTCGAAAGTAAATAATATTCGGAGAAACATAACGCCCAGATGCTGGATCGATCCCACGCCTGTCAGGCGCCATTGGTTTTTGTGGCCTGTGGACAAGGCAAGTTAGTCCCGCCTTAGGCCACTTGGCCACAACCCTAGTTGCAAATTCACCAAATGCGTGCATCTGGGTGAGCAGACGAAGAATCTTGTTCGCTCTGACTTTCGTTAAACTTTATCGCCACATTCAGCAAAACAAATTTTTAATAGACCTAACATAGATCTTCCAGTAGCGTTCTCTGTGCCTGTACTGGACACCACATATTTGATTGAAGAGTGTGTAGGTGAGAGTATGTGAAACATTGTCAGCTTTGATGTTGGTACAGCTCGGTGCTCTTTGAGCCATATTGGTGGTTTGGGGAAAAGCGTGTATGTAGTCTCCAGTGCTTATATTACTACTACTACTACTACTACTACTACTACTACTACTACTACTACTACTACTACTACTACTACTACTACTACTACTACTACTACTACTCATCATCATCATCATCATCATCATCATCATCATCATCATCATCATCATCATCATTCTTCTTCTTAATCCATTTCCATACAGGATCTCGGTAGTCAAGCGCCCTCTAGCGGCTTCTTCAGCTTATGACCTCACTGTAGAGATATAGGCCTATTCATGGTAGTTTCTCTCGGTTTTTTTCCCCTTGTAGTGGCAATCACGGTGTTCGACTCCAGCTCGCGAGCTTCGCGGATGTCGGACAAGACAGTGTGTATGAACGCAGTGCAAGGCAACAACGGGGAGTACTTACACTACAACGTTCACAGCCTCTACGCTTGGAGTCAGACCAGCATCACCAACGAGTAAGAGGTCTATATACTAAAGGGAATTCCGCTGGCGCAGTAGTAGTATGGAGGTTTGGGCTCACACTAACCATGTTTCTTGTTATGCAACGTCGGGAAGGGTTAGGACTTGGACAGGTGACCATACTTGGAACGCAACCACCAAACGACACCAAAAGATTGAAACAAGCACATGACACTCTCACTCCCTACCCCCACCCCCACCCCCTCCCAGTCCACTCAGCTTGTGAATGGGCACCTGGATCTGTTTAGAACCGAGGAAGAGGAGATAAGCAACCGCCCTTATTAAGCTGGCCTAGAGAAAAGAGAGGTCCCAAAACGCTTCCCTCCCCAATGACCCATAGGTTACGGGGGCACCTTTACCTTACTATAAGGAACAAGGGCAGGGATATATATGGCTGTGGGTAGAGCACGGAATCTGTGTTTTCGCAAGGCTGCGAGTTTTATTACAGATCCATACAAGTGCAGCTACAGGTCCATAAAGTACCGATAGTACGACAGTAGGGACTTTCTAGTAGGCCACGCGGCTTTTACATGTCCCCTTACTTAAAAACAATAATAGGGTCGTTTTGTCGTATTGCTAAAAAAAAAATGTGGGCGACTATTCGTCAAAGTCATCTACATCATAGTGTTACTTTTGCTGTCTCTGTCTTTAAAGATTCTTGAAATTATTTAAGCCCAAAGTGCAGAATTTGTTTACATTAGATAACTTGTGCCATTCTTTAGATACTGTAAGCTTATTTACTAAACTTACATTTTCTGGTGTTGGTAGAACTCCGCTGGACCTAAAACAATATTCATGTAATGTAATGTAATGTAATGTTGGTAGAACTTTGGATAACGAAAAACGCACAGCCTTGGATTATTACCACTGGCTCATACCGTCATAACACACTTGCTTGTAAACTACATCGGAGCATTGTCTTTCTCTACGAATGCATGTCACGATGACTCTGTTCTATACGAATGCATGTCACGGTGACTCTGTTCTCTACGAATGCATATCATGATGACTCTGTTCTCTACGAGTGCATATCATGATGACTCTGTTCTCTACGAATGCATATCATGATGACTCTGTTCTCTACGAGTGCATATCATGATGACGTTGTTCTGTAACAATGCATATAAGCGATGACGCTTTTATCTACAAATGCATGTCACGATGGCGTTGTTCTGTAAGAATGCATATAAGCGATGACGCTGTTCTCTTCGAATGCATGTCACGGTGATTCTGTTCTGTAAGAATACATGTCACGATGACAAGACAAGACAAGACAAGACAAAAACACTTTATTACCCAATGAATTTAAAGTACATATTGTTTTGTTTTGGTGATGCGGTAAAACATTCAGTCACTCTGCAACAACAAACATGCTTCCCCTCAGCATTAAAAAAAATTGAATAACCTCAGAGAAAACGGTTGTTTTCACAAATAACACACACACGCACACACACACACACACACACACACGCACGCACGCACACACACATGACGCTGTTCTAAAGATGCTGAAGATAAGCGAATCTTTTACTTGATGCTAAATACAGAAAAAAAAACCCGTTAATACCGACGCTGCTGCGTTTGGCCCTCAGCACATCGTAAAAGAGTATATTTGTTAATATCTTGTGTTTTCTTTGTTTAATGTTTTGTTTTGTAATGTAACCTTCACGTTGTAACTCCTAACATTTTAAATGTGTTGATTGAAAGGGTATCCTCTAGAGCACAGGTTTAAGCTACTTTCTTTTAAGGTGTCAGTTTGGTCTTCTGTAACTATCTACGTCGCCATTTTGTTTGACCTTTGTTCCTCTCAGAGCTGCAAGGGCTGCGACAGGGGGGAGAAGCATGGTGGTCACGAGGGCCAACTTTCCCGGAAGTGGCAAGTACGCAGGTCACTGGCTGGGAGATAACTTCAGCAACTGGGAGCAGATGCGGATGTCCATCATAGGTAGGTTCCACAAGTACACGATTCAAACATTTTCACTCAGGGATAGTTACAAGATTACGATTATTAATGTATATATTTATCACCTTACTTTATCCCATTCCCTTGGGTCGTTGGGAACTAGGGAGTGAACAGTGACTATTGAACATAATGTCATTGGATCGTTTAATAGAACAAAAGGTTAGTCTCGAACGCCTAGTCTTGCAACCTGTCCTAATGTTCTATGTTGTTGATGTTTATATGGGAGGTGGTTTTTGAATGTCAACATCGTGCTCGGTCGTCTTTCTTTGGAAGTAGTCTGCATTTGGCATGTTGCAAGCTGGTATACACTTTCATGTTGTGGAGCCAGCTTTGCCTATAATAGGTATGTCTGCCTCTTCCTGTTAAAGGGTGCACTTTATATGTATCTAATGCTAATGTATTTTGCACATGTTGTAACAATGTTGTAATCAAAACTGTGGTGTATTTAACAGGCTCCAATTCTAAGGCTTTGTTTACTTTTGGCCAAAACATGTTTACGCTAAAATCCGCATTGTTATTACATTACGCAATGATAAAGCGGGCTTTCGTTGCTCAAGTAACCGCTAAAGATTGAATTTTCCATTTCGGTTCAGACAGTGAGTTATTTCCCTGTTGTAACAGGACAGCCGTGTGAACTTTGACCCTATTTCTAAGTGAAGTGTGCGTCTTTTGGTGTCTAGGGTAGGGTAGGGTAGGGTAGGGTAGAGTAGGGTAGGGTAGATTAGGGTAGGGTAGGGTAGGGTAGAGTAGGGTAGGGTAGAGTAGGGTAGGGTAGGGTAGAGTAGGGTAGGGTAGAGTAGGGTAGGGTAGGGTAGGGTAGGGTAGAGTAGGGTAGGGTAGGGTAGAGTAGGGTAGAGTAGGGTAGAGTAGGGTAGAGTAGGGTAGGGTAGGGTAGGGTAGGGTAGAGTAGGGTAGGGTATGGTAGGGTAGGGTAGAGTAGGGTAGGGTCTATATTATCAACCTAAGGCGAAGAAAACCTTACGAACAATTGTTTTTATGGGTTCTGTCTCTTACCGGCTTTGGTCGATGCTATTTTTAGTTGCAAAATGTTGGGTAGCCATTGCTATTAATAGGCACACAAACTACGGAATGTATTCATGTACAAATAACTATACTTTCCAAACAGTTAGTTTTGTTGTTGTAAGCTTTTCTTTACCAGTGGTGCAACACTCATTGTGAACGTTAAGAGGATCTGTCGAGGTGGCGAGGCCTTTAAAACAGAACAGAGATGTTTCTCTTGAAAACCCAACATGCGACATCTGTTTATTTTGGTTATTTCAGGTCTTATGGAATACAACCTGTTTGGAATACCTTGGGTAAGTTAAGATTTTCCTTTTTTTTTAATACTACAGTTTTAGATCTGTCATTTATTCTGGTCGGTCTTTATTTGACAATATACGTTTCGCATCTTGGCGTGGGATATGGAAAATTGTCAAATCGATATCCGACCATTTTCACGAGTATGCAAAAGCGCGCGAGTGCAGTATTGTCCGGTCGAGGTGTGACAATTTTTCATATTCCACGTCTAAGTTGCTAATAACATTTATGTATCAATTTCTGCAATTGGAAAACAAAAAGAGGAATCAATTTTAGACTAGAGAAGAAAGATTTGTGTGAACGACCACTTTACACATTACTTTTCAAATAATTTCATCCAAAATGCGCAACCAAAAATAGTCCCCCAAATCAGAAGATTTCCTTCATATTTATTCAGCACGCACACAAACATAAACGCACGCGCACACACTCACCCACCCAAGTACCCACCACCCGCCCACTTACACCCATACATAGAGTGAAGAAAAATGAATACCAGGTCGTGACACATGACAGGTTCCTTCAACCAAACTTGACCAGTGAAAAACAAGTCCAGTTTCATGTATTGATTCGTCTCCGCTTCGATCGGATAGTAAACCTAGTCTTCAGTCAACTCTACCTTAGGCAGCCAATGAAAAAAGAAAGAGATATCTCTTATATAGCGCACTTACAAGCTCAGAGAGCTTCTCAAGGCGCTGGCCCGTAATATCCAGCAATCACAAAATAGTTTGCTGAAGTCAGGATTCGAACCCACGTCGCCCAAGACGCACTCACACAAGTCGTGCGCTCTGACCACTGAGCTATCCCTGCCGCCGAAAATCCAGTTTTCTTTACTGATTCAATCAGTCCATTTACTCTGTTGACACCTCCTTTCCTCGAGATCATCGTTGCTGCAGTATTTGTGAATTAGTGACGATTTTGGAATAAAACCTTGCTGTTTTAGCGCGTCTTAGAAAATACAAGAAGACCGTTTGGTTTTTATATCTTAGCAGAAAAGGCATATGCAACGAAGCAGCGTTCGTTATAATATATAATAAAGAAACTGGAATGATAAATAAAAGAAGACTTTTTGTTTTTGATTGAATACTTCATTCACACATTCATTTATTCCTTACAAAGACGACATGACACGACAATAATTAATCATAACACCAATTTTCAGGATGATGAAGGCGGCAGAATTATGTAGAACTTGTATGAATGTCAGATGATCCCGTCTCAGTGGCACAGTCAATGTACGATGAAGATGGCAGTCCTATGCCACGATGATGATGAGCGGCTCCCCAATGTCGAACAGATCACAGCATGATTTCCCCTTGATTTTTTTTTTATCCCGATTACATCCAACATAAACCCCCTAAAACAGATAATGTGAACAAAATCCTTAACGTTATGTCATAATATTATTTCCACCTTAAATGTATTCGTAATGAACATTCGCCGCTCTTCTTAGGGCAAAACAACGGTCATTTTCTCCATTTTATGAACTTGACTATTCAAGTCCATATTCTAAATATATTTCCATCAAAATCTATATTATTATTATTCCTTAATATCCATGTAGACTTATTCTATCTACTGGTCTACGTGCCTCCAAAGAAGGCTGGACAATAATATGACATCAACAAACACAGATCTACAGCCACACGACCATTCTCTTCAAAACATTATAACGAAAATCGTCAGCATCTACGACAATGACGTAAAACATTTTTCACTAGGATGGAGGGTTGAACGAATAAATTATGTAAGTCAATTCCTTACAGCATAGGCGACTGCGATTTGTAAATGGGTTAAAGTAGGTCCTGTATTATTACGACTTGTATATTTGACAGCTCGCTAGAAGCATCGTCATCTGTGATTGGTCAATAACTATGCGATATTAGTTTTAATCACATTCTTCTTGGCCAATTAAAATATAGGACACTTGTGGGAATCGATACATTATCTCATATTTCACCTCACATCTTATTATACATTTTCATAAATATACGGATAACTTATTCTATTATAGTTTTAGTTGTTTAGAGAGTCTTGACGGTGTCCGATATATAGCCTTACTATACCTATATTCTGAGGGGCCGGGTAGCTCAGTTGGTAAGAGCGTCTTGCTAGTAACCGAAAGGTCGCTGGTTCGAATCCCGGATTGGTCAACGTGTGATCATATTATTTTCCCCTTTACCAACAACTGGCCCGCTGGTGTCAGTATAAATCGGTTTAGTAGTCACCTATATGCGAATGTGTAGTGTGACTATAATCTACAAACAACAACAACATATATTCTGACTTGGTTATCTCGAGAGCGAAGTTTCGTGTTTGTCCCTCGCATAGATTTTGTTTTATGGAAATTTTCTCGCAAAATGTGAAGTTTGAGACTGGGTTTGTAAAATTAAAAGTGTATAATAATGTTGTTTGTTTGTTTGTTTGTTTGTTTGTTTGTTTTTAGATTTTGATGGATGTTATAAACAGTATTAACAGTATAATCACATCTCGAAGATTTGTTGGTGTCACCAGTAAACAGTACATTAGATTGCCTAGAATGTTTGACTTGTGATTTCCATAAATGGTTACAGAGTGACATCAGATTTATCAACATAGCATGTGACCTGGCGTTAGCCAATGAGCGAGCTGGAAACAAAAGCGATTTTGAGATAATATCCGTTAACAAAATGTCATTGTTGCGCACTAAAACAAGATAAGCACAGAGCCGGCCACTAGCACAAAATTCAATTAAAAACATAATAAGATCGTCATAGTTGGGTTTCTTTGCAAGAATAGTAGTCCTACAGCATGCTTCTCTTCACAGGCGCCCGTATTGGGATGTGAAAATAGTGGAGTGTTGTATTCTAGTTAGTAGAGAGTGGGATGCTATTCAAAGAGACACTGGCGCCTGTTTCTTTCGTACTTGAGCAATTGACATGTAGCATATTTATTATTTTATTCTATCACTCAGGGGCGGATCTTGTGGGGGGGGGGTGCAACGGGTGCACGTGCACCCCCCCCACGGATGACAAAAAAAAAGAAGAAGAAAAAGAAGAAGAAGAAAGAAGAGGAAGGAGAAAAAGAAGAGGAAGAAGAATATTCAGAATATCCATAATATTCATAATAATCATCATGCTAATAATCATCATGCTAATCATCATCAACAGCAGCAGCAGCAGCAGCATAATGATAATAATAATAATAATAATAATAATAATAATAATAATAATAATAATAATAATAATAATAATAATAATAAAAGAAGAAGAATAGAGGACAATAATAATAATAATAATAATAATAATAATAATAATAATAATAAAGGACAATAATAATAATAATAATAATAATAATAATAATAATAATAATAATAATAATAATAATAATAATAATAATAAAGGACAATAATAATAATAATAATAATAATAATAATAATAATAATAATAATAATAATAATAATAATAATAATAAGAAGAAGAAGAAGAAGAAGAAGAAGAAGAAGAAGAAGAAGTTGTTTAATGTATTTAAAGTCTTTCCACCAAAGTGATACAATAATAATTTATTTAAAGTCTTTCCACCAAAGTGATACAATAATAATAATAATAATAATAATAATAATAATAATAATAATAATAATAATAATAATAATAATAATAATAATAAACTGTTGTTTTGAAAGAATAACTGTTCTTTGCTATGAATCTGAGGTAAGAAACAAAAACCTCTCTATTCCCCCTCACCCCCCCCCTCCAAAAAAAAAAAAAAGTGCACCCTCCCGCGTGAACCTGCTGATCCGCCCTTGATCACTGGTATTAAGCTTATATTCTTCTTACCGGTTAAAAATTCGCTATGTTTTATGTAGGTGGGTGCTGACATATGTGGGTTCAATGATAACACGACTCCAGAGTTGTGCCTGAGATGGATGCAGCTGGGCGCTTTCTATCCTTTCAGCAGAAACCACAACACCCTCGGTCGTGAGGTAAAGTGTTCCCGTAATCCTCTGGACGTTGGGGAGAGGCGTTTGGACCCCTATTGTGAAGTGGGCGTGAGGGGTGTGTGTGTGTGTGCGTGTGTGTGTGTGTTAATACAGATTGTATAGCCTGCTTCATTATTTGTCAGGTGCCTTGAGCCCAACTAGGAATAGATTAACTAAAATTCCAAGCTTTAAAGGTCGAACAACGATAGTCTATTATTCCATCTTTTAACATGACAACAATGCAATTTTCCAAGTACGCAGTACCCATTGTCACACACGCAAATCAACAACCATCCTTGATACTGTGGCCTTTGAAGCGGAATCTTCAAATTTCATCTTTGACTTCAGCGTCTTCTAAAGGAACAGCTGAGCGAGCAGCGTTCTTCTGAAAACTGGAGAATTTGTACAGCGAAACCAAAATTGTCCTCTAATAATATTAAATGCATGGTAAGTGATAATAGTAAATAGTGAAACGTGGCAGGCATAGGAATGAAACGCACCTGATTTAGGGGCAATACAAACACATTTTTCCCCCCTCAACAGGATCAACATCCGGGTCACTTTGGTCCCGAGTTCGGCAAGGCATCACGTGATATCTTGGAGACGCGCTATTGGCTGTTGCCATATTTGTACACGCTGTTCCACCAAGTGCACACACAGGGCGGCACCGTTGTTAGACCTCTTCACCATGAGTAAGTCATGATGTCGGTGACTCCTCCTCCCCCTCCCTCTCTTTTTCCCTACTCCCCTTCCCCTCCTCGACATCCCCCACTTGCCTTACACTTTTTTTCTACTGCTTAATGAACGAAGGCCAAATGAGCGATGGTGATAGTGATGGTGATGGTGATGGTGACGGTGGAGGTGGTGGTGGTTGTGGTGATGGTGTCCACTTGTCAGGAGAAGCTTATCCATGCGGGAAAACATGCTCCGGGTGCACCGGGGCAAGACACTAGTCCCAGAGGACGCTAAACATAAAAGATCATCGTCATCACGAAAGTGACGATGATCTCATTGGCGATGATAATGATGATGATGATGAGGAGGAGGAGAAGGAGGAGGAGGAGGAGGATTATGTGATGAGGAGGGCGGTAATGCGTTCGACATCGTTGATGATGAGGAGGAAGAGGATGACGATTGATGATGATATCATTGAGATGCGTTTTTTACAGGTTCCCCAGGGACGTGAACACGTACGGAATCGACCGCCAGTTCTTGTGGGGCCCTGCGTTGCTGATTTCCCCCATTCTAGAACAGGTAGACTCATTTAGAGAGAGAGGATGGAGAGAGAGGGGATGGAGAGAGAGGGGAAGGGATTGGAGTAAAGGGAGGGGGGGAGGTTACATGACATTACATGATTATTGCTTTAGGTCCAGCGGACTCTTCCGAGCCAAATCAGGACCAGAAAGGAGGGGGGGGGGAGGTGGCGCTTCTACTAATTAGAGTAAGCTCTGTTATACAAGCTTACGCCAAAACCTTTTTCTTTCACACTTCTGCGTTGTTATTCGTTTATATGCAATTTAATGAAAATTGAAATATTTATTTTGTCATGATCAGGGCCAATCATCTCTGCAGTTTTACTTGCCAGAAGGCCGGTGGTATGACTTCTTTGAAGTAAGTATTGTGTTTCGCTGTGACTTGTCAACGCACAATAGTCATCATTGAATCTTGCCAAATAACAATTGAGTTGAATTGTAGGGCTACTGAGTGTAGAACTTCTTCACTCAATAACATCATTACAGCGACCGTTCGTGCACTTATAGTAGGTTATATACATTCGCTCACTCACCAACAAATTAACTAGTCATCCAGTCACATAGCAGTCAGCTACCAAACTGAAATTATTATTATTATTATTATTTTTATTATTATTATTATTATTATTATTATTATTATTATTATTATTATTATTATTATTATTATTATTATTATTATTATTATTATTATTATTATTATTATTGTTATTATTGTTGTTGTTAATATATTATTACTGTTGTTGTTATTATTGTTGTTGTTGTTATTATATTATTATTAGTATTATTATTGTTATTATTATTATTATTATTATTATTATTATTATTATTATTATTATTATTATTATTATTATTATTATTAATATTATCAGTAGTAGTAGTAGTAGTAGTAGTAGTAGTAGTAGTAGTAGTAGTTGTAATGGTATACTACCCTACAGCTGCAGAGCTTTGTTCGAGCAAAACCTATTAATCTGATACAAAGATTTTACGCAGTTGGATTTTTTCTCAACATGTTTGACAACAGGACACAGCTCTGATAGGCCCACAGTCGCTGTCGGAGCCAGTCAGCTATTACAGCAAACCCAAACTGATGATGAGAGGTGGTCACATCTTCCCCATGCAACGGCCTGCTAACAACACAGTACACAGGTTATCCATCCATCCATCCATCCATCTAATCTATCTGTACATCCATAATGTGTAAAATGTGTAACTGTAGATTATAGTCACACGACACCGAAGCGCATAGGCTACTACTGGTCACATTATCCTGACACCAGCGAACCAGTTGATGGTAAGGGGAAAATAATATGCTCACACATTGGCCAATCCGGGGTTCGAACCAGGTACCTTTCGGTTACTAGTAAGACGCTCTACCAACTGAGCTACTCGGCCTCTCCCATCCGTTCATATATCCCGTTTTATTCATCCATCCTGTCTCTCTGTGCATCCAGCTTATATATCGGCATATCCATGCTATCTATCCACGTGCTATCCATCCAATGCATCCATCTATCTGAATAATACCCCTTTGTTCATTCAACCGTCCTATCTATCCGCTCTTCTATCCATCCTTCTTTATCCATCTGTGCTTAATCCTGAGACTGTAAGTCAACACTTGAATGCGAAAGAACGAGCGAGTGAATCACTAAATCATTTAACTGGATAAGTCAACTGAATGGATTCAACAATAATTGAATGAATTATTTAAACACGATAACTGAATAACTGAATAATTTATTAAAACAAAGAGTCAAGCAACAAACTAATCCATGCACTAAATAATGAATGAATGAATTAATTAATTAATTAATTAATTAATTAATGAATCAAGCACGGAATTTGTCAGCTTATTGACTGAATGAATCTGTTAATCAATCACCAAAATCGATCAATCGATCAAACAATCAAAATGAGTCCGGGAAATCAATGAATGTCCAAAATCATTGTTGCAGTCGTGTGAATCCCATGACGTTGAAGGTAATGCTGAGTAACCAGGAGGATTTTGGTGGTATCGCCAACGGCACTCTCTTCTGGGATGACGGCAACTCCGCTGGTAAGTACGGACCATTGAACATTGAACCGTTTAATTTAACAGGATAAAGGTTTGACAAAGTCAAAGTCAAAGTCAAAAGCGTTTTATTCCATAAAACCCCTTGGAGCACTTGGATACAACGAAAATGAATACAAATAAACATACAGGATAAAGGTTTGACTATTAGGCTCCAAATACTAAGTGTTACAATCTGTGCTTGTACTGAGAGACAAGAAGAAGAAGAAGGATGAGAAAGATGGGATCGGTGAACATGGAAGCTTAACATCCACACCAACCATTGGCGATATGGCAGACGGAGATAACAATCCCAGAAAAGAGGGGGTAGAAACCTAAATCAGCACTGATCCACCAGAGCAATCATACTGCAGAGGAGGACAGTAAAATTTGAGATTTTTTTTATCTTACCCATCACGAGATTCGAACATGGGTCATCGCTTTGTCAGGCCAACGCTCAGCCGCTGAACTACAAGTAAACAAAGGATGGAGACACAGAAGAAGAAGGAAGAAGGAGAAAAGAAGACAGAGGCGGAGCAGAAGCATGCTGTAGTAGTCGCCGCAACAGGCCATAAAGCATGCTCTCATGCTTTAGAGCACTGCTTCCTATACGCTTCAAACCCTAGGAGCATTGACCAATGAACTCATGAAAATAGAAAACGAATTAGGTCAAACTGTATTTGTTTCTAGGTCAACTGTCTTTTACGAACCGTTTGAGAATGTTTTTGAACCGTTTGTTGACGCCGGATAGTGTCCTCACTTGGTTTCATACCATTTAACAATCCAAGAAGAATGGGTTTTTGAGACGGAAAGAGCGGACAGTTGTAGAGCCACATTCTGTATATATTTACAGTGGAATTGCGCTTTTTCCGTCACTATAGAACTTGAAGCGTATAGGAAGCAGTGCTGTGAAGCATGAGAGCATGCTTTATTGCCTGTTGAGGCGACTACTAAAGCATGCTTCTGGCAGCCTTCGACCCATGTGTACCGGGTGGGGCAGAAGGCGTGAAAAGAAGAAGGATGAGGAGGAGGAGGAAGAGGAGGAGGAGAAGAAGAACAAAAAGAAGATGAAGAAGAAGATGGAGGAGGAAGAGGAGGAGGAGGAGCAGAAGAAGAAGACTATTAGCAGTAGTTAAAACAGCTGCTTGGAATAGGCTACGCATTGTATTATTGTCTAGTAATGTTTATTTTCTCAGTGACACTGTATAACTAACTATTCGATACATATATCTACCATCGTTTTCCATTTCAGACACCTTCGAAAACGGAAATTACTATCACGCGACTTTCAGGGCTCAGAAGGTAAGTCTATAATACCACAGCATCACAACGTACACATGTATTAGCTTACATTACATTACATGGTTATTGCTTTAGGTCCAGCGGACTCTTCCGAGTCAAATCAGGACCAGTACACATGTATAGACGTTATAATCATGAGAATATAAGGCATGCACAATGTGTAAGATTGTGCTTGGTCTTGTAACCTCAGTTCTTCCTCTCTGGTTTGTAGGCCTACCATACTGCTGCAGCTGTTCACGCCTCTAGAGACCCAAGATCCACCTTCCGTACAGCGCAGAACTGACACTCTTTCTTTCCTAAAGGCCTGTCTTAATTAAAAGGTTCTTCGAAGGTTCGTGGAGGTTCGCGAACCTTTTTTTTTTTAGGTTCTCAGATCCTGAACTTAGCTTCCTGAACCTTTAAATAATTTTTTTCCCCGTCCAAAAGATTTAAGATCCTAGGTTCGGGATCTGAGGAAATAAAAATCGTGAATCTCCACGAAACTTCCGATTTCGACAGGCAAATAGTGGTTTGGGCACACTCTATCAATGTTTTATGTTCAGCAACGTCGGTAAGGGTTAGAACTTGGATGGGTGACCACGCTTGGAAGGCAGCTACCAACCGACAAATAGTAAAGAAGCACACGATACACCCTAGTCCACCCAGCTGTGAATGGGTATCTGGATTTGTTTGGAGCCGGATAAGGTAAAACGGCTGGGGAGAGGAGGTAGGCCCCGCCATTATTAAGCTGGCCTAGAGAAAAGAGGTCTTCAACGCTTGCAAACTTTATATGTAACCAGCCATGAAACTCCAGAAACGCTGGACGAAAAGCGCGTAGATAGCATCGATGAGAGTATAAACCTGTGCACGCACGCCTTTCATGGCACGGACTTTAAAGATCCTGATGTTCATGTCCAAAACGGGTGAGTGCCGGTGTGGCATCATCGCCAAATGTAAATCATCGCCGATGGTTCTGCGCATGCCTGAACTTCCGGACGTCATTTCTGTCAAGTCATGCGCGTGACTGGAAAAAGAAGGGGCGACGAATTACGATGCGTAGGGCGTCGAAAATGCCCAGTTATCGTAAAATGTTCCGAGTAGAATAAACAAGAAAATACTTATACCCAGTGCAAAAGTAGGCTTTTAGGACGTTCCCCAAGCATTTGATTAACATAAGAAACAAAACTTAACCAATAATTTTAGATTTGTTTTGTGTGTTGACAGAACCAGTACCTACCTCTTGTTTACATTCAGTGCACCGTTGTTTTCAAATTACATTCGTTTACAATCGGGTTGCCAAGGAAATTGTTAATACAGTTGTACAATGTTGAGAGGGTTGAACAAGTCTTTTTAACTGCAATGACCATATTCCTATAATAATACTAATAATCCTAATACTAATAATCCTAATACTAATAATAATAATAATAATAATAATAATAATAATAATAATAATAATAATAATAATAATATCCTATCCTATCCTGTCCCATAACCCGAAGGTCGTAGGGGCACCACAGATGATCGCTTAACCAGCATACTCCATCTTTCTCTGTCCTCAGCAGCCCTCATGGCTTCGCTCAGTGTCAAACCAGTCCATTCTCGAATGTTGTCCTCCCACCTCTTTTTCGGTCTCCCCCTTCTTCTACCTCCTTGCACTGTGCCTTGCAGAATGGTCTTTGCAAGGCCTGATGATCTGGTGACGTGGCCATACCATCGGAGTTTCCGTTTCTTCACCACTGTGAGCAGGTCATCGTGTTGTCCAATGGCTTGTGTGATGGTCTGTCGGACTTCAACGTTGGTGATGTGTTGGGTATAGGAAATGCACAGAAGTCTTCTGTAGCACCTCATCTCCATGCTTTGTATTCTTCGTTGGAGATCTGCTGTGAGGGTCCAGGCTTCGCAAGCATATAGGAAGATGGAGATGACCAGAGATCGCAGCAGTCTTACTTTAATAATAATAATATTATAATAACAATAATACTTTATTTATAAAGCGCAGTTTCCCGCTTTTTTCTATATCTTCTCTCGTGTTATTTTGCAACAGGAATTTCACAGAATCCACGGTTAGCTGGAATCTAGTTCTAGTTCTGGAATCTGGTGCACTGTCCCTCCATCCTCAGTAAGCTGATCCCATTGTCTCTCCGCCAACGCAGAGGCCATGACAACCAATTTAGCCGCATCACCTGCCGAACTGAGTACCGTTCATCCTCTTTCCTACCCCGTACTATAAAAGACTGGAATGCTCTTCCCCAGGAGGTAGTGCAGGCCCAAACTGTTGATGCTTTTGCATCAAGAGCCTCCCACCGACCAGAATAGACAGTTAATTTACAACACTACAACTCCTCCCCTCCCTTCAACCCCCTCCCCCCAAAAAATCCCTCTGTCACTAATCAGATCTGGACTGTCCATGAACTAGGAGAACGGCCTTTTGTGAAACATGTGCAAAGCCCTCATAGTGCCAGTATAATCAACAAGTATGATTGTGGGCGCCTACGGAAAGACAAGACAAGACAATCTGTTAGAATATGGAGGATTACCGAATACGATTACTAATTTATTTATCTGTTGACTTCCGTTTCCGACAAATGACCTCCGGATGTTCACGCATGCGCAGAACTATCGGCGATGATTTACGTTTGGCGATGCCACACCGGTTATACAAATACACCCAGCATGCACTAGGTCTCTTCTCTCCATCCCCGGTCGCCCAGGATTGTGCTCAGTCGTCTGGGCGTCAGACTATGCGCCCAAAGTCTGCAAGTGGGCGCCTCAGGCGGGTTTTAATTAGATCCTGTATCAGCCAGCACCTTGAGCAGCTCTTGAGCTAAGATAAAGCGCTGTATAAGAATGATTATAATAAAATAAATAAGATGATTTATTATTATTATTATTATTATTATTATTATTATTATTATTATTATTATTATTATTATTATTATTATTATTATTATTAATAACGTATTTTTTTTTAGTTAATGTTAATATTGGTATTTTCACTACTACTACTACTACTACTACTACTACTACTACTACTACTACTACTACTACTAGTACTACTACTACTACTACTACTTTTTTATTATTTGTTTAAAATCATTATTATTATTATTATTATTATTATTATTATTATTATTATTATTATTATTATTATTATTATTATTATTATTATTATTATTATTATTATTATTATTATTATTATTATTAAATTTTTATCAGAAGACTTCTGTGCATTTCCTATACCCAGCACATCACCAACGACGAAGTCCGACAGACCATCACACAAGCCATTGGACAACACAATAACCTGCTCACAGTGGTGAAGAAACAGAAACTCCGATGGTACGGCCACGTCACCAGATCATCAGGACCTTGCAAAGACCATCCTGCAAGGCACAGTGCAAGGAGGTAGGAGAAGAGGGAGACCGAAAAAGAGGTGGGAGGACAACATTCGAGAATGGACTGGCTTGACACTGAGCGAAACCATCACAGTTGCTGAGGACAGAGAAAGATGGAGTACGCCGGTTAAACGATCTTCTGTGCCCCAACGACTTCCGAGTTACGGCGTATGATAGGATAGGATAATTTTTATCATCATCATCATCATCATCATCATCATCATCATCATCATCATCATCATCATCATCATCATCATCATCATCATCATCATCATCATCATCATTGTTGTCATTCTTGTTATTTCAGGGTGTAATGAACATGCACATAGACCACAACCAAGGAGTAGCGGAAGTGAACAAGCTCAACGTGGACACCATACAGATTCACGGCGTGGTCAGCGTCAGCACTGTCACAATCACGTCCAACGGCCAGCCCTTCGGCAGCTTCAGATACGAGTTTATTGAAGATTCCCAGGTATGGTTTGTTTATTTAGTCATTTGTTCTTTTGTTTATTGGTTTGTCGTTGTTTGTCAGTATGTTGTTGGGTTGTTTATTTTCAATTTATTTAATTGTTTCACTGTTACTGTGTGACCTTTTATTTATTTATTATTTTATTTAGTTATTTTTTTTACATTTGTGTAATTCCGCATAATGTCCGGACATATTTTGAAATGGTCGAGAATAAAAAAAAAGGACCTAATGAAATGACCCTCCGTCCTTCGTTCCATTCGCCCATTCGTCGCGCAACGTATCTCATGAACCCCTGAACAGATTGTGTTTAAACTTCATAAGAACATTAACATGGATTTGCGACCAGCTTCCTGTCCCGTCGTATTGGCTCTGCTTCAAAGGGCAAGGTCGCTGGGGGTAAATTCTTTGCTTCTCTGCTCAATATCTGGGAAACGGCCAAGCCGATTTTGATGAATTTTGTTATACAGGGAGGCTACTTCAACCCACTTTCAATCATTCTTGAGGCAGTCCCTTAGTCGATCGGTCCAAAGGTCCGAATTTCACTTTATTGTTCAAAACTCGTTCTTTCAGGTCACAGTACATATCACATTGCCTTTTGCACGTTGTCTTTTTCTGTCGCTTTATTTAATGCTGTTGTGGCTGTGGCTGTTGTTGTTTTGTTTCCGTCAAAAAATGTCAGCACTTTCTCAATATCACAGATATAAAGAGACGTTAAATTAAATAAATTCAATAAAAGCACTTTCACTGGTTCCTGGTGAAGGAGTGCATTTATAGAGCAAGGTCTATAGTTTTGATACGATTATCTCTTTATTAGACAGGACGGTAACGTGAATCCATCCATTACATTACATTACATTACATTACATTACATTACATTACATGGTTATTGCTTTAGCGGACTCGACCGAGCCAAATCAGGACCAGAGGAGTGAAAGAGGACTCACCCCTGATCCGCATAAAAGATCTGCCGAAACAACCCTAGTGATAACAATGAAGGCAATCTACCAGCCGGTCATTTTACAATAAAGACATCCCACGCAGGGGACGCTGAGGCCATACTCTAATTTATAGAACCCACGTTTGCAAAAAACAAAATAGAATACAAACATCACTATACAATATCAACAAAACACATACATAAGCCTATAAAATGCCTACATCGCCAAATAATAACATCATAGGAAGCCCCAGTGACCATTTGGCAGAAAGCATCCAATATTCCCAAGCTGATCCAACAGACCTCACACACAAATGAGAAGTTTTGTCCCGGAAGAGTTTCCAAGAAAAAAGGTAGGTGACTGGTCTAGCGAAGAAGAAGATAGTATAGTAGATTGATAGAACGGAGTAGAAATGAGAAAGAACAAAGGAAAAGGACAGTGACAGTGGGAATTTAAAGCACTACATTTCCAGAAAGTGGGGATACTATTTATGCTGAAATCCCCGGAACCCTCACGGGGGTGGGGAGGGGAGGTTGGGGGGGGGGAGTCCATCCATTAGTACGCAGTACTGCTGGGGAACGGTAGCGGTACGGCATGTTCATGTAGTCTGTGTTTCTCTTTTTACCCTACCTCTTATTGTAAATATTTAACCATTAGGATTTTGATGAACTGGAGTCATTACATATCCACCGCATGTAGCCTACTACACCTCGTTCAAGCGTTTCTTTACATTGTTGCAGCTTCTTCGACTTCACCTGGTCAACCTTCCCATGTCTCATGATTTCAAGGTGGAGTGGAGCGGCAGTGGCTCTTCCGCCGCCTTCGCCTACCCCCAGGCCACCAACCCTAGCTACGTCGACTGCTTTCCAGACGCTGTTAGCCCCCAGGGAGGCTTCAGCCAAGCCGCCTGCCAGAACAGACACTGCACCTACGATACCACGGTGCCTCAGGGCTACCCTTGGTGCTATTACCCTAAGGCTGAAGGTCTGCGGTAAGCATTGCTACCGTATAACAGCATAATAATGCTTGAAGACACTATCTATTGTGGCTAGCACTGCCATGGCCTTATCGTCTGGCCAGCACGAGTCGGTCTCTAAGACACTTTCAGAAAACCATGAACTGCAAAAACAACAACAGCAACAACAACAACAACAACAACTGTTTAGCAAACTTGAATGAAGTCCAATCGTCGCCAGATGTGTACTAAAATTAATATACAAAAATGGATGCCCAGTTCGGCTGTGCTATTTATAAGTTTGCCGCGCAAATCGTTTAAGCATGATGAGGGCTTTTTAGCCCAATTTTATTGTCCTTAACTTTTTTAAATATAGGACGTAAAGCCTCGTTTTTGCTGTTGCTGACTTCTTTAAAATAGAAAATATAAGGGGGATAATTTATGTAATTGTGTATGTGTGTAATCGTTTTCTTTTGCACTGAACATTTCACATACTTATATATATATATATATATATATATATATATATATATATATATATATATATATATATATATATATATATATATATATATATATATAGATATATATATATAGATATATATATATATATATATATATATATATATATATATATATATATATATATATATATATATATATATATATATATATAATTTATTTAATTTTTTTTTAATAACAGACATTACTGTAAATGCCAACATTATCACCTAAAAAAAAAAGATGTAAAACCTATGAATTAGCTGAAATATTGTCAATATTGTCAAGATCTAATAACCGGAGAATCTCATCGCTTGATATAGGTGGCCTTCAATACATTTGTCTATAGAATCTCATCGCTTGATATAGGTGGCCTTCAATACATTTGTCTATAGAATCTCATCGCTTGATATAGGTGGCCTTCAATACATTTGTCTATATACTTCCCTCCCTCCCCCTTCTTCTCCTCCCATCCCCCTCCTACCCCCTCCAAATTTTTGTTTTCCAGTGTTCTCCAAATCTGTGCGAGATGAGTCCTAAATAGTCCAAACATTACATTTTAAAAAAAAATTCCGTTCGTCCGTCTGTCTGTCCGTGGTCTGGCGTCTAGATGTGCAAAACTTGCATATAGATTAATATCTCAGAACCTATTTCAACTATCACAACCAAACTTGGTAAAACTTGATGTATATCTATGAGATCAATGATCAGTGAAAGAATGACTTTACTCCAAGGTCAAGGTCACGGTCAACAAATTTTAGTTAAAAAATGACAATTTTTCACAAATTTTAACGTTTTTTCCGAAGTTATTAATATTGAATTTATGATTCTTTGAGGCATGATAGATATTAATGAGACACACATCCTGTGCACAGTTGGTCAACCTCACTCTAAGTTCAAGATCACTGGAGCTGTTCAAAGTCAGTTAGTGTAGGTCCTTTGAAGTGACCTTGATCCTAAACTATGAGAGTTATAAAGTGTCACGAGAGGCTATTTAGACCCTGCACTAAGGCTTCAAGCCTCCAACGTTCAGTCTGCGTTGACCTATGTAAGTTAAGTCGCTAATTAGCAGACGACCAAAGTTAGGTTGTTCTACACATGTGTAGGCTACAATTTCACTAAGATAAGCCATGACCTCATCCAGCTGACCAATCACCCGCAACCCCCAATAGGTGGCGTTACTATTCTCGTAGTCTCGCACGATCGCAGACCCCAGCGGGAGGATAGTTAGTCTTTGCCTGAACAGCACGGTAGAAGGACGCACGTTGTAAAAATCTCTCTTAGAAAGACTAAAGCAGGTGACGGGTGAAAATCATTCATCGCAGTATAGCCAGAGCCTGACATTGTCAAGAAGGTAAATGATCAATCGTTTGTTTCATCGCGATTTATTGATATTATTGCTGTATTATGTTTGTGAAGTTTTGCCATGTTTTAGAATTGTGATTGCTTGTAAAACTTTGCTGACCACGTAGCGGACATGCGACCGGTTTCGGCACCACGATGTAGCCTCCACTGTCCAACTGTTGTTTCTCCTATGTGTATTATTGCAGACCAGTGGCTGTACCGGAGAATATGCATATTGTGAATTACTTCTCCATGTGTTTAGCTTAGCCATGATGTAGGTATATGTATAGGAATTATGTTGTAGATTCTAGTGGACCACGGACTTAGAAGAATTGGTCGTCCCTTATTTGTATAAGTGGATGCGATCTCACTGAGGGCTGTTTCTGCCAACAGTGAGACGCTCTGTACAACCTTTGTATACAAGGCGTTGCAAAAATTCGTCTCATATTTTGCAGACAAGCAGGCATCTTGGTCCACGGCAGGGAAGAAATCCCACAGAGAGGCAACCCTGACACGTGGCCTGCAACCTTGAGCAGCGAGAGCATTGGGCTCCACTAGCTCAGTAGTCAACTACCAAGAAGAAGAGACAACAACACTGCACATTGCCGATAAAAGCCAAGTCCTCAGAAACCGGGCACAAACACTGATCTGCGATAGTCTACTCGTCCAGAGAAACGAATAGGACAGAAAGAACTGATAGCCCAATGATGAGACAGTAACAAATATCGAGAACAGTAGCTGCATTGACCCATCAAGGAGCGAACTACTCGAAGTGGAATTTGGACAGTTAAGTTAGTGTAGAGATTAGAAGATTTTGTATAGAGTAGAGGAAATAAATGTGTGATATTTACTGTTAAAAGGTGGCTGGACTACCTACATTTCATTGCCATGCGAGAGCTAGTGTGTCAGTGAATCTTTACTATTTTCTCCCTATCTCTATAACCCTATCCGCACACAGACCGAGCTAAACTTATAAATGTATTAAGATTAGTCATAGGGTGATTACACTAGCTGATCCCCGCAGACGATAGAGGAGTGGGTAATAGCATTCCATTGTGCAGAGCCCAGCAACTATAGACCCACCGTCACATAAAGTTCAAACTTGTTGTATTTAGAGGCAATAGATTGAGCTTTCATGTATTTTCCGATTTTGCGTTGGTATTGAAGGTTAAGGTCATTTTAGGCCTTGCAAAAATATTTTTAAAAGTAGATAATCTTATAATGGCATGGCTCCGTTTAACCCATAATATGCAACTATCCTATCCTATCCGACAACTCGGAGTTCGTAGGGGCACCATAGATGATCGTTTAACCAGCGTAGTCCATCGTTCTCTGTCCTCAGCAAACTCGGATGGCTTCGCTCAGTGTCAAGCCAGTCCATTCTCGAATGTTATCCTCCCACCTCTTTTTCTGTCTCCCTCTTCTTCTACCTCCGTGCACTGTGTCTTGCAGGATGGTCTTTGCAAGGCCCGATGATCCGGTGACGCGTTCGCACCATCGGAGTCTCCGTCCCCTCACCACCGTGAGCAGGTCATCGTGTTGTCAAATGGCTTATGTGCAACAAGATTGGGTTATTTGATCATACATGAGCGTGAGAGGTCACGGAAAAGTCAAGATCATCCCAAGGTCAAGGTTTCTGAATGCGAAGGTCATCCCCAGATCACTGGGTTTTTTTCGGGCATAATACAACCTTTGCTGTAGGTTTTTTGATATTGCATGAGTGTATTTGGAGCCGGAGGCCAAAGTCATCTCAAGGTCAAGAGCATAGAAAGATCAAAATCGGGATTACTTTGCATTTTAATGTCACTGTTTTATTTTTTTCTGGTCAGTCATTTTCATGTAAATATATTACAACATTTGCCGCAAAACCGCGCTGATTGAGTGTTGACAATTAATTGCGGACGCGGCGTGTCGTTGTCTTTCATTTATGGCATGAAATTTGTCAAAAGTGTCGGATTTCAGTCTCTTGAACCGATGAAAGCGAGTATACAAAATCGTTAGCTAACAATATATGGCACTGTACCTGAAAAACTACATCGAAAAAGGTAAGTGTCGATATTGTTTTTGTTTTTTTAACATTCGGGAAATGTTAATAGGTTGGCATTTAAGTAAGTTGGTTCAAAACTTGACAGTATGTAATTTTTAAAAAAAAATTATGTGCAGGTATGCTTTGCAGAGTCAATCCAACACAGCGGTAGGCATCCGGGTGACTCTGCAACGCTTCGGTTATGCGCCCTTCGGAGGTGACTTTTCTCAGCCCACGCTTGACGTTCAGATGCTCAGCAATGACGTCATCCGATTCACTGTTAGCATATAACTTTGCTTATTTCATTTATTATAATATGATATTGTGATGATGCGCGACATAGACATGGGGATAAATGAGTGGTCAAAGTGCCAGTTGAGAGTTAGATTTATAGTGTTGGTGTTTATATAGGAAAAGGCTCAGGTTCTAGCATGCATAGTCCCTGTCTTTCTCTAGTGAGAGGCAAACATAATCCTTGGCGAGTCTCAGCCACGCAGCGTGGTTTCTGCGTTATCGTTTGGATTGACTTGAACACTTCCCAATGTACGACGGTCATTCAATAAATAATTAAAGTGAATTTTTCGGTATAAGGACTTCTAAGGTCATCATGGACAATTTTGTGGGCTGTCCCAACAGATAAGCTCAAAGTCTTTGCAATGTCATCCACTGTCACCCTTCTGTCCGATTGAATGAGGTCATTGACGGATTCGATCACCTCAGGACACCTCACTTCTGTAGGCCTCCCAGGCCTGTCTTCATCCTCAACACTGCTCCATCCTTCTTTAAACAATTTAGCCCACTTGCAGACATTTTTTTCGGCTGAAACATGTGGCACTATACACAGTTGACATTCTCCTATGAATTTCAACTGGTTTGCACTCTTCAACAACCAAAAACTTAATAACTGACCGCTGTTCAATCCTGGAGCATGCTTCTTGGTCGGCCATCTTTGTTAATCGCTAAAACTCTCAAAGTGTTTTGTTCAATCTGCAAACGAAATTACGTCCATGTGAAGAAGAAATAAAACAAATTTTAAAAAAAGTAAGCTTCTATCTGTATTAGAAGTCATTATATCGAAAACTTCACCTTATTGAATGACCCTGGTATATGTATGGGGCCACCTGCAAGTTCAGTTGATGGTGAGCTGTTTTCTAGGCCGAAGGTCACAGGGTTCGAACCCCGCGTGGAATGACCTTATGTGACATAGGTACGAGACTTTTCAGGACACCGAGGGTTTTCCCCAGGTACTCGTGTTTCCTCTCTCCCTTCAATAATGGTATTGGATGCAGTCAATCTAACGTTTCAAAACCTAAACTATTGATTTTTATAATCCGATATCTGTACTAGCGGCCTCTTCAGATCGCCGCGCTTTGAGTTCGATTGAAGAAAAAGCGCGTGATAGCATCCTGTCTGTATTATTGTATATGTGTGGCCATTACTTGTTTTCGCACGTTCATGTGAGTATATTATGTATGAATATATGCGTGTGTGTGTGTGCTTTTTTTCTCTTCCCAGGTATATCTATATATTATGTATTCTTTGGCAATAACATTGACTGACGGAACAACACAGTTGACTAATTCATTTATTCATCGTTTGATTTAACTAACTTGCCCTGTTTCGTAGTTTGACGATTCCGGCGCTCACCCATCACGGTACCGAGTCCCCATTGCGCTGAACAACCCGCCAGGCCCCGCTGACAACACCAAGTACCTTTTCCACATTACAGACGAGAGCCGAATGGCCTTCCAGATCATCCGTAAATCCACCGGCAAAGCTATGTAAGATAGCATTTCTTCTTCTTCTTCTTCTTCTTCTTCTTCTTCTTCTTCTTCTTCTTCTTCTTCTTCTTCTTCCTCTTCTTCTTCTTCTTCTTCTTCTTCTTCTTCTTCTTCTTCTTCTTCTTCTTCTTCTTCTTCTTCTTCTTCTTCTTCTTCTTCTTCTTCTTCTCTTCTTCTTCTTCTTCTTCTTCTTCTTCTTCTTCTTCTTCTTCTTCTTCTTCTTCTTCTTCTCAATTAATCTTTCTTCTTCTGGTTGTTGTTGTTGTTGTTGTTGTTATTGTTGTTGTTGTTGTTGTTGCTCTTCTTCTTCTTCTTCTTCTTCTTCTTCTTCTTCTTCTTCTTCTTCTTCTTCTTCTTCTTCTTCTTCTTCTTCTTCTTCTTCTTCTTCTTCTTCTTCTTCTTCTTCTTCTTCTTCATTACCACCTTCGTCGTCTTTCTTTTCCTCATTAATTTTATACTACGCGGCGTTAACGTCATAACTAACAGTCTTATCTGCGTTTGATGAATATGTGTATCGATGCGCATAATAATTATTTGTTTGTGACCACAGAAGCATCCAAGCGCATACACTTAACACTTCATTTCACAGTAACAATAAAACAAAACAAGACAGGACAAGACAACATTTCAAAACACATCACTAGCTTAGTGGATTTTATTGGAACCTTTATTTTTCTTTCAGCTTTGACACAGGAGTCGGAGGGTTGGTGCTATCAGACCAGTTTTTGCAGTTGGCAACTAAACTGCCCTCTCATAATGTTTATGGCCTAGGGGAAAATGTTCATCAGAGCTTCCGACATCAGTTCAACAAATACTGGGCTGCCTTCGCCAGAGACCAGCCTCCATCCGATGTGAGTGTGTGTCGAATTAGCAGCACGCGATAGATTCCGGTTGGTGAGAAATAGCAGTAGACTGCATTTTAATAATAATTGTCGGTTCAGCAGAACACAATAGAACCCGGTTAATGAACATCAAGATAAGTTCAAACATTTCTGAGCTGCATTCTGCAAAAAGACCCGGCTTTAACTAGTGTTCAAGTAAGTCCCACCGCCGTAGCTCAAGTGGTAGAGCGTTCGCCTGGCACAACGATGACCCAGGTTTGAATCCCGTGGTGTACGAAATAAAAAGTGGCCACTTTTCACTGTCCAGTTTAGCAGTATGATTGCTCTGGTGGTTCAGTGTTGATTTAGGTTCCTATCCCCTGTTCCCTGGGATGGTTATCCCCATCGTATAGCCAATGTTGGGTGTAGACGTTAAGCCTCAATGTTCATTCAGAGATAGTCGGTTCGCGGCACGCAAAAGAATCTGGGAAGTAGGGATCCACACGCCAAATCAATCTCCGAAACGGTGATAACCGAGTGATTATTCGACAGCACGCAAAAGACTCCCGTAATGACATTTTGAGGCTATTTTTTTGTGTCCATGCATGCCTATGACATGTTTCTGACCCGACTGCGGTAGGACCCGGTTCCTAATGATAACAATATTTTGAAATTGTACAGAGTTTATTTCTTGGGATGTAAGTAAAAACCGATGTCCAATTTGTGCACGAACGCCTTTCCATTGCACGGACTTTAACCCCTTAACTGCCGAACTATAAAAGCAATTCAGGATTTTATGTACCATGGCGAAATTTGGCTTTTTACAGTGTGTTCACTTATCTGTGCACTGTTCTTTTATTTATTGAAATATCTCTGAGATTTTTAGCCTGTTTTTTTATATTATAACCTTAACTGTACTGTGATTTTAAAAAATGGTTTTGTACTTAATAAGTATTACCATTTTTGTAATTATTCATATAATTAACTTTTAACAAATATAAATGGCGGTTTCTCAAAAAACACACTAACCCAGTATCCAATAAACCACTCAAAACACAGCAAAATATGTTGTTATTGTATACTAAACATCCAAACTAACATATGGACCTCAAATTTCTGACAGAAAATTATTTTCTTTATAACTATCTATACATTATTGAGGGTACCTGAAGCTAGGTTTTTTAGCTGTATTTTGCTTAACCTAAAACATGAAAAAAAAGAGGATGAAGGAATTTTAAAGGTCAAAGGTAAGCAACCACAACTTGACTAACATGTCTGATAGTTTATCTGATTATTTCCCTTTAACCACATTGCAACTTTGTGTTTGAAAAGAAGTACGTACACTGTACGTGCTGGGCGTTTGGGAACACTTTTACAGGTACGTACGGCATACGTAGGTGACAGTGAAGGGGTTTTAATAGATCTTGACAGGTGAGTGCCAGATGCTATGAACACAACCTGCAAACACTTTGTCCCTTCTCTCCCTTCTTCGATTGCCCAGATTTTGTGTTCAGTTGTCTGGGAGTGAGGCTATGGATCCATGGCAGCAAGTGAGCACCTCCCTTGGGCAGCTTGAGATAGATCCTTTATCGGCCAGCTCCTTGAGCAGCTCTTGAGCTGTAAAAGCGCTATATGAGGACACTACATATAATTAAATCAATATTGATGATTGGTGTTTGTTCAGGCTATCCACAACGAGTATGGTGTCCACCCATTCTATACGTGTGTTGAGGATGCCGCGGGCAACACGCATGGCGTTTTGCTCTTCAACAGCAACGCACAGGGTAAACTGAATATGATTGTGGACATACTTAAATTGTATTATTTCAGAATGTATTTGTCGCCATTAAAAGGAAAATGTAGGTCCCCCCCACCCCCCACCTTTTTTTTTTTTTTTTTTTTTTTTTTTTAAAGAAAACACATAGCAGCGGCAGTGCAGCGCTGTCCAATACGAAGGGCTAAAAGACCCACCCGGCGTCTCGTAATCAGTAGCCTGTATGCCTAACATTCTTCTACTGTCATTGGTTACAGTTAAAAGTTTGGTTTTAAATTTAGATTTTGATGTTAGAGTGCAGTGGGAGTCAGTAGTGTCAGGCGCACTGTATCTCTACATTGTAGTCTAGTCTAGTCTAGTCTACTCTGGTCTAGTCTACTCTGGTCTAGTCTAGCCTAGCACAGCCCAGCATAGCAAAGCACAGAACAGCAAAGCAAAGCATAGTATAGTATAGTATAGTATAGTATAGTATAGTATAGTATAGTATAGTATAGTATACATGTAGAATAGTATAGTACTAATAACATAGTTATAACATAGTTATAACATAGTTTTATGTGTTGATTCTAAAGCTGTTCTCAAAGCCCTTCAAAATTGGTATTGTAAAACTAGATCAGACATTATTTTCGATATTAGATCATTAATTCATGCTATTATGTCAAATGGTGTAGGAATTTCTTTTTGTTGGGTACCTTCACATTGTGGCATTTATTTTAATGAAGTTGTGGATACTTTAGCAAAGGAAGGGTCTTTCTAAGTAAGTGACCACCACATTGTTAGACCATCTGCATCGGAACTCATTTCGTTGGTAGAAAGATCAATGTACTCCATCTTATCACAAAGTACTGGAATAGATCATTACTCCTGTTCTAGAAACTTATGTAGAATAATCAATAAGCTAAGAGTCAACTCATGGAATACTAAATTTTTAGCTAATGCTATGTGTCCATGTTCTCAACCAATTTCCGTTGAACAGCTGTTAAAAACTTGCCCCATATTAACTTCACAATATTTAAACAAAAATATTAAAACAAGTGAACATTCCACTGTTGAACTGCTGCAGTATCCAACAATTATTACCATAGCACACATTATTAGCCAGTCTCCAGTGAGCACATTTTGTGATTATTACGCCTGATCCTTGGATGTGCTTTTTGTATTTTGCGTGTGATTGTGTGTATGCTTGCGTGTATGGTCTAATATCACAAACTGTAAATAGACGTTAAATAAAATTATTGAATTGAATTAAATTGTATAGTACTATTGTACTATAGTATAGTATAGAGAGAGCGGGGCTATATAGGCTTCGGCAGGCTCTCACATTCAGATACGGGCGCCTGTGTCCTTAACCCATCCCAGGCTATTCCACTTCCAGGCTTGATTTATTGTGCATGTCTACTATATAGCTTATGTCGCGTCGCTCTCTTTCAGACATGTATTTTTTTAAAAATTTATTTGTGTAACATTGTAAAATGGATGCACACATAGACGTTTTTATGTTTTGCGTGGTCTTATCCAGAGTATTTGCTGAGTGACCTGGACTTACCTATGATGACGTGGCGAACTATTGGCGGTGTTCTGGATTTCTATGTCTTCTTAGGCCCAACACCTGAAGCTGTCATCCAACAATACACACAGGTAAGTAGTCTACGTCCTTGGTTTAAACAAACGTTTTATTCAAGGAAAACACATAATTACCAAAAAAAATGATTTATAGGATAGGCAAGAAGCAAACTTATATAAGCCCGCCATGTATAACACAAATTCTACATAATAATTAAGTGACACGCAACTGATAGTTACATATAAATAAAGAAGAATACAACAATTAAGAAAATAAATAAATACAATAATAATAAAATAAAATAATTAAAAAATAATAAGGTTTAGTAAATAATTAAATGGAACATGCAGAATAACAGATAAGAATTAATTACAAATGACCCCCCCCCCCCCCCAAAAAAAAAAAAAAAAACACAAATGTCTACGTCCTTGCATATATCTATACTTTCTTTTTTTTTTCTTTTTTTTTCTCTTCCCATCCACTTGGAAATCTTTTTTTGTCTAAAATTTTCTTTTCTTTTTAAAAAAAATTCCTTTTTTTTAAATTTCTTGTATTCTATCAATGTTCTGTTGTTGTTTCCTGTCGTCCGCCAGTGATATTTTGACACATTATTATGATTTGGGTAGTACTTATTTAAGCCTTGTGCTTTTGTGCGCCCTGATGTTTTGCCTTGTATTAATATCTGGTTTGTTTGTTGAATAAATTTATGTTAAAACATATAAAAATACTAAAATCAGTGTATACGATTAGAGGATACAGATCCACAAGACATAGAGTTTATTTTTGGCCTAAATAATAATAATAATAATAATAATAATAATAATAATAATAATAATAATAATAATAATAATAATAATAATAATAATAATAATAATAACAGGCAATTTATACAGCGCTTTCCAAATTCACAAAGCGCTTTACACAAACCAATGTAAACACAACATGCGTACATTGGTCAATAACACGCAACCACATAAACATCCCAACACCCAAAAAACAATCACTCAGGGCGCCTAAGAAAAGGCCTCTTTAAAAAGATGCGTCTTCAAGTTGATTTTAAAAGACGCTAGTGAAGGACTGTGACGGACGGACTGAGGTAGCGAGTTTATTTTTTTTAACAACCGCTTTATGATTGTTATGCTTATGTTTTTGTATCCTCCACACCCCAAAAGGGGCGAGTAATGGGATTAAATCCTAAATCTTGAGTTCCAGGTATGAACGGAGAAGAAACGGGTTTACCATAAAACTTGGCATTGTTATTGCATTAAGCAGTGATTAAAGTGGGCTGTCGTTCCTCAAACCGACCGCTAAAGTTTAGATCTACATTTTCCATTTCTGTTTGTGACAAGGAGTGATTTCCCTTGTTTAACGGTACACCATTAAGCGTACTGCAGCCCTGTGACCTTTTATTCTATTTCTGTAGGGCGTTTTCAGTATTGAGTCTTTTGTGTCTTGGATAGGGTCGAGTCTATTATATTTACCAACAAAACAAAACACCTTAGCAAGCAACATTAAAAGAAAAAGATTCTGCCTCTTACCGACTTTGTTAGGTGCTATTTTTAGCTCAAGAATGATGGCTTGCCAGCCCACGGCTGCTCCTATTAATAGGCACACAATCTACGAGGTTTCATCATTTAAAATCAAAATAATTATACTTGCGAAAGATTTTTTTTCTTTTTGTTTGTAAGTTGTTGTTGTTGTTTTTTTAGTGGGGCAACACTCATTATGAATGTTAAAAGGATCCGTCGAGTGGGGAGGGGGGAGGGGGGAGGTTGAGAGGGGCGGGGACGTGGTCACAGTGGGTCCCTTTAAGAACGATTAAATAAAGAAAACATTGGGGAGGGTGGGGGACACTTTATTGTCCCTTTTTATCGGGAAATTATATAAAACTTTGAATTGTTTTCAAGTTTTAGACATTTTGAAATGATTAAACGATTGTTTTAATTGTTAGCTGTGTATTGTACACAGGTGGTGGGGTTCCCAGTGATGCCGCCATACTGGGGTCTCGGATTCCAGATGTGCGAGTACGGCTACAACAATGTGGCCAACATGCAGAGAGCTGTCACCGATACTCTGAAGTACAACATCCCTCTTGTAAGTTACCGGATACACCATAAAACATAATACAATATTTGATTCACCCAAAAGATTTTCTTTGAAAAGTTATTTTCGGCCATTCGAAACAAAAAAGACAAATTTTTTTTTAAAGTAACAATTGACCAGTTCTTTGTATAATAATAATATTCTGCAATGATAATAGGTTTAATGGTTCTTTCATTGCTATGACTGTGCTTGATCGCTGTACTGATGTGATAGTTCGTAGACTACGTAATAGACCGATGCGCGGAGACTGACTTATAATATATAATGTAGATTAGGCCTATGTATATAACAGTGTCTACTTGATTGGCGGTAGGAAATGGGGAATGCTATTATAAGCCTACTGCTGAGAACTAACGAAAGCAAAGCAAGGGATGCAACTATTAATATGGTCGATAATAATTATACTCATCTTAACAAAGTACATCATTGCGAAATGCTAGTCTGTGTAAATCGAACAGAATTAGAAGCAACAGCGACCGTTTTTAATGTTTAACTTGTCTGTTTGACTAGTAATGGTCATGCAAACAAAATTTCGTAACACATCGGAGAGCTTCGTTCGACTTCGGTGATTACCTTTTTCGGCGAATGACTGGAACTAGTTTGGAAAAAACAAGTTTGCGGACGGGCTATAGAGCGAGAGAGAATGTCTTTTGCATAGTAGATGAATGACCGCATTGTTCTTCTGCTAACTGCCGAGCACTGCGTGCGGTTTTCAGGATGTCCAGTACGCAGACATTGACCACATGGACGAGAGGAGGGACTTTACTGTGGATCCTATCAACTTCGGTGGACTGCAGCAGTACTGGCAGTCACTGAGAAACGGCGGCATGCACACTATCATCATCTTGGTACCTCACGACGACCACCACTTTGACAACGACGACGATGATGATGATGACGGTGGTGGTGGAGAGGATGATGATGATGGTGACGGTGGTGAGGATGAGGATGATGATTATGATGATGAGGAGGATAATAAAGAGGAGCTGGAAAGGGGTAGAGGTGGATGATGATGATGATGAAGAGGAGGAATAACTGATTGTTGTTGTTGTTGCTGCTGCTGCTGCTGCTGCTGATGATGATGACAAAGCTGCTGATGATGATGATAAAGAGAAGAAGGAAAAAAAGGAAAAGTAATGAGCAAAAGGGGCGACGACTATAATAATGATGAGGAGGAGAAGGAAGGAGACGACGCCGATGATGATGATGATGATGATGATGATGATGATGATGATGATGATGATGATGATGATGGTGATGATGATGATGATGATAATGATGATGATGATGATAATGATGATGATGAAGAGAAGGTGGAAGAGAAGGAATAGTAATGAGCGAGCAGAAACGACGACCACCATAAGGGTGATGATGACGTTGAGGAGCAAAAGGAATATTACGTCGACAATGATGATGATGACGACGACGACGTCAATGAAGAAAATGATGATGACTTTGATGATGATGAGACGATGATGATGATGATGACGACGACGCCGACAATGATGATGATGATGATGAACCTGTAACTTTTCTTCTTCTCGTCGGTCAGGATCCTGCTCTGATCAGCAACGTCAGCGGTTATCACCCGTACGAAAGGATGCGAGACGCACGAGCTTTCGTCCAATGGCCAAACAACGTCAATCCACCCTCTGACAGCGTCGACAGCAGCAACGCTATGCTTGGATATGTACGTACATGTAGTAGCGATATTTGGACCGGAGATTACCCTATCAGGGTTGGCCGTCTTGTGTAGCAAGCAGCTTCACCGTTGGGGTAGGGGGTCGTAGAGGACGGAGATGAAAAGAAACTGTGGTTGAGAGAGAGAGGGAGAGAAAGAGAGAGAGAGTGAGAGAGAGAGAGAGAGAGAGAGAGAGAGAGAGAGAGAGAGAGAGAGAGTTTGTCTGTCTGCATCTTTCTTTCTCTGTCTCTCTCTTTATTTATGCAGTGTATATTGTTTCGTGTTATTATTTTGAAAATAATGCATATGTGCTAGTTAATGTGCGTAATATCCTTTCAGCTTTGTTGCTTACAAATCAATTGATCTTTAGAATGCTAGAAATGTTACATATAAAATTTTACAAAAATTGATGTGCAACTCCACCCCCATTAATTACAATGCTTGTCATGTACATACATGTGTTCTCACGCCCCGAACAGGTGTGGCCGAAGGGCAAAGTGGCGTTTCCTGATTTCTTCAAAAATGTGACGCGACAGATCTGGAAGGAGCTGATCGTGCAACATCACCAGACTCTCACCTTTGACGGACTCTGGATTGTGAGTAATTACGTCATTTTCTTTGAAATTGCGTCACATTGTCTTATTAGGTTTTAGGTTACAATTTCTTGATCATTGGATTACTTTTAGTGTGTGGTCAGCACCATCATCGTTAAGCATTATTGTCGTAGTAAAATCATCGACGTTAGTTTGTCATCGTCGATATCTTCGTCGTCATTGATATCGTTGTTGGCATCATCATCATCATCATCATCATCATCATCATCATCATCATCATCATCATCATCATCATCATCATCATCATCATCTCTGTTTCGTTTTCTCCTCTTCTCGTTGCTCCTTGTCCTACTTCTCCTTTTATTCATTTCTCCCTTCCTTCCTTTCTGTATTTCTTTCATTGTTTCTTTGTTTAGGACATGAACGAGCCAGCCAACTTCGGCACGAACGAAGTGAAACCGTTCAACTGGCCTGACGATGCCAGACCTTACTGGTCACTCAAATGTGCTCACAATCAGCTGGATGACCCTCCGTACAGACCCCGTCAGTTTGGCCTTTTTTGTCTACTATTACTGCTACTACTGCTGCTACTACTACTACTATTACTACTATTATTATTACTACTACTACTAGTACTATAATAATAATAATAATAATAATAATAATAATAATAATAATAATAATAATAATAATAATAAATAATAATAATAATAATAATAATAATAATAATAATAATAATAATAATAATAATAATAATAATAATAATAATAATAATAATAATAATTTAATTTGTATAGCGCAAAAATCAGACTCGCGGTCTCCTCTGGGCGCACACGCATTCGCGGTCATGCTCAAACTTTTAGTTGTATCACAAACGTTCAACACAACTCACACTCGGATGTACACAGACAGGGTGCTTTCGAAAATATAAAATGTAACTCGTATGCATAAGAATACACACACACACACACGCACACACACGCACACACACACAAAGGCGCGCCAGGGGTTTCTGTATAAATAGCTTCCCCCACTTTCTGGAAATTTAGTGCTTTCAATTCCCACTGTTTCTGTCATTCTCGTTTGTTCTTTCTCGTTCCTAATCTTTTCTATCAATCTACTATCTTTTTTCGCTAGACCAGTCACCTACCTGTTTTCTTGAAAACTCTCCCAAAACTCCTAATTTGTGTATGGGTCTATTGGCTCAGCTAGGGGATATTGGCAGTCACTAGGGCTTTCTATTGTATTAATATTTAGCAATTTAGGCATTTTATATGTACCTTTGAAAGTCCAAATGAATAAACGTCACAACACAAGACTTCAGATACTGAAGACACAACATAACGCGCTTTGCACAAGCGAAGAGCATTACATGGGCGAACAGCATGACCGCACATAGAATTGTAAGGAAAACTTGGGAGCCATGGTCCATGATGACTGAATGTAATGACTGAAGCCTTAAGCATTGAATTGGTAAGCCTGCGCAGTAGTTCCGTAGGAAAGCAACGCAATATAGTGTGCAAAATATAAACTGCAGTGGCGGCGTATTCATGGGACAGCCAGACGACCAGAGCGCGGCTGTCGGACAAGACGCTGTGCATGGCGGCCGTGCAAGGCAACTACAACCAGTATCTCCACTACGACGTCCACAACCTTTACGGATACAGCGAAACGCCCGTCACACTCGAGTATGACCATACTGTTGTTGGTGTTGTTGTTGTTGTTGCTGTTTTTGTCGGTGATGGTGTAGTAGCAGTAATTATTGTGGTCGTTGTTGTTGATGGTGGTGGTGGTGGTGCTGTTGGTGGAGGTACATGATGGTGTAATAAGATTAATTTATATTTTATAGCGCAAAACCAAACTTAATGCTCTTAGCGCTTGCACGCATACGCTCGCAAGGATAAATATTTAAACAATGTGGTAAAACATTATGAGATAAAACACGTTATACATCGTAAGAAATAATAACAAACATCACATCTAAGTATAAAAAGGCTTGTTTAAAGAGAGGCACATATACATACACACACGTACACACACACACACACACACACACACACACACACACACACACACACACACACCCACACACACACACACACACACACGAAGACATCAGCTATAAGAATAAATAATGAAGCAATAATGTAGTAGCAGTAGTAATTGTTGTTGTGGTTATTGTTTTGGTGATAGTTGTGGTGGAGGTGGCGGGGCTGGTGAGGACGCTGATGACGACCATGATATTAATGATAATGATGCTGCCGCCATTGCTTCTGCCAATGATGAATGATGATGATGATGATGATGATGATGATGATGATGATGATGATGATGATGATGACGATGGTGGTGTGACTGATGGGGCATTAGAGTGGATTAACCATAACATTCAGCTCCATCTCCAACGAAGTCCATATAACGAAGCTTCTTGAAAGCTATACGTACGCATCACATGAGAACCTGTTAAGCTACATGATACCTAACACAAAAGGAATCCAACTCGATTTCTTAATTATCGAGAGATGATAACCTTTCCTCAAAGAAACCAGTCATTTAAATAGCGCTGTTTTGTAGAGACCTGCGCTGTACAAGACACTATATGATAATAAAAGTAACATTTTAGGAAGATTTATTAGTTTGAGCTCATCCCATGCGTAATTTATTAAAATGTTTTCATGCAGTATATTGTTTCTACCTCAGAGCGGCAAGAGCTGCAACAGGACAGAGAAGCGTGGTGATCACGAGGTCCACTTTCCCCAGTAGTGGTCACTATGCCGGACATTGGCTTGGAGACAACTCCGCAAACTGGAATGACCTCCAGAGATCAATTATTGGTATGCTAGTCAATAATTCTATATTGTTTTGGTTTCATTTCAAATTGTACTTTGTTTAATTTGAACTTCACGAGCTGTTTGATAATTTATTTATTTATTTATTCGCAACAATGTTGTGGTGACTTAATTAATTAATTTATTTATTTATTCGCAACAATGGCTTGGTGACCTTGTACTGACCCTTTTACGAACAGACAAATATCTGTCACATCTCTCATTTTCGGCGAATGGGAAATAACTCTTCCTGCCTTTTGTGCCTTTTAATAGGCCTACGTGCCTAATAAATTCACGTTTTTATTTGTGTTTCGTAAGTGCCGTTCTAAACGAAACTTGCCATTAATTTTACAAATATGAAAGAAATGTTAAAATCTTAAAACGAAAAGATAATTTCTGGCACATGAACTTGACGAGAATTGAAACTGAAATGTTTTCATTGTTGGTTTCTTGTCAGGGATGCTCGAGTTCAACTTGTTTGGAATTCCATACGTAAGTGAACTTCTGCTGATGGAAGTATTTTATAATAGACTAGTATCAATCAATAAATTATGAAGGAAAGTTTTATTTGATTTTACCAATTCTATTTCAACGAGTTTGTTTATACTTTCGTAAAATGTGTGTTTGAAATTTGTTTGTTTGGCTTGCAATTAGGATATATTTTCTTTTAGTTATTTGCCTAGCAAATTCGTTGTAAATAATACATGTTTGGGTTAACTGACTTTCAAGCTAGAGAGAGAGAGGTACATAGATAGATAGAGAGAGAGAGAGAGAGAGAGAG